>JAUMHO010000006.1:3800504-3960621 GCA_032360965.1 Ulva armoricana
TGCTGTTGGTTCTTGTTTGTTATCGCTTTGCTCAGAGTGGCGTTGCGCCCACATGTGTATGTGCCTGCCTGGCGGACAGGACACACACGGAAGGCTCGCCTTACCCCGATTTTGCGGCCGGAGCAGTCGGTCGGCATTGACCAGTGATGATGTGGCTCGCTGAAGCGTGAAGCTCGGATGAGTTCACGCAACAAATTCCGGAAGCATGAGCATACCGTTGCACGATCCTGCCGGACAAGTTGTGCGACTGCTGAAGGGCGACCCATCGTTGTGCTGTCTGCTCCCAGAAGACAATGCATCCCTGCATCTCCGACACCGCCATTCTGTCAACCGCCGTGAACTCAAAGCACCCAGAGCTGTTAACTCAGTGCCCGCGAATGCAGTTCTTGGCGTAGTTCAGTCGATTTTGGTACCCAAACAGGAGCAGAGTAACAACAGGGTGCTGGTACCGCATGCAGGCACAGAGGCCGCCTCTGCCGATTTCTACACAAGGTGTCGCTGTCGCCCCAACAACACCTCCTCCCATGATGCGCGTGCCTGATGCAGCACACCCACATGCTCGGCCCACCGCCTCTGCCGTCACCTTCGCCGCGGAGCGGTCGCGAGCCCTCATGCGTGGGATCTGACTGACCCCCCCTGCCTGACAGCAGTGTGGGTGCAGCGGATCTGATGGGCCTCCACTGCCATTCTCCTTGACCCGCCTCTTTGACGAGCCCTTGACCCACCCGATGCACCTGCTCCCATCAGCCGCCTCTGCAGTGGTCTTGTTGCTGTGCCCTACCTGCGCCGCCCCTGTGTGTTGCCAGTTGTCTGAGGCTTCACCCGGGCGGCGCGGAGGCCCGGCCAGGCGGCACTGTGCGCGGGGAGTGCCTCCAGGACTGGCGGCATATATATACGCGCTCGGGCCACCAGCCAGTGGCGCGCGCCTGCCACTCCTGCCGCCGACGTCGCCGTGGGTCTGTCCCCCCTGCCCCCTCTCTTGGTTCCCTGCGTTGGCGTGCCAGTCGACCTCGGCCCCTGACTCGGCTCCCCAGCTGCTGGTGTTTGGCCTTCTTGTGGGTGGAAGGGTTGTTAACATGCACCTGGAGGCTTACATAGATGCCACAGTACAAGGTGCTGCAATGATCTGTCATCATATGACACTACTCTGTACGATATTGAGATGTTTGTGTATCTGGCTTGCCTGGGTGGTGCTGGAGGGCTCGACATGTATTTCATGGCGCATGCATGGCACGAGGCTACACAGTACGCCTCTTAGCCACCTGTGCCGAGCCGGAGTGCAAGCTCGGGCGTGTTGGCAGCTGTGTGAGTATGTGTATGGCTGTGCATCGCTGAATGTGATATGTACGGGCTGGGGGCACGCTCGACCACACTCAAACCACCACATGTCATGCAGGAGTAGCACTGCAGCGGCATATACACCGAGCCTTCTGTCGACCATGTTGCTGTCGGCGTCATGGATCCAAGTTTTCTATGGTTGAGACCACCCAACCGGTGTCAGAGTGGGCCATCCCATGAGCCCCGTCTTCCTGCCTGGCACCGGACCACATTACCACGTTTCATCGTGGGCTGAAGGCGTACAACGCGGATTAAATACCATTCGCCATGAATTCAAAATTTCGGCACACACTGGGAGGGGGCCAGCGCTGGCGCATGATCAGGCATGGACCGACTGGCACGCCCTTCACCCCCGCACCAGGGCCCTGACTCCACGGGGCCCTTTTCGCGATGCGGTGCTATTGACGCGCCCCCGTAGGAACTACGACACCATACGGCCTTGGCCATGGGGATCTCCCTGTAACTCGCTAAGCCCCCGACGATCGAGGGGCCTTATCGTGACGATGGGGCACCGCGTTATTCGACACCTCTGTGTTTTATCGTCGTACGATAGGGCCCCGTGGAGCCAGGGCCCAGGCCGATCTTCCGCCACGCCAGTGTCTTGTGCGTCTTCCGCCACGCAACTTTCTTGAGTTCCGTAGAAGGCCATACTCAGCTTTTTAGTGCCAAGGCTTCATGAACAAGTGAAGAGCGCGCTCTTGCGTGGCAATGCGTCAAAATGAGCGTTGCTCATCGCACTTTCGCTGAATTGAGAGGCGTGCCAGTTCGGTTGCCTGACACCAGCACAGCCTACAGTACATCAATGTAAAAAATTTTGGTGCAGTTGCGCTGATTGATTTTCCGGTGCTGCCTGGTGTTGGTACTTGCCAGCCCAGTGTGCCAAACTGCCGGACGAGTACGTGACAAGCTCTACGTTCCTGAACATCGACGATACATACCGTCAGACAAGCACGCATGTTGGGTCACGATCGAATCGCTGGGTAGTCCAGCTCACCATTCAAAAGTGGAGGATCGTCTCGAATGCGGTGCTTCGGTGGCAGCCTGTCAAGACTCTGCCTGCTCATTGGTGAGCCCGGCAAGAAGGGACCTTGTGCAGCCAATCGATGCGAACAATTCATATGCTCGCGTGAATCTTGCTGACCACTGTCAGTCTTTTCATGTGTGCTCTATGATGCGATTTCATACGCATCAGTTCATACGCATTTCTGCACAGAGCCCATCTCCAAGGACCTTGCACAGTACATGTTGCTCTCACATTACTATCCATTAACTTGAGTGCTGATCAGCCAGCCGTTCACAAGGGTCAACCTGCCTGTGACACTTTTCTGCCAGCCTTGCCACGGAGTGGGAGCCACACACTGAACGTGCATGAAAATCCTATATGTGTTCCTCAGCCTTGAGATGGGTTTGCTTTGAGTCACAGTCCTTTCGCTGGTAGCAATGGAGTGATCCAAATCGAAGACACTGGTGATTCCAGAGGCAACAGCCTACCAGTGGAGGCAGACAGCGCTGTCCAACGGCTGGTGCTACCCGGTGGGAAGCCACGGTTGAGCAGCTCTTGGGCTTCTAAACCCCCACGAAAGTGTATTGGCCAAACTGTACAGCGCCCGGCATCCATCAGAACCACGCAACACTACCCAGACCTGTGAGCGAATCAAATTTGGGTACACAGGCAGTACCCAGTCAGTCAGGCCAAGTCATGCACTGTCCAGTGGTCGGAGGACGACATAAAAGCTGACCCCTTCTTCGGAAGGTCTTGGGTTCGAACACACGACCACCTCGCTTAGCACAGGAGGAGGCCCTGCGAGTTACGTGCGGTGTCTGAGGGGGGTCTCCAGGTGGTTTACCCCCTTGGCCCGTGGTCCCGGTTGTCCGGAGATGTCAAGGCCCTTGTAGAATATGGCGAATAAGTGTCATATTTACATTTACATGTCTTGCCCAGAATGCTCATGGCCCGTGGCTCTGCCCATGGCAGACGTAACCATACCAAGGGCCCTGGCCAGTGGCAACCGCAACCTGTGCTGACCTGACAAGAGCCGATCGCGGTTCAGGGCTCATGCAGCAATGTGCACTCAAGTATACAGTCAGAGGGACCGTTGTCTCCAGAGAAGGATGGCGGTGCATCGTGGTGCATCGAGACACAGTATGTCTCCATACCGTGTCGCAGGAACATCAAAGTTCCATTTCTCAAGATAACCCTCGCAAAATTTGTCTCACAATGCGATGGCATGTCCAGCAGGTGCCAGCAGGTATAAATTTGGTGCCTGTGCTGCTTCAGGAGCAGCCTCCAGTCCGGACCCGCTGACCAGGATTCCGCAGCAAGTCAACGCGGCAGACAACTCGGTGATCAGAGACCCAGCTGTGCAACCTTGTCACCCAGTACGCGCCCATGCTTCAACCCTCCTGGCTTCATGTCCGCGCTCCGTGCACGCTGCCCTCTGTGGCCACACCTGTGGGTTGCCAAGCCTGCTGCCCTCTGTCTTTGGCACTCAGTACTTGGCGTGTGCGCATCCCGGAGGTCGTCCTGACGACCTAACGAGCCTTTGAACATACCTGATGCTGAAACCTCCATCTATGTCGGTCACTCAATCCAGTGGCAGAGTCCTGTGGACATCACACCCGGGCGGAGCCTGCACTGCTCCCGTGTGATGAACACGAGGGTGGGCTGCAGCTGTGGCTACCAAGCTTTGTCTGCCCAGACTTGTGTGCATGGCTCGCCACATCAACAGCTAGATATCAGCTGCCAGTCAAAACCCTTCCTACCTACATCAATGGTGTTGTCTCAACCCTGTGCTCGTTGGAAGACCCGCCCTCGACGAACCCAGCATCTTATGCATGCACGCCTGCCAGGACACCGGGCACACCCACAGTCTGATAACCAAGCTCGCGCCGAGCACAAGTGCTGGGACACTTCATGGGTGTGCTCGCTTTTGCATGCCTGCAGTTGACAGGGCCGGTGGCACACGCAGTCCGCGCCGCTCCCGAGACCTGCTGCAGCTCCCGAGTTGACGCAGAGCCATCACAGCGGTGCCCACCGTGTGAGCTGCTCCGTGCTTGAATTTGCTCATTCAACCCCGGGACGGTGCGCGCGCTGTAAGGGAGGTGCTCTTGTGCATGCACTACTGCCTTGCTGTGGGTGCGCCTGCCGGTGGCCGATGCGTCCAAAGCAGCAGCCATTCGAATGCGGCAGCCTCAGGCTGTGAGCACCACGAATGCAACCGGCAGTGCACGAGTCATTTTCGTCCATGGCCATGCAAGCACTGCGCTGCACGCCCTGAAGGACCCACCATCCTGCCACCTTCCCACAAGCCCACGAAATGAGAGCCAAGGCACGCATCAAGGCACACATAATTATAAACGGCACCATGCCAGCCACGTCATCTCTCACCCGCGAGCGAGCTGCGTCCAGGATACGCGCGACCCTCGACGCGACGCCCTCGCACGAGCACGAGTCTGCGCGATGACGGGAATCTCGGACGTGTTCAAGAGCATGCAGCAGGCGAGCGCGTTCACGGCGGTGCGCGCTCGCTGCTTCGTGCTGAGCACGCTGCCGCCGGCCGCCGCGCGCCGCCTGCGGCCACTCCTCGACGGCCCCTCCGCGCCGCCCCCCCCCTGCCCGCAGCCGGTGCTGCCCGACCCCCGCGCCACCCTCGATCTCAACTCCCGTACGCCTCCGCCCCTCCCTCCTCCTCTGCACAACCCCCCAGCGCACATGCATGCCTTGCATGCATGCTGTCCGCGCGCGACACGTGTCGTTCAGGCTCTGCTCCGCCCCACCCTCGATGGCTGGCATTTGGAAATCGCGCTTAGGCACCCGCATGCAGCCCAGGCGGCGCGCCCGCAACGGCTGCAGGGCATGCGGCCGTGACGTGCGCATGCACAGCATGCACGCACCAGCAGCGCCGCACCCTGCCCGCGCGTACAGGCTGCCGCGCCCTGCCCCGCCGCACACCCGCACGAACGCTCCACGCCAGTGCAACGGCGCCGTGTGCATCACGCATGGTAGCGGCGATAGGCTGCCGCCACAGGAAAGCTTGGCCCTCGCAGTTCGCGGGATGCGCCTGTCGCTGGGCCCCCCTGGCAGCCGCCCCGGCCCCCCTCCTCGCCCCGATGCGTCGACTGCATGGCTCCGCTCCCGCGCCCCGCCTGCGCTCTCACATCATCCCGACCCTCCCGATGCCGCACTGCAGGTCCTGCAGCAAATCCAAGCACCCCCGGGACTCGCAAGACCCCTCCCAACTCCGCCAGGCCCCCCCCTCCAGCCATACCGGACGCCGGATCAGTCCCCGATGCCGATCCCGCAGCAACCCTACCGCCACCCACGCCCCCTGCAGAAACCCCCCTACACGCGCACCCCTCCGGCGCCCTGCGGTGGGCGCTGCTGCTGCCCATCACCTCCCGCGGCACTACCTCGCCCGAAATGTTTTGGGCAGACCTCACCGGCACCGCCCGCAACCTGCTCGCCACCACCTCTCCCTCCCACGGCGCCAGCACAACGATCCACATCGCCATCGACATGAAGGACCCCCTCCTAGACACCCCCGCCGCACGCGACCGCCTGTGCGCCCTCTTCTCCTCCGATGCTGGCCGCGTCGTCCTCCACCGCCTACCGCCAGCATTTTCCGGTAGCATCTGCTGGATTTGGGCAAAGCTCGCCACCCAGGCTGTGGCAGACGACGCGGCCGACCTGTTCATGCTCATCGGCGACGATGTCCACTTTGAGGCGCCGGGGTGGCAGGCCGCCGTCGAGGCCGCGTTTGCCGCCATTTCGGAAGATTCCGGGCTGCCGTTCGGCTGCGCATGCGTCGCGGTGCGCGACTACAGCTTCCCAGCGTTCCCGACCTTTCCGGTGCTGCACCGCATGCATGTGGAGGTCTTCGGGGATCTGTTTCCGCCGCAGTTCCGGAACCAGCACGGCGACCCGTTCCTGTGGGAGGTGTACCGGCGTTGGGGCGCGTCCCGCTTCGCTGCGCTCCCCGCCGCGCTGCGCAACCAGATCAGTGGTGCGCAGGCGGCGCGGTACGCCAAAGCTGCCGACTTTGTGTGGCGCGACGCCGTCCTGACGGCCGCGATCGGCACCCTCGAGCGCTTCTTGCAGGCGCAAGGGCCGCGCCGCGGCGCCGCGCCGGTGGCGCAAGTGCCGTGCCTCGACGTCGTCGTCCCGACGTACCGCTGCGATGTGAGCATGCTGCGCGCGCTGGCGGCGCTGGGCTCCCCTGCGCATGTTCCGGTGGCGCTGCAGACGTTGATCGTGGTCGACCGGCCGGACGCGCCGGAGCGGGCGGGCATCGAGGCGCTGACGTCGTACGAGGCCAACAGGGTCGTGCGCGTGTTTGTGATGCCCGAGAACGGCGGCGCGGCGATGGCGCGCAACACGGGCTTGGCGCAGAGCTTTGGGGATCACGCGGTGTTGCTGGATGATGACGTGGTGCCAGACGCAGCACTCGTGCATGCATACGCCGGCGCGATCGCGCGGTACCCTGACGCCGCAGGATTCGTCGGCATGACCAAGCTGCCGGCGCCCGTGACGCTGATGCAGCACGCGCTGGTGGCGTGCAATATCTGCTTCTTCTACGGCGTGGCGGGCCGGATGAAGAGGCCGCCGTGGGGGGTTACGGCGAACCTGTGCGTGCGCTCGCGCTCCAACAACCGAGTCTGGTTTGACCACCGGTTCCCACGGGGCGGGGGCGGAGAGGACGTGGACTTCTGCCTTCGGCTCGCGAAAGACTCCGGCCAGGGTTTTGTCGCGGTGCCGGGCGCCGTTGTGGAGCACCCGTTCTGGGGGCAGCCCCTGCGGCAGATCTGCGGGTGGGCCTTCGGTGACGTGCTCTGCCTGGAGACAAGCCCTGGCATGATTTTCTGGGCCGTGCCGAACTGGGCAGCACTCGTGCTGTGCAGCCTGCTGTGCCTGCGTCCGCTGTGGGCGCTTCTGGCGGTGTGTCTAGAGGTGGCAATGTCCTCGGCGACGTATGCACCGGCCGTTTCGCGGGAGCTGCCTACGCACAAGATCGCGGCCGTCGCCCTGCTAGCCACGGCGCCGCCGTTGCTGCAGGACTGCGTGAGGATGGCGAGTAAGGTGGCGAGGGGGCGCTGGGTGCAGCTGCTGCAGCACTTTGACTGGATGGCCGGCAAGGGCAACCACGTGCCGGCGACCCAGGTGGCCATGCTGCTCAAGCTGCTGATGTGGTCCTGCGCTGTGGCGGCTGTGGAGTTTCCCCGCGCACGGGCCGTGCTGGTCAGCGTGCTGTGCTGTGTGCTGGCAGCATGGGCGCGCATGCAGGGGCGGGTGGCGCCGTACGTGGAGCCCTGCCGCGAGACGGCGCTGCCGCTGGCCTCGGAAGTTGCCGGGACGCCTTTTGTGGTGTTGGCGACGCAGCGTACCGGCTCCAACGCGCTGTGCGGCCTGCTGCACAGCGTGCCCAGCATACGCATGCACAGCGAGCTCTTCAACGAGAAAGGCGTGTTCTCACACTGCGGCGTCCCGGAGGACATGCGGAGCATCTACGCGCGCGATGCGGCTCCCCGCCGCTTCCTGCTGCGCGCGCTGGGCATGGCAGCCGGAAAGCCGCCTGGCGCGGCTGCAGCTACCGGCCACGGCCGTGCGGTAGGGTTCAAACTGTTCCCGGAGCACATCCGGCGGAGGGGCGCGATCGGGGAGGTGCTTGCGGAGGTCCTTGCCGACGGGAGGGTGAAGAAGGTGGTGCTGCTGCGGGAGAACCGGCTCGCGGTGTGCGTTTCGAAACTCCGGGCTGCGACGACGGGGTCGTTCACGCACGAGCCGCTGGATGCTGTGCGGGTGACGGTCAGCCCGGCGGAGCTGCAGCGGTGCGTCGACACGTACGACGAGTACTACAACTACGTGCGGGAGGTGACGGCGGGGCAGGATGTGCTGTGGGTGTCATACGAGGAGATGTGCCGCGACGAGATGGCGGTGGTGCGTAGGGTGTGCCGACACGTCGGCGTCGACGCCCCGCAGGGGCTTCGGTGGAACGTATTTCAGCGGCCGTCGACGACGGGCCTGCAGGGCGCCGTGGTCGGGTGGGACGGCCTCAGGGCCGCCTTTGAGCACGACGAGCGGATCTGCGACTTTGTGGAGTAGTGCTTGTCAGCAGGGCACGGCTGTGTGCTCGTGCAGAGCCCTGGTTCGAGTGGAGGGTGTGATGGGTTGGGGGGTGGAGCATTGGAGTGACGAGTACATGTGCGTCTAGACGAGAAGCAGGGCGTGCGTGTGTCTACTTGAGGTTGTGCAGATCAAGGGCGAGTGCGGCGCGACTAGTTTCGAGCCGTGCCTGGATCGGGGCGTCTCTGTGTAACTGCATCCGGGCGGGCGTGACAATGTGCCGCGCCCCGGTGGTTGGTGAGCAAAGGCTCGAAGAGGAGACTCCGGGAGGAACGCCGGGCCGAGGGTGTGTAAACTGTGGTAGCCAACGTCGCTCCTGTGCGGTGCTTGCAAAGGTGCATCATGCCGTGTTGCAGATGCCTGCGTGACACACAGAATAAAACACAAGCCCGGCATCGCGAAGGTGTAACGTGCACGCCAGCACAGCTGAACCGGCACGTACTCACAGAACCGGTACCTCACCCGGAACGTCGCCCGTGCACGGCCACACCGGTCCGCTGGACTTCTCACAACGCACCCAAGGCATCAAGCACAACTGAGAGGCACTCCGCCCCCAGACAGTGCCCTAGGAGCTGCGGTCTTGCACGCAGGGTTGGGACCTTACGAGTCACTGGTTGACCCCGGCGGCGCCATGCGGCATTGCCACGCTCATGCCCCCCTGTTCGATACAGACACACTGCCTGAGAGGGCACATGCACAGCCACGAACGTTTCGGGCACAGGAGTACGCCGCCAGTGTCAGAAGCTTGTTTTGGGAAACACCCAGTCCACATGTTTTACATGGAGCGCTGAACGGCATCGAGTCCACCCCCTCCCCACATACACAGGCTCGTTTCAAGGTACCACTACGGTTCTCGTGTTGTGCGTGGACAACCCAGCTCTCATGCAAGGGCTCCAGCAGACGCCGGTCCAAGCCACGACGGTATCCAGTTTATTGCGATCGAGCGGAATAAAAGCCTCGCTCACAACCGGGCCGCACCGGCAAAATAGTTGCCCAAAGATGATACCACGGTGCGGCGAAACAGTCGCCAAAAAACGCCAAAAAACGCCAAAAAAGGGCGCTCGCCTCGGCGGTGACCCCGCCCGACTCTGACAGAGCACTCAGCACAGGCGAGGGCTACAGGCACGGCACCCTTGCCGCCTGCCTCCCGCTACCCTGCGCCTCTGTGGCTCCGCACTACCGTTCCCCACGCTGCAGCGCAAGCAATCTAGCATTCCCTGAGAAAGGCCATTTGCGGGGGATGCCTACAATGTCACATCTACTCAAAACTGTCCACAGCACGGTCACTGCGGCTGTGGACATACTCCACAACGCTCTGCTCCGAGACTCGGACGCGCCCGACGTGGCACGGCCCCCGTCGCCACCCAGGGACACCAACCCGCACATCCACTGGCAGCACGCACAGCACACGGGCCGCCCCACGGCGCAGGCACTGACCTGCATTACGTACGGCCGTGCACGCACTGCGGCATGGCATCACAGCACGCAACGCATTCACTTGGCCTCCTGCGGCGGCTCCATCTCGTCCAGGACGGCATGGATCATCTGCGTGCCGCTCATGTTCTCGAGGCCGTGCACCGTGGTCGACGCGCTCGTCGCCCCGGGGGGCCCCGGAGGGGTGCGCGTCATCTCGTCCATCAGCTGCCCATTCGCCTCCTCCGCCACCTTGACCAGGTGCGGCTGCCTGTTTGGGAAGCTGAACATGCGGAAGTTCACGCGGCCGCGACCCTCGGGCTCGTGGGCGGCGGCGCCGTCGCCGGCCTGGTCGACCTTCTTCACGTCCCCGGCGAACGACAGCTCGCCGACGGTCGAGCCGAAGGTCTCACCCTTGTCCAGAGCCGGCTGGTCGCTCTTGCCGCCATCTGCCGGTTTGCTCTGGTTCTCCTGCACACGGCCCCCACTTCTCAACACACCCCATCACGGCCGCACACGGCGGCCTACATCAGCATCGCCCGTGCGCAGCTCTGGGGTGCCCGCCCTGAACACTGCAGCCACCCATGCGCAGCACAGCTGCAGAGCAATCCTAGAGCGCAGAGGCCGTGCTCGGCAGAGCCACCCGAATGCCATGGCATCTGTGAGCGGCGACAGTGCACGGCCGATGCATGCAGCCCTCAGGATCGAGCGCCCCACTCGCTCAGAGGCAACGTGCCGTGCAGCGCACCGGTGTGGGCACATCGATCTCCACATGGTCCGCCGCGACGATGTCGGCCTGATCGATGGCGCTGTCCGGCTCGCTACCCTTGGCTTTGAGCTCCATCGCCTTCCGGACCGCATCCTCCTTCCTCTTATCCGCCTTGACGACGGCCCTCTTGGCCTCAAACTCGGCCATCACCCCCTCCTCGTCCTCATCGTCAATCAACACAGCTGATGCCTCCACCGAGGCCCCGACGGCCGCCGGACCGCTCAGATCGGAATGCGATTTGGTGCCTTGCCCTGTGGCTTCGCCGGTTACAGCCTCCCAGGCAGATGCCCCAGCGTCGGCGCCGGCGCGGCTGTGGGGGGTGCTGGTGTGGCTTGGGGGCAGTGGGAGGCCGTCTGCCAGCGGCACCGACTCGTCCTGGTGCTGTGGGGAGACACAGTGAGGTAGGAAGCCGATGTCGGCGGCCATGGCGTGCCGGGGGGACGTCACCACGCTCGACTTTGCCGTGGACATGCCGGCGTGGATGCTCTGCAGCACATGGCGGCTTGCCGTGGTTGTGCAGCCCGCATGCATGGCTCGGGGGCGCGTGCACCTGTAGCGGCGCGGTTGTGCAGCCAGCGTCGGGAGCTGAGCCCCCGAATCGCCGCAGGCGAGCGCGGAGACATGGCCGCGAGATCACAGGGAGGTGCGCGGCAGGGCAGTGCAGGGTCACTATGTTCACGAGCGCAGCAGTACTGATCCTCGCTGGCACGGCTCCGCGGCAGCGGCCTCGATGACATCGGCCTCGATGACATCCCTGCAGCCGCGAAGGTGCCTCATCGGTGCAACGCATCGGTGCTGCGGGGGTTCCGGTGGCCGGAGCATCAAGCCCGGCATGGCGCAGCCGCAGGAGACGGTGGCGCGGCTGCGGCGTCGAGGTGCAGGGGGCGGCAGTGGGGGGGAGCGCACCTGGAACTGCTGGCGGTCGTAAAAGGCGAGGATCTGCACGACGGCCATGTCGACGGCATCAAACATGCGCGGCATCATCTTCTCGATGCGCTGGAAGTTCATCGCGGAGCCCTGCATCTGCTTCAGGAACAGCAGGATGAGCTCCAGCTGCGACTTGCTCAGGAGGCGCAGCTTCTCAAAGATCTGCAGCCGCACAGCTGCCTACCACCATGACCACTGCACCCTGCTCAGCTGCACCGGCCGCAGTGCACTCCGCACCACTGTTGCGAAATGTGGCGCAGGGCGTACAAGGCGACCGAGATGGGTGCGGACATTGTGGGCACGTGCGTTCTCGGTGTTCCGGAAAGCGGGCAGCCAGTGGATGTCCAGAAGCCGGGGGTGACAGATCGGACAAGGAGGCTGTGGGCAGGCGGGGGGGGGGGGGGGCTCACCGGTCTCTTGACGCCGAGGCTGAGGCGGTCCTGCAGGTTGGGAACCAGGGGTGCCAGGGTGTCCACTTCGGCGATGTCCAGCTTCCAGATCCTGCATGCCACGCGCGACGCATGAGTGGGCCCGTGCCGTGTGTCTCACTGCCGCGCATCGCACCGACCGGGCAAAGCGCGCGGCACGGGCTGCAGCTTGCAGCTCACTGGGAGGCACCCCTGTCGATGCATCTGGAGATTGATGGTGTGACATGGTGGCTGCTGTTCCAGCAGGGGGGGTCGGTAAAGCGGAGGTGGTGGAGCCGCGTGCACGGGGTTGCCCCCCGCGCTTGCCGTACAGATCATGTGCCACGAGTCTGGTGATGCATGGTCACCGCCACGGCGGGGCCCGGCGGTGCGGTGGGACATAGGGTGCTGGCGCGGCGGGTGCATGAGCGTGTGGCATGTTCGAGCAACCCTGCAGCTGCCTGGAGCCATCTTGACAGCAGCACATGGACGCCATCATGCCGCTCGCAACGCAGGCACCCAGGCGCGCGCCAGTGCTGACGGCTGCACGCGAAGATCGCACATGCTGGTGAGGTTGGTGCGGTAGCCGCTGAGGCGCTTCTTGGCGCTGTCGAGCTGGTGGCGCAGCAGCGAGGCCTCGCCAAAGACGGCGGGTGCGGCGATGGTCGCGACGCGCTGCGTCAGATGCAGCACCTCCACCTCCCCGCGCTGCAGGAAGTACAGCGCGTTGGCGTCCTCGCCCTGGCTGCAGATCATCGTGCCCCGGCTCATCGACGACGGCCGCATCTTCGACGCCAGCGCCTACACAGCTCCCCCGCGTCTCACCCGTAGCCTGTGCAACCCCCAGGCACATCGGGTGTTTGTAGCGGCCGATGGTGTACCGATGCCACCGAGGCGTCCGCATGCATGTGTCTCTCCGCGATACCAGCAGCACCGAGACGCCCATGTCCCCTCGGCCCAGTTGGACGGACTGAAACCAGACGCGCCTCGTTTCTACCATCTCTCCGTGAAGCGTGCCACGATTCCGCGCACGGCAGCCGGCAGCCGCAGCATGGCAGGACAGCGAGATGCGCACCCGGGTCGCGTTGTAGCTGGTTTCGCCGTCGCCGTCGGACGAGCGGAGGGGGCTGAAGAGGGGCAGCGTCTGGAGGTCGACGTTGACGAGGTCCCAGATCGCGTCGCCGGCAACGTCGGCGGGCAGCTCCTCGAGGATTTCGGCCTGCTCATCCTGCACGAGCTTCCAGTCCTCCGCGTAGAAGCGCAGCACCTCGCGGCGCGTCGGCACGGTCAGCGACCGATCCTCCATCCACTGCTGCACGTCGGTGAGCTTCGAGCGGATGGCCGCAGCCTGCCGCGCGTCGCGGCTGCCGGTGGCAACGATGTCCACGATGCTGCACACGCACCGCACGGAATCATGCCGAGCCGCGTGTAGCACAATCTGGCGGGCGCATCCGGAGCGACACGAATCAGCATTGAAGCGGGCGGGTGCACAGGGGCCACACGGCGGATTGTGCCGTCTCTGCTGGCATGATGCCTCTCCTCTGACGGGAGGGCCTCAAGCGCGGCCGTGCCCGGCCCAGTGTTGCGGAACAGGTCACGGAGTCCACATGTATGTCAGCGAGTCGCCGTGGCTGCGGTGCGATCGTGGCTCCCTCGAGCGCGTGGAGGTGAGCACCGGACGAGGTGCATGCAGCAGCCGCAGTGCATGGGCGGGGAGGCAGGGGAGAAGGGCAGCGGGAGAGGGAGAGGGGGCGCGCACTTGCCGAGGATGCTGGCAAAGAGGGCGAGGCCGAAGATCATGATGACCATGGACACCCACACCTCCGACATCGAGGAAGGCGTGATGTCTCCGTAGCCGACCCTGTACACACCAATCCCCCTCAGACGCGGTTCACGCCATGCGTGCGCATGGCCGTCGTGCTGCCCCTGCCAAGAGCGATCTGTCGGGCGGTATGTAAATCAAGAGTGCCTGATTCGCAGTCAGGAAGGGGGCTGCGTCGAGTGGTGCGCAGGCAACGTCGGTCGGGCATGGATCGGGGGCAAACGTGGTGAGGGTGACGACGACGTAGTACACCGAGATGCTCCACATCTTCATGTTGCCGCCCTCGGCGAAGAAGAGGGACCCGCAGTCGAGCCGCTCCGCGATCTCTGGCTTGCCGTCCGCCTCCAGCTCTGCCAGGTAGTCGTCGCACCGCCCCTGGTCCGCCACCCCGTTGAACTCTGCAGCACAGGGTGCGCCTCAGTGTGCACCGCGAGAGGGCGGCCGCGCCGGGTGGGGGGGGCTGCTGCCGAGCGCGCCGCTGCCGTGGTGCGCACGTGCATGACCGGGATGATTGATTCGCATCGCGGGCGTGCAGCTGGACTGCCGACTGAGAAGGCAGCATGCTTGCGCGGCTGCATTGGCAGGGGCAGCGGGAGCGAGCAGGTGCGCCAGCGCGAGGCGGGGAGGCGGGGAGACGGCGCACTGTACTCCTGGCTGAGCCACCCGTCGCCATCGCTGTCGAGGCTCTGGCGGCCGGTGAAGTACCAGAGGCAGGCGGACAGGTTGACCATGACGATGATGGAGTAGAGCGTGGAGAGGACCTGGCCGATGATCATGCGCCAGCCGCTCGCGCCGTTGACGCTCATCACCTGCACTCGATGACCCGCCCCCTTCATCGCGGCACCGCGGCAGCGTGGCTGGCGCCCTCGAGGCCAGCGCGGGCGCCGGGGGGGCGCTACCAGCCGGGCGTCGCCGGCGGCAGGGCGGCAAGAGGGGGTAGACTCAGCACGTGCAGGGTTCGCGCAGCCCCGCATCGTGTGTGGTGCTGTTGGCCCGGTGCGGGTGCAGGATGGGCATGCGGAGCTGACTCTGTGTTTGTAGGGCCGCGTCCCGAGAAATAGACGTGAAAAGTTGGGAGATTGTGGATTGGCAGAGATGTTGAATGTGCGACAACGCCGCTAGCCGGCGCGCGGACGGTTACGGTATGCAGCTCTGGGCGTGGCCGCGCGGCGGGGAGCTGGGCCAGAGGCAGCCACGGCGGGGAGCGGACCTGGATGTTGCTCATCATGCTGATGATGCGCTGCACGCGCAGCAGGCGGAGGATACGCAGCACGAGCACAAAGATGACGACGCGCTCGGCGCCCTTCACCATGGGCAAGATGACCAGCGGCACGGCGGCGAGGAAGTCGACGATGAAGGAGCCGTTGAAGACGTAGAAGCGTGCGACGATGGGGCCGCGGTGGAGGGTGGTGCTGAGGAAGGAGCCGGTGAGGCGGATGGGCATGTGGAACCGCATGAGGATGTCGATGAGGAAGAGAATCCCCATGGAGAAGTCGAGGCCGCCGGTGGGGGAGGTGACGAAGTGCGCGGCCTCAAAGGCGGCGCTGATGGGGACCCAGAGGGACGTGTAGGTGGCGTCGACGACGATGATGAGTACGCTCCACCAGATGTACATGCGGCTGTCTTGGGAGAGCATCGGCAGGCCGAAAATGCTGTGGCAGTTGCCCGGGTAGCCCTTGTCGGCGAAAGCCGTGCTGTTGATGGCCTTGTGGTGGGCGCGCTGCTTGCCGTGGTGGTGGCGTAAGCGGGCGGCCTCTTTGGGATGCTCCAGGGTCCAGAACTTCTTGAGCAGGTCCTCGGCAACCTCGCGCTTGACGAGGAGCACGCCGAGCAAGGCATTGGGGCTGGTTGGGGAGGTGTCTGCAGGCGAGTGGCGCGGTTCAGCCGTGGGCCTCTGCTGTGGGAGGGCATGCGGAAGCGGGGCCCCGTTTCCCGCTGTGGCGTGCTGGCGCGGGCAACCGGGTCTGGGTCAGGCGCAGCTTCTAGCACGCATGTCAAAATTGCGTCGTGCAGCGATGCCTTACACGGTGCTGGCGTTAGGAGCATCAATCCAAAATAGTCGACGTGCATCAGGCTGGCAACGGTCTAGACCTGGAGTGTGCTCGCGACGTCCACAGGCAGACCAATAGCACACTGTCGGTGATGTATAGCTTTTGTCGGTACGGGAAATGTTTGCGCTGCGGTCCTCAGGGGGCAAGTCCGTGATGTATGAACGCTGGCTAGTTGTGCTCAACTAGGGACGGGTGTCGCGGCTGGCCAACGCATTGGAACTTTCGAAATCCCGGCCTGAGCCAGCCTTTTTGACAACCGCGCGTACACGAGCTGTGATTATGCCAGGCGCTACTGCATGCGTCAGCTTCTACCAGTACAGCTGTGCTTTTCCCCAGCATTCACCGCGGCCTAAATCGCACCTCGCGTCTCTTGAGATGTCAGATTGTCAAGTAAACGATCTCCTTGCTCTCCAAGGTGGAAGTCTCTCGATTTAGCGGTGCTTCTGACGTCTTCGTCAGTTGCCTTGCGACTGAGCATGCGTGATATGCCAAAAGACCGAGACCTTGCTGCTGTTCCCCGAGGCTCCCCCATCCTGAATCACTGATCAAGCACACTGTTGATGGACTCACAGTGAGTGCTGGCTACTGCATCGTGTGAAATGATCTGTTGTTGCCCTGAAAGGCATGTTGCCACGCGACGAAGCAGCCGGTGATCAGTCAAGCCGAAGACATGCTCTGTAACCGTTTAAATTCGCATCAGTGTACATCTCAGTGGAGCTGTCTTTGCCAGAGAGGGCTCCCTTGTTTTTCCAAGGCAAGGTTGCGGGGCGTGCGACGCATGCATTCGTCATGATTTCGCCGTAGTCTCGACCAACAGTTGACAACCCTCGTTGCACGGTCCAAGAACCCCAGAACGCCCGCCACGGTATGGTTAGTTGCTTTCCCGTGCACCGGAGAGCGCCTGCTTCCCCCGTTGCATCTCTAGTGTCGATGCTGGGGCTACTGCACTGGCACTCCACACGTCTCCTTCATGGCTGTGGCGAAGCGAACAGACATCGCACAGTTGCACGTAATTGCGGCTCCTGCATCAGGAGCCAAGCCGATACAGCCAACTGGCATGCAGATTGAGGTAGGCTTTTTCAGCGTGGCGACAGGCCCATTCAGCAGTCCAAAACATCTCCGAGGCGAAAAGCATCGGCAGAATTGCCGGAGCAAGGCAAAAACAAACATATTTCACAGGGCTGGTGTCTTCTGTGTGCCTATTGATCAGCCCTGCTTCAGAGTGTTCCGAAACGGGTTCCCACCACCACAGAAATACGCCACTTGGCATTACAGTATCGCTCTTCTCTTCAACCTGCAAAACTGCACTTGGCACAAAACTGCACTCGGCGCAACCAAAAAAATCTCTCAAGGCAACGCCACATCCTAATCTGCTGCCACCTCCGCATCCACCACGTGCCCAGACCCAGCTACAAACGCCTTCTGGATGCACTGGGAGAGGTGGTACGGGTGCAGGTGCAGCTGAGCCAGCACGTGTCGAGAGCCAGCACCTGTCGAGGGCGAGCAAGTCCAGGCAGTGTACGGGTCGGGGCAGTGTACGGGTTGCCTCCTCTGTGTGGTTCGGCGGCCAGCCCACTGTCTCTGCAAGCCTTCTTTCTGCACGGCCGAGCACGCCAGGCGGGTCGCGTGTGACCCCGAAAGCACTGGGCGAAGGGTGCAGATCGCATGGCCTCGCCACCAGCAGGATCTTGTGCACCGGCTTCATGTGTACACCATCAGCACGTGATCATACAGGCCATGCATGAGCCCCAGCCAGGTGGTGCAGCCCACCAGACAGCGCCAATGTGCATGCATGGTCCCAGCACATCTTCATGCCACTAGATTCTGTCTGTCTGGCATGATGCAGCTGCTCAGGACAAGGCTCTGGCACCACAGCGTTGTGGCGAAACCCAAATGCAGACGTAGAAGTGGGGTCTGCATCGCGACTGTCACAGTACGGCCACTCGGGATTTGCTGCAGTCATGCGGCCCGTCGATCACTGAGCGCTAGCCCCAGCAGAGCCTCTCTCACGTGTGCCTGCCACACGGCCGCAGCAGTGCTCGGCCCTTCGTAGGCCTGGCAGACAGTAGGCAACCATGGGAGATCAGGATCCCGAAACACGGCGAGGGTGTGCTGTTGTCCAGCCCGAAATCAGGACTTGGCGGGCTTGCAGATGAGAGGAGCGCAAGCCTGTTGAGGCCGGAACACTGGAACGATGGGCGACACAGCCAATAACATCACTAGGGATGAAGAATTTGCTTGGTAGTGGTTTCCTTACTACGGGCGCATCTGGGATCCAGTGGTAGTTGCACCCCGACACGCACAGAGGCATGATGTGCAAGATGGAATCGATGCAGGTATCACGTGCAGTGCAAGCAGTATAGAACGTGTGTCAAGGTGTCAGGGGGCCAAGTGGATACGGTTGTCACGATGGACTTGGGTGGGGTGCAGCCTTCAGTGTACACCGAGGGATCAAGCGCCGGGAGACGGGCTCCGGCCCGGGAACACACTCTGAGACTGAGGTGAGAGCACAGCCGGTGACATCCAGGGCAGGAGTACACAGCAGGCATGCTGGCCTTTACAATGCATGTCCGGGCAAGCGCTGCTGTGGCCTACCTGCTACCACACTTCTGCAGCTTGTGTCACAATGTATTGCATTATCACAGCAGGCTTAGTACAGCTTGCACAACAAATGTCGATGATTAAGCATTGCTGGTGCATGAGTCAGCCATATTGAACCCATGCCAGGCCGTCCGGAATCTGTCCTTGTGGTTGACTTGCATGAATCAGCCAACGCAACGGAGTGGGCACCATAGGATGCGTTTCGATACCACGACCGCCGTGACGGTGACCGGCAGAGCTCACCCACTCAGTGACATACATGCACACAGCAACTTGATCATAACTGCAAAAGCTAGCAATCTGAAACTCTGAAAGGCCCGAGGCAAATCAGTTGCAGCGGGCGTCAGCTATCAGACACGCCCGCTGAGTCAAGCTCATGTTAGTCCGGGTTGCACCGGCACCTTGAGACACGGTCGCTCACCCCTGTGATATCAGCAGCAGCGACACCGCATGCCTGCCATCCGAAGACGAAAGCTAACCATTCTAAGCTGCGCCTGGGACGAGCCAGTGTCGCAACGCAGCATCATGCTACTGTACAGGGCGGCACCCATCACTAGGAACACTACAGGATCCCATCCTTGAAGGCGTGATAGATACCCCGCCACGCTGTCATGAGTATCAACAGAGCGACCTGGAGCTCTAAGGCTGGGCTGACCCGTGAGCCCTCTGCCACGTTAATCACGGGATCAGCGTCCATGATCCCATTCGAGACCAGCACCGCATACACCAGCAGCAGCACTGGAGTGGCAAAGAACCAGGTATGGCAAGCATAGAGGATGCCAGTATACGTTGACCAGCCATGGATCCACGAGCTCTCAGACTCTGCGGCTGTGGAGTAGTCCCCTCGAACGAACGAAGTGATGCACCAGATGGACAGAGCGGTTGCAGTCAGAGGCGTGATGTCGCTATCAGGCAGCAGGCCACTCGTTGCGAACGTTGTAGCAACAATCCACATGTCGCCGAAAATGAGCGCCCCGTCATTGTTGGCGGCAAAGGCTGCAATGGGGTTTGCATTCACCTTCTTCGACTGTGCATCCGTGCTGGGACGGGGATCATCTTGCTCTGCTGGATCGGAATCTTGCCTATCATCTGCCTCAGGTGCCACATTGCTGGCACTTGCATTCGCACGGGTCTTGGAGGACCCTGTTTTGCCACCAGACTTCGAGGAGACAGTCTTGCTGACTGGCTTGCCTGCAGACCAGAGCCTGTGTGACGAGATCAAGCTGTTCAATCCATGCGTGCCTCTACATGGTAGCCGCTTCGATCAACGCGACGATAGCGCGCGATGCGAGTGTGCGTGCAGCGGTCGGTCGTGCCCCACCGGGAGCTCGTGGCCACAGTGGCAAGCGGTCGCACCCGGCGCAACCGGACTGGGACTTCGAGGGCGTTCCCGCTCTGCACACGCCACAGGCAGCAGTCTGGAGAGGTTGTCATTGTTGTGGCGACTCAGCGCCGTGTTTACTCTTGGCATGACTTGGTTAAACGCATGCCTAGTTGTCTGAATTTGTGGCACGGAAGCCATTGTCAGCAGAGTGCAACAAGTGTGCAATCAAAAGCCACAAATATCTCTTTGAAAGCCAGAACACGCCCTGGCAGTTTCTATGCGCAGCTCTTCACAGATCTACGGCACGGACCTAGTGATGACATGGCATTGTATCGGAGATGACCTTTGCACGGGAAAACAATGGCAAGGTGCATGGAGCAAACTAACTGATATTTTCGCGCTGCGGAGTATCCTTGTCTTCGTAGTCCGGTTCATCCCGTGCTTCAGTCTCGAGTGGCCAGCAGTGTCTCGCGGTCCTCAGACAATTGCAAAGCACAGGCCAACGCGAGCACACAAGTGCGCCTGCTTGATCTGGTTATTGACGCCATACATGCGTAGCTCAAGTAGTCAAGCTCGTGACCGTGCCATGATCGCATGGCGCTGCTTTGCCATCTTGTAGTTCGTGTACAGTCCGTTACATCGATAGCTGAGGCCTTCTGCGGCAGAGTACACGGGCACAGGAGAACGCCACCCGCTGTCAGATCCTGAGCAAGCCTCTCGAGATCTGTAGTTTCTTGCGATCAGCCAGTCGCGTACCCAGACAGCTCCCGTACACTTGGATCCGCCGTTTTCAAGCGAACATTTGCCGTTGCAACGTAATCAAGGTAGACTTCCGCACTCAGAGTAGCCATGCGATGCTTGACGCGCCGACTGAGATGGCCGTGCACCCTGCCGTCCACCGTCCGGCCGCAAGCCAGGCCCATACCTCGCCGGCACGTTTGCATGAGGGCGAAATATGCCGAAGGTATGCGTTCCTGATACTTCGCTCGTGTGAGGCTGTAAATGACGGCCATGAGTATCATGTGGTCCCGAAGTACTGCTACCGCTGGAGTGCCAACACTGTGACAGAACACGAGCAACTCCAAGGCACGCCTGCCGACTTTCGATATACAGGCCTGAGGTAAAGCTTGTTCCCACACGTGTAGATCATCGAACTTTCATGAGCGAGGTTGCGCTCCTTAACAGCACTGATACCGTGCCTCTTCTAATGAAGGTAAGCACCCGCTGCAGTCCGCATCTAGAACATGCTCGAGACAGGGGTAAATCCTGCACCTCTACCCGAAACTGAACTTGTCGAGGAGCTCACGAAGAATTTTCAATCATGCCGTCCGCTATCCTCATCCTCTGTGTAGACGCTGAAGGCGCAAGGGTACGGCTCCATCCCAGCGTACAGGAACATAGGCCTGCATCCATACGCCATCGCCCTTGCGGAGGGCTCCTTCAACGTCTGGGGTGAACAAGTCGAGGGCGTGCTGTGCCTGTTGAGGTGGCCAGTGCCAAAGGAGGTCGTCAACATGGAGATGCCGATTGCTGTCATGGGCCGAGGCGACCGTTGCATGCGACTTGTTGCACGGACGCCCACAGAGTACACAAAGCGAGTTTTAGTGGAAGAAGACCAGGCAGCAGGTGTGGGCGTAGCGCACAGAGCATTCATACATGAGACCCTTTCTCACCACATCGCTTTGTGCACATGAGCCACAGATGCAGTGCCCGCTACGGTGCATCTTGACTGCAGCTTGTATGGCTGCTCCTGTGCTCTCTGCATGCGATGAGTCGACGGTTGGTCTTCCGACACACGGCTGCCGCGGTGTGTTGCCAGTCGGGACCTCCTGTGGCGCTCACGGCCTGGCCGTGCCCCGGTGTGTGGTCACCAGCTGCAACGTGTTAGCGACACGTACGTCCGCACCCATGGCCGCATGCATCGTGTCGTTGATCGAGTCCTTGTATCTGTTGCGTGCACGAGTGATGCTTGTTTGGTGACCGATGCCCATTTGGGTCTGGCGTCATTCTCGATCCTCTTTTGTTTTTTTGGTGTGTGCCAAGTCCTGGTGCGACTGCTGGTCCGCGCAAGAGGTTGCAAGAGGATGCATGTCTAGAGATGCAGCAGGGCGGCCCAGACGCACTGATCGGTATCGCATGCGCAGGTGCGGCTGGCCTGCGGCCGGTGGCTGAGGCGTTGGGTGACCAAGTGGATGATCTGTATGCGCCTGGCAACATCCGAAACTTCATGTACTCAAAGCCTGAGGCGTTCATCGTCAAGCAAGTCGGCCACTTCCCGGATGTGTCAGAAAGCCTCATGCGTGCCCACCTGGAGAAAGGAGACCAAGTCTGTACCGACATCCTGACAAGTCTGTCAAACACATGAGTGACGTGCATCTGAGTTGTGTGTGACTGCTATATGTCAGATGTCCGGGTCGTGGCAGGCTTCTCAGAGGTGAGATCACTGTGGCATGCAGACATCCGCAATGATTACAGCAGAATGGACGATGCGGAACATGTTTTTCAGTCGATGGGGCTTCCCATTCGAGCTCGCTGCTGGGCTGTACGAGCAACTAGACCGACGAGAGGAGGCAAGAGATACAGCCAGATTGGCTCTAAAGCAGCCATGGTGGACCGTCGCAGACCTAGACATGTGCGAACCTGTCCACGCACCTGTCTCGAACTCTAGTTTCTTCAGCGGTTCGTGTAGTGGCTGCTCATGTAGTTGATCTTCTATCATCGCACACGAGCATTCTGAAGAACAGTGGCGTGATGCTGTACACCCTCGACGATTGCAGGATGAAGCAGCTGGCTGGGATGACTGGGACTGTGGAGGAAACGGCGGAACTATTTGAGCAAGAATCACAAGGGAGCGGACAGTTTGCGGGGCCTGTGGAGCAGCCGACGCCACAGGAAATAGCAATGAAAGATGCCAAATTGCTGATGGACAGAGTGTCTGCTGGGGAGATCAATTCTTGGGATGAGATCAGGCCGCAGCTTGTTAAGTGTCTACAGGCAGCTGGGCAGACAGACTGCGCCACCTTTGTGCAGGAAAGTACAACGATGAGTGGCTGAGGCACATGTGCGAGTCATTTTCATGTCAATAGGCAGCATTGATGAAGCAGACGTAGTACAGGAAAACTAGATCGGATGTGACGCCAGCATCCTTGAGACCGCCTGCTCACAGTCCGCCCGGGTCTTGTGTGAAATCTTGGGCGGCTTAGCCTTGCTCAAAGCCAACACACTCTGCAGAGCCTCGCGCACTCCACTGCCCTGCATCACCCCACGATTCTCTTCATTCTCTGCCAGCACATACAACGCGTTTGCGCTGGCTTGTATGCACCCTTGATCTTGTTGCCGCAGCATTGCAAGCAGAGGTGCAATAGCTCCGGCTCGTTGAACCTCGATCTTGGGATGGCTGTTATGGAACAGGGCTTCTGATGCCGGTGCCTTGGAGGCTGGTGTGGGTGAACCTGCCAAACTTGAGCAGGTCGCCAGGTTTGTCAGGCCCTCTGCCGCTGCTATCTTTGCCTCCATCGGTCCTGCACACACAGCCCGTCAGACGACGTACAGTCCTCACGCCTGCCTCGGTTTCCATGTAACCGTCCATCACTGCGGTCCGTCATTCCATCACTATCTCCTATTTACACGGTTCCACAGAGTGTGCATGCTGCCGATCGCCAAGTGTGCCCTCTGCTGCACCAAATTGCGACGTGGTTCCACCGGGGCTCGAGTCAGTTCAACACACTCCTTGTAAACGACGGTGGACAGCCGCACCTGTAGAGCACAACGCGACCAGGCCAGGGATGATCTGCATGCCATGTAACAGCACTCGCCCACTCTGATGTGCAAGAGTGTGCTGTAGAACCTGTGCACAGGCCAGTCGCTTCGGGGCTGTTCCTGACTTGAGCGCCTTCACGAGGCTCTTGCATGCCTCTCGCTGGCACTCGATCGGATCTCCAAACGTCATGTTGACGACCGCCTTGACCGCTGCCCTCTGACTGACCTCCAGTCTATCACCCCCCGGCAGGACCACTGCTTCCGAGGGTTTCGGTCTCCGCACAGGGGCTTCCTGTGCATTTAGGACGTGTTACCACCGGTCCAGCATGTATCCTGGCTCAACGTCTATGACTGTGGCCAACCTCCGGAATCGCACGTGGCCAAATGACTGATGCTGGACACAGGTTAAGTTGACACTACATAGACCAGCCAACGCGGAAGCAGGTTTCACAGCTTCCCGGGCCTCTGTGAAGCCAGCATCCTGCAAAACATCCACCGCGCCTCTGCTATGGGCACACAGGCACACCTGCAGAGCTGCCTTTGCTAGCGTGCCTCGTTTTCCACGCTGTGTGCCAGCCAAGGCCTCGCTGCCGCTCCCCGTCCCTGCCGCCCCACTGCCGGCGCCCGGTGGGCCCTGCCGCTGCACCAGCACAGTCGTCACATCGAACAACGCCTCCAGCATGGGCTCCAGAGCGCCCTGCTGGAACAACAGTCCCCGAAGAGGCACATCCCGCCGCCGCTGCCGCGTCCGCGGCGCCACGTCCTCCTCCACACACGCGTCTTCATCGCCTTGGTACACCCGCTGCAGCGCCTCGGCAGACAGCTGTGTCCCAGTGCCCGGGATCTCGACCTCCTCCACTCTGCTCTCAACTGCGAGCGCCACCTGCCCGAGTGCGGAGCACGCGCACGCCCGGGCGACCTCTGAGCCGTTGTGGCCCAGCAGCTGCTGCAGAAGCTCCACGCCGCTGACGTCTCGCTCGACAAGAGCCCCGGTCGCGTCCGGGGCCACCACGCGGCACTCGAGGCTGCGCACCGCCTCGACGCTCGCAGGGTGCGCGTTGCAGAGCCGCATCACGAGGAAGACGAGCTCCGCCTGCAGCGCCGGCCCGCAGCTAGCTGCCAGAGTGAGGAGCCGCCGGATCGCGCCGAGCTGCACGCCAAGCAGCTGCTTCCAATCTGCACAGGCACAGCGCCTCTGCGTCAGCCGCGAACAAGGCTGACGTGGTCCACACACACACACACCATCACAAAGACATCACGTCCGGACGTCACGGCCGGGGCAGTTGACAGCAGCAGGACTACGACAAGGCAGTGCATGGCGGGTCGGCTGCCTGGAGCGAGCGGGCACCTGGACCGATGGCCGCGGTAGGCGGTGCCCCTGGTGGCATGAGGCAGCCATGCAGGACAACGACGGTGGCGGTGGCCTGGTCTTCCGTCTCGCAGCTGCATGCTGCGCTGAGCAGCTTTTCTAGGACCAGCTTTTGCAGGGCAGGAAGGCCGTGCGCAATCGTGCGCAGCGCAGCGGCCGCGGCGCCGTGCTCCTCGTTCCCGGGTGGCTTCGCTGCGAGCGCCACCAGTCGGGCCACAAGCTCCGGCTGGCCGTCCGGCGCGGCAGGGTCCCGCCTGGCGACCCTCTGCAGCAGGAGCGGGCTGCAGTTGCGGCAGAACGCTCCCACAAACACGATCGCAGCGCTGCGCACGGCTGCGGACGAATGTGTCAGCGCGACGCTGACGGCGAGGTCGATGCCGTCTGCGAGAGAAGCACACAGCGCCACCGCTTCTCGGCTATGGCATCGAGCATCAAGCAGCGCTGCAAGCCGCCGCAGAGCACCTGCATGCAGGCTTCCCTGAAGTGCCGACAGCTGCACATGGTCCTGAGAACAATCTATCGCAGTTTACCTGGAATCCGAATGGTCTGAAGTCGTAAACGGCGGGCTAGCTCAGCCTTGACGTTGCTATGGCCAAAGAAATAGAGGCCACGATGTTCTTGACGCCACGCTGGCGAGCATTGGAAGTCACGTGCTAGCCAACATGCTGGACAACACTGTTGCACATTCGATACCATATCAACCATCTGTTTGAGCGATGGCCTCGTGTTGGCAATCCAGGGTATCCTACCCACAACCAAACAATCGTCCGCATTCGGCAACTTGCTCACACGCTACGACTGAAAGACCCCAGTGTGTGGGGCAAGGCGCTCAGGTTAACAAAGCCTCTACAACATTCCACGCAGGTGCAGTCCCACCTTCAACGTAGGGGTGATCAGGTTCCATGAATGGCCTGAATCGAGGTCCAAACGCAGCCATTGCATCACCGTCCAAGCACAGCTTTGCGATAATGTGAAACGCTGCATCAGAGCACCGGCTGTGAATCTGCACAGCCAGCCCTGCAAGAACCGAAAAGGGCCGAAGCGGTTCAGCGTCAGTCTCCATCTCCTCGCTGATACTGCACACAGGCATGTGCTTTAGTCCACACCAACATGCCATTGCCAGCCCGTGCCAGCAGCTGGCGACTATCCCATGGCCTCACCATCTCCGAGAAGGGCGGTGCACCCAAGTAGCCACTGCAGCATTTGGTGGTAGGTCACGTTGCGATGCGCTCCTCCTGAGTGCGCCAGGGTGCAGCACACACGTGGCCTCAGGGACGCTGGCACACAGTTCCCAAGTTTGCCAAGGCATACACGTCATCAGACCAACATCCAGGACACACTCGTGCATCGCCTTGCGCAAGTCTGTGCTCTCGGCCGCGGTCAGCAGGGCATGTAGCGTGGCATGAAGCTCCACAGCAGACGTGGCAACGTCCTGCATCGCGACGATCTGCAACATCGGGAACAGGCTGCTCTGCGGGATGCCACCGCCGCGTCGGAAACGGCGCGCTGCAATCAGATCCGTGCCGGGCTCGCCAGCCGAGGCGTCCGGGAAAGGCGGGCCTGGCGGGGCGGCCCGAGAGGCGGTTGCGGCGGCCTTGGCACCGAGCCCGGGTGCAGCGCTCACGGAGGAAGCGGCTCCTTGAAGGATGAATGACAGCGCTCGCCCTGCTGCGGCCTGCTCCTCTGGATGCGGAGATGCGGAGATTTTGGCCAGGGAATCGCACACTCCTGACTCGATGGCCTGCATCGTGCAGAACCTGTGGGCCTCTCCAGCCTCCGCCACACCTTGTAGCTCAGCAGCACACAGTTGTAGGTAAACAATCACTGGAAACCGCTCCCAGAACATGCCCTCAAGCGTCACTCTGCTGATCTTGTTTACGCCAGCCGGCTGGATCTGGTCACTGCAGCTGCGGCTCGCGCAGTACAGGCAAGCCGGCGCCCTCCGTTCTTACACCACGAGCGTGCCCATTCTCATCTGCTGCTGGCTGATGCATGGTGGCCTGTCACGATGAAGTGTCACTTGAGTCATGCAGCGCCATCAGCAAACACATGGGGCGCGGCCCGCACGGGAGAGCATCGCACCACCTGTAGGAATCCTGCGTCCCTGGATGCAAGCAAAAACACAACCATGGCGCACGCTGTGTTGATCTCAGGCGACAAGTCCCATTCCAGCGCCTTGAGAGCTGCGTGCAGGCCGCCCTGGGCGACCACGACGGCTGCGTGCAGCTGCTCCGCCGCCAGTGCCTCCAGGACCTCGGCCGCGGTGGCCATGAGCCTGAGCGTGATCCCCGCACTCGGGCTGCCGCTCTGCAGATGGTCCAGCTCCTCGTCCGGCAGGTCCCGCACCCGCACGGCAGCAGCACGTGTCCGCGGCTTGAACAGGGTCCCAGCCACCTCCGCCTCAACCGGTGCCGCCGCCTCATTGATTGTCACCTGCATGTACCGTAACATCACATCAACGCACCACCAACACCACTGCGCCACAGCACCAGTCAGGCTGACCCGGGATGACTCTCTACGAGATCCGACCCGGCGGCGCACATTACCGGGAAACCACGCACACCGTAACCGCACGTGCGCACGAAACGATGGATTGCACACCTTCGCCAAGGCCTGTACCACGGTGCTCAGAGCGCCACGGACGCTACCTTCGGTCTCGTGCGGCTCACAGGAGGCGCTTGTCAAGGACTGCTGGCTGGCACGTATCATCTCTGTCAGCCGAGACCCCCGACCTGATCGGCGTGGCGCATGTGCTGGAGCCGGCTGCTGTTGCTTCTTCATCCTCACTGCAAGGACATCCGAGGCGACTCAAGCCCCTTGCAAACCCATGCTGCGGCAGGACTCGCCCGTGCAGCGCATGCACCCCGCTGGCACACACGGCCGTTCATGCAACGCTCGTGGAGGCACGTACGGCTTGGGGGTGCAGCCAGGGCAGCCTTTGCTCGGTCAGAGGCCAGGCACATCGCCTTGAGGAGCAGGGCCGCCCGCAGGCGAGGTGTGAACGTGTCTGCCCCACATGCACCAGTCCCAGACTTGAGCGCAATGGACTGCGGCTTTGATTCAGAAGAATCGGGGTGCAGAAGGGCTTGCATGCAAGCGGAAACCCCGTCGTGGTTGACCACCTCATCCGCAACTGATGCCTGAACTGTGATCATCCGTTCCAGCAACTCTGCATAACCACAACTCACTCGCCCGACCCCCAGCTGCCTTTCCTGAGAGCAGCGTTGAGGCTGACAGGGCGGGATGTGCATGGCACGGACCTGCACTTTGCAGGCGTGCCACTGGGAGGTTGTTCATGTTCAGGCATGCAGCCAGCGGCTCGACTGCGCCTGCGCCTGCCAGCCCTGCAACGATCTCTGCCTGTGCCAGTGGCAGCTCCTGCTCAGGCATCGCGGCGCTGACCGCCAGCAGTTCCTCCAGGCACGACAGCATCTGGGCGCGCCGCTCGCCCTCGAGCCTCTCCATCTCCTTCGGGCTGCGTCGCGGCGGTGCTCCAGAGGCCTCTGTGTCGTCACACTCAGCAGGCCTCGTGATGCTTGGTTTCACTAAGGACCCCTGCAGACAGCACACGCCTGCCACCGACGTGACAACCCTGCAGCGCTCCTGGTACCTCACACTATTGGTCAGGGCTGAACCGTGGCACCTCTATCGTACCGGGCAGCAGCGCCACATTGACCGTGTCACCAAGCAGGATTCCGCCACGTATGAGAAAAAGAGTCGGAACACGCATGTTGCCACCCTGGTGTACATGGATCCTGCCATGCAAATCCTTTCACGGACCAAAGAATCTGCACTGCAACATGTGTGGGCTGATTCTGTGGCCCCTGTGAAGCCAATGATATTGGCGGCAAGCAGTGGGTGCAGCGTGTACGCATCGCTCCCTCTGAGCAGTACAGGAAAGAGCGGGAATGAACCACACTCTCAGCCCTTCAACAAGCTGTGCTATGGCAGCCAGCAGCTCCTCCTCCGGATTGATGTCCAGCACCTCACATCCATCGACTGCGTTCACGATGACGGTTGCACGGAGGTCAGCTCCTGTGGGCTCCACATCATCCGGCAGCAGTTCCCGAACTGCGTCCAGGAGGCAGACGCAGAAGAATGCTTCGACATGATTGCGGGCTGCGACAGCAGCAGAATGCATGGTGCGCAGCATGCCCCTATCCACCACCAGCTGTCGAACCTCTCCTCTGCATGGCAAGGCGATACTCTATGACGTGCTAGTGCCAACTCGCCATTTGCCAGCCAAACATGGCTACAGAAGACTTTCCCGCATGTAAGAACCCCAGGCATGCCCACCTTCTGCTTTCTGTAACCATGCAATCCGCAAATATGCAGATTTGAGACGACGAGGCTTCTCTTGACAGGAGATGTGGTGTATGCAGGTATCAATGCCGATTATCTACGTGTTGTATGCATTCCGAGGACAAATTGCATACCCGTCTAGGACACTGTGCACCAGGTCACGCAGCTGATATGCTGCTGAAGATGGGTCAGCAGTAGCACACACTGCAGCGTTCTGAACTCGCATTGCTTCTGCAAGCTTGCGCAGCTGGATCAGCATGCGCTGCTGCTCCTCCGGAAACGGAGCTTGCACCTTCCTCAGCTGTTCAAGAGTGATCGTTGCTTGTTTCACTGTGATTTCGTCACATCCAAGAGCAGCAAGATCTAATGGTTCCAAGGCTTGCCGAAGTTCTTGAGCAACATTTGCGAAGGAAGCGGCCACGTCATTGGACGTCATCAGCGCCTCCAGACGACCCAGGTCCATGCAGCGCTGTATGACCCTCAAGCCCCTGTCCAAGGCATCTGAAACCTGTTGAAGCACAGCAGTCGAGGTGGATTCATTGCACAAACCATCGAGGTGGGTTGAATGGTGGCATGATTACAACAAGTGTTGACTGTTTCCGCCAGCAAGCACACCTTGGTGATGCCAGCAGCAGCCTTGGCCTCAACCTGGGAGTCAGTGAATGTGTTGTCACACAGATCTTCAAGGGGGATCAGCAAGCTTTTTGCAAACTTGAGAAGCTGCTTGCACTGGTCCTTGTACTGGATTCCAGGCGTTGATGCCAGCTTCACTAAGTTCTTGCACGTCAGGACACATTGGCCAGACACGTCTGCGACGGTCGCCTGCTTTTTCGTCAACCGATTCATGAGAGAGAATGTGAGCTTCTCACAATGCCTGTCTCTCGTCAAAGATTCACTATGGTAGCACACAACAGTTCTACCCCGAACACAGCTCCATCACTGCCATCCATCATGCTGATTCACCATGCGGAAGTTCTCCATGAGGTATGCAACGGTGAAGAATGTCTAGCTTCTGATTCGGGGATATAGTAACGGGAATTTTTTGCGTATTGAGTGCACATGGCCATCTCCACGAACAGGGAATGCATGCATGTTTACGCCGTCTACCGACAGCAACAAACGCAACGCTCGACATCAGCGACACTTCAAAGCCACTGCCTTTTCATGCTGCGGAGCCATGATGGAAGCCTGCAAAGCAGGTGCATTGCACGGTCCACAGAGCACATGCCGGATACTCGTTGCCGTGGCTACACGGGGTATGTTAACGCACGAGAGCGGGCCAAACACACACACTTGCAATGGGCCATAGCGCGATCAGCGAAGCTACAAATTCTGCCGGTTCCGGCGATGATTTAAATAGCTATGTTGGTGCATGTGCGTATGCTTGCAAACGAGGTTCTGCACATGTCGTCAAGAGGTTATTCATGAACTGCAGCTGTCTATGCAATTGTCGCCATAAACATACTACATAAGTAAGGCTAGGTGTTTAACAGCATGTCCAAGACTGAGGCTAAAGTGCAGGCCGTTCTTGCGTTCGGAGGGCGGTTGAAGCCAGTGGAACGCCAGGATCCAAGACCAAAGAAACCAGATGCAGCCCTGAAGCCCGAGGGTGTGAAAACGTTGAAATTAATATTGTGCTCGTGCTGATGCAAAGTGGATGACCATTATCCCTGCGTTTCTCGCACCACGAGAGCCAAAGTGCGAACATGCTTTCACTGCTAGCAGGGAAGAAGGACGGAAAGCGCAAGAATCTAGGTGTAACGGATACTTCACCTTCAAAAATCGTAAAACGTAAACGCCAGGCAAATGGAGTCGGTGAAAGTGAACAAGGACGAGCAAATGAGCAGAAACCCCCTCCAAAGAAACGAAGCATCATCGGATCACAGTCGAAACCGATCGCACAAAATGCAACCACGACCTTAACATGCAAGCAATCAGTGGACGGCGCTCAGGTGAATCTGCCGTTGTGTGAAAGCTCGTGGCCTTGCTGAGTAGCAAGATGCCACCTCATACTTTCCATCACGATGCAAACCATCTTGCAGGCCGGGAAGCGTTCATCGAATCCAGTATTTGCTCGAGCTGCGAAACAGCGGCCATCTAATGCGGTGGTCCCTGTTGACCTCACCGCCACCATCATTCCTGCTGAGCGTACAAAGCTGTGGTGCCCACTCAGCTCAGCGCTACCCCCGGTGCATGTACTCCAAGATCTAGAAACCACTGGGGGAGGTAAATCTCGTCCAAAGGCGGTGACGCGCAATGGCTATACAAACAGCCCCAGCAATCACGACGTAGCCTCTCCTCCTTCAGCGTCTGCATTTCTTGGGGCTCTGCTTCAGAGGGAAGACCACAACTGGCATGCGTGTCTCAGAAGACAGGAGATTGTTGATTCAGGCATTGCTAGCAGAACATATCATGTGCACAGAGATTTGTCCTTGCCTGGGCAGCAAGCTCCCGCAACAAACGGTCACCAAACACATGAAGCTGTCAGAGACCATGATGTACAGCCAGGCTCTGCTGACATGGATTCCTTACGCTTCCTCTCTTATATGCATCGATTGATGAAATTTGCGCATCATGACCGGAGCGAGCATTGTCCCGTGGAAGAGCGAAGGTGGAGCGAACACCTGCAAGACATGCAAGAGCGAGGACGACGGGCAGTATCAGAGCAGTTGCCATGGGCGCATAAGTATGCACCTGTGGCAGCTCGCAGAGTCCTGGAGAACGAAGATGCATCCCACGAATTGCTAATGTGGTTAAAGCAAGTGGAACCGATAGAAGCAGCGCTCACATCTATGCGCTCTGGCCAGCTGTATGCTCTGTGACTCACCTTGTAGACCTATCAGATGTGTCTGGCCACGCCATGATCGAGCAGAAATTGCGAAACGCCAGTCTTGCTCAGCAGTCCCTGACATGAATGAGGAACTCCTGCAGAACGGACTCAAACGCAATGAGTAGCTGGAAGGCAGACTCCGACGACAGTGGTTTTGATCAAGGCTACACCCGCCAGTGTCCTGGTGTGGGTGGCATGCTGATCTCAGGACCTCATGGCTGCGGTAAGAGTGCAGCAGTCTATGCATGTGCACAGGTATGGATGCATCCTGCATCATGCCTGTTAAAGTATGGCAGCCACGTGTTGCAGCTACATGCTGCACATTATGTGCATCACAGACAGTCGTTTGTAGGAGCTAGGAATACAGGTGCTGGAGATTAACCCTGGAATGGATCGAGCAGGAGCAATGCTGCTGAAACTCATCGGGGAAGCAACACAGTCTCACCGTGTGCGATGGGGATCCGGAGGTGCGACCTTGATGTGCAAAATCAAGGGTAGTGTGTTGATATATCGAGCAGCTTGTGCTCTGTTGATGTGCCTTTGCTGATCAATGCGAAGGCAGAAAACATCGTTCTTGGCTGCCACCGCCTTGGATGCATGCAGGGCAAACAGACGAGGCCACAGGAGGCCATAGCAAGTTCAAAGTTTCCAGACCACCAGTAAAATCAACATCTGTGGTCTGGAAAGGAGCCACCAAAAGCGCTGCCAAAGGCCTTACAACCCCTGCTGCGGACCAGCCAGTCCTTCCAGGTATACTTGTGGCCACATCTAGTTACTTGATTAATTTGTCATATCTCAGCTTGGTTGTCTGTTGGCTTGCTGTGGCATTGACGTCCTTGCAATTTGAACATGAGTTTGTGCATGAGATGGACGACAGTCGAGTTGACACGCCGGATTGCAGGCGCCAGCACGGTCCGTCCAGCTGCAATGGCTGACCAGAATGGCGGTGCTCATCAGGCACAACGCAGCATGCTTCTGTTTGAAGACTTTGACCAGCTCCTGGACCGCGACGAGGGCTTCATGGCCTCTGTTGCAACACTGCTTAACAAGTCAAAGGTATGCTTCTCTTCAACCTAGCTGACCGGTGCTGACCAGGCCTCCCGCGTATCCCGCAGCTCGTGAACGCCAACAACGCATTTCGTACACACACCGAGCAACGGATGTGCAAGAACCATAGGTAGTGCGATCATGCAGATTGCGGTGATCCTGCTGTCCGAGCGGCCGGATGCCGAGGCTGTTCTGCGTGGCGCAGCGACCTGCGCAAGCATCAAGTCAGTTCGCATGCGGGCTCCCTCTCACACAGCCGTGGTCGAGTATCTGGGCCTCGTGTGTGCTTGTGAAGAGCGCTACCTGCCTCCAGTTATGCTCCAAAGGCTCGCATTCGCCTGTGATGGAGACCTGCGGAGCGCTCTGCAGCAGCTGCAGTTCATTGCCAGCCAAGACTCCGCTGTCCGCCAAACAGACGTGTTCCTGCAACCGTTGACGCCAGAGGCCATGCCGATGCGGCTGGCACATGTTCACTCACCACTGCCAGGGGAGGCGGCCATGCTGGCTGGTGTCCCTGAGGGTGTGGCCAACGCACTGCATGACTGCGAGTGGGCGTGTGCGCACTTGCAGCATTCCACCGGCCCGGATACTATACCAGCAGCTGCATCCTTATTGCATGGGTGCATGGACCGCGGCGTACTCGGTGATGGTTGCTCCGCCGCACCTGACCCGGCGGGGACGCCGTCCCTGCAGAGTCAATGCAAGCAGGGTGGATGTGCTGGAAATCCAAGTTCCACGCTCCATGTGGCCGCGGCGACAGACACAGCGTCGCGTGCCGCCGGGCTGTGCGCCGATGTGGCTCTCAATCCACAGGCAGGAGGCCTGCAGTCAGGGCCGGATGGCGGAGTGGCCAATAGTGATGCCAGCCTCTCATTCAAGGGGCCCGGGTGGATGCTAGCGATGCGGGCGCGACAAGACTTTGCCGCAGCTGCAGTGCTGGACAAGTGGGCAGGGGTCCTTCAGCAACGACATCAGGCACTGCAGGCAAGGCTGCGCAGGCGGACGAAGTACCGAGCCGGTGAGACAGGGCCTCACTGTCCAGCTGCTCGTGGCTCGCCTAGGGTGGCGGTTAATGTAGAGGGGCAATGTCTTGGCGCGCCTGATACTTGTGGACATTCTGCCCCGGGTCCGGCTGAGGATGTGTCACACCTAGAGGATGACATGGCCAGCGAGGACGCGATGAGGATAGGGCAAGGCACGCATGCTGGTGCGAGTGAAGAGGAGGTGATGGTGCAGCTGTTGCGAGGTGGCGCGGGGCCCGCGCTGCACACCGGGTCCCCAGGCAGTGCGCCGGCAGCAATTTCTCGGCAGCTGGCAGATGATTCTGATGGCAATGCTGCTGCTGTGGCCACAGCGGGTGATGGCATGCAGATCACCACTGAAGACGAGGCAGCAGTTGTCGCAGCTGCTGTTGATGAGATGGTGACCGCATGCGAACAGGCACAGGTGGCCGCCACTGGCTGTGATGTCAATGTGCAGCGGCACGCTAGGCCTGGCGATCCAGCATGTGCTGTGCCTGCTGTGCCACCGTGGGGTCGCCAGGACATTGCCCAGGAGGGCCGCTGTGTGGCAGGCAGTGGTGCAGGACCAAGTGGAGATGCCGCGGTTCCGTCTGGTGGTAGCATCGCCGCAGCAGCCGCTGCAGCTGGCTTGCAGGCCGCCGCAGCAGCCCTGGGGCATGATGCAGATGCAGGCGTGCCTGCAGGCACGCGCGCTGCAGGTGCCACGGTGACAGTGGATGCGCAGCCGGCGTCGCGCTCTGATGCAGTTGGGCATTCTGTCAAGGGCAAGCGGGGCCGCAGCAGGTCGCAGAAGGTGTCCGGCGGCGAAGAGGGGGTACCGCGGCGTGGCAGAGGAAGGCCCCCTAAAGATAGAGCGCCACGTGCTCCTGCACACGCTTCTAGAGCCGCCGTTGTGCTGCAGCAGGGCCAGGAGAGTATGTTGCGGCATATAGACTGGGTTCAGCGCCAGGCCGCAGAGCTGCGGTCTCAGTGTGTCCCAGCAGTGCCTCATCAGGGGCCAGAAGATGTGGGGGGGGGCAATCTGGGGAAGGAGAATAGTGTGCCTGGTGAAGCACAGAGGCAGGCAGGGGCCAAGGAGCTGTCGTGGGCGTGCTTGGTTTCTGATGTCGTCTCTTCAGCGGATGTTTTCGGGAGACACGCGGTGGATGGGTGTCATGCAGGCAATTGCGGAGCTGCAGGGGAATGGTTGTGGGCAGCTGAGCAGCTGGGAGAAGATTCTTGCCCTCCATGTGATGCACACCCTCGAGCTGGGTCGTGTCGATCGCACGATAAGGGATTCACAGCAGAACAGGCAGAGGAACTAGCTGGTGGGGTGTGTGGGGCGCTGTGGGACTGCTGTGGAACCAGCGCAGCTGATGGCGCCATCGAGTTTGCATCACCAGATTATAGTTTTGCGAGCAGGATGGCAATCATGAAGAGTGTGAGGGTTGGTGCACGAGACTGCAGCAGACGGTCCTTGTTCGATACCTGGCATGCACTAGGGTCAATGTCGCATGATGAGTGCGCTGCAGCTGCTGCCTTGGCGCATGATGGGGCTGCAGCAAGGCGCACGAGGCGCAGGCGAGGTCATTGTGCCGAGGCTGTGTCTGTTTGGGATGTCGGGGTGGAAGACCTCGGTGCAGCTGCATTGACATGGCAGGTAAAATGATTGAGCTCCGTTAGGCTTGCACAATCACTGTTTCGTGCGGAAGGTGACGGGAAAAGGTTATGGGATTTGAGTACTTTTAATTTGCTTCTCGCGAGGCAGGCGTTCCTTTTTTTTAACGTGAGCCACATGACGTCCCCACAGAATGCAAGTATTGATGCCTTAAGATGCACCAGTGCTTTCAAACGTATGATGTCTCCGGGAGACTATCCATCTTGCTAGATTTGAACGGAGTTTGTGATTCCACCTCGCCACTTACTTGCTGGTGAACACGACGACGCAAGAGGTATGCGAATACCCACATGTCCGAATTATCTGCTCAGGTCTGATCTCCAAGATTTCCATGCGGTGAGCTTGACGACAACGATACCGCATGAATTTCCGGAGCTGTAGACAGGCCGGTTTCCAACCCATGGCAGTCTCATGAAAAAAGGGACTCGTCTACTTTCATGATCACTAGCAGCAAGCCGAGTACTATATAGCAGCTGTTGTCGTCATGGCGACACGCTCTGCGGCTGCACACCGATCGGACCCGCGGGCTGTGACGGGTCGTGTACATGTGTGGAAGCGCTGCCGAGTTAGTGTCAGTGAAGCAACCAACCAACTTTCCAGTTTTCTGTGGGTGCAATCAGGTATGCTCTTGCATACTGCAGCAATTTGTCGCCGACTACACTGAGTACGTTTTGTAACAGAGTACATGAGAACATGCAGTTGACATTGCTCAGACCGCGAGTGAAAGAGCGGCAAAACGGGCTAAACTGCTACCCATCAAAGACGAAAATGTTAAGCCTATAGCAACGCGAGCAAGATCCGTTTTTGCCCTGGACACACAGATGCAAGATGTGAGGATCGTTGAGCAACCAGCTGTGCCTGCAGCATCAGCCCCATCCATTGTGCGCTCCGTCACCCCAGACATGGACTGTTTGAATGCCTTCAGATCTATACACTGACTTGTTTGTCGAATGACAGCATGGTGAAGTGTCGACATGAATAACACGACATACCTGCAGCCCAACACCAAAGCAGCGTCGCAAGCATCTGGTGGAACGATCACAGATACCCCAGCCATATCGGGATCACAGGCTACGGCTGGTGGCCCGGCAGATGTGAAGCCTGCTCTACCAGGTCAGTCCTCACATTCCTGTTTTCATACACTTTCTCACAGGAACAGCATCTGCCATTGACATAGCAGCACTGTGCAGACACAATGTGTTTCCACTCCACGGGCCCTGCCAGCTCCTCTTCGTATCTCAGATGGTGTGATTCCGCAACTCTCACGTGAGCAACCTGCGTGCAGGCACCGCAATGCCGCCTGTTGCAGCAGCAGCAGTCTCTGCGCCGGCTCAACCGCCCGACATCTCCCACGGCTCCGGCCTGCAAGCGACGTCAGACAAGGCGGGCACATCCACAGCGCCACCATCGCCCCCCTCGCAGTCGACCACTTCGCCAGCCAGTGCACAAAACAAAGGTGTCAAGCTCGGGCCGACACTCGCACCCAGTCGACCCACAGCTGCACCGGCACCCTTCACTTTCGGGGGCGGCTCTCCGAGTATGTCACCAGCAGCTACTGGCGAGCCCGCAGTAGCTCCAGACTCGCCCGCTGTGGCCGCCCCGAAGTTCTCGTTTGGGGCCAAGCCAGCAGCGGCGCCCACTGCCGCCCCGAAGTTCACCTTTGGGGCCAAGCCAGCAACTGGGGGGGCTTCAGAGAAGAAGTTCACCTTTGGCGGATCGTGAATGGTGGTCACCGGTACTTCCGAGTCTCACACTGCTGTCGATGCGACGCCTTGTCACATGGGTCTCTGGCCGCAATCCAGGCAGCCATGGTGGAGCAGATGACGTGAGGTGGTCTTCAGGTGCCCCTGGCTACATCAGCAGGCAGTCGCAAACCCCCTGCTTCTACTGTCGAAACTGTTGTTCGCCCAGATGCAATATGTGGTCATCTCGGGTTACTTCATGATGTATGTCCTGCTGAGTGATGAGATCTATGGCAGTCTCGTCTCAAACCTGGGTCAAGGCCATGTAACTGCAAACCCAGTGTTTCCTGTAAAGGCAGAGCACTGGAGATGTGGACGCTGCGGCACTGGACTAGTGGTTGCACGTGCAAACACTGTGCCCTTGATATATATATTCTGGCATCACTCCAGGGGTGCATGGCCATGAAATAGGTCATCACGCAAACGTGAGATGCCTCCACTGTGTAATTTCATGCACAAATTTGCCTCAGAATCAATTTAGGCCGTTCTGGATTGAACAGCAGTGGCGGACACTGAACTGCAGCATTTACACGAGTATAGCCCTCATTCGCACACACAACCATTTTGCACCACTCTAGTGAAGTAAACTGCACATTACCCATACAACCTTGCGCTGTGATTCAGCCCCCGCAGGGGGGCCTTGGCCTGCTCGTGCCTCTGCAAAGAACGCCTCTGACCAGGCCAATCCCCAGCACCCCTCCGCGTTGGACCACCCATCCTCCCCAGCCCCTTTCCTTCCGACAGTCGGACGCCCCCTGCCCCCCTTCCCTTCCCCCACCTGCCTGCCCCTCCCTGCCCTGGGAGGGGTTAACTTTCCTTCCGTTTGTCCCCGCCCCAGCTGTGCCTGCACACGGGCTCCCCAGGGAGGGGGGTGCCGCAATGCTCACCTTTGATGTCATGGGTGATTGCCCATGCCATGCTTGTTGGACGACGGTGGGGTGGGGTTTGCATGCAGGACTCTCGGGCGTACAGGATCCCAGGTAGTATGTCAACTGCTTCAATTGGGGTATTGTGATTGGTCTAGCGGCTGGGTCGAGGCATGCATGTATTTTTTGTATCGCATTCAGGACAGCGGGGGGTTTTGGGAGTGACGCCCAGGCTGCTTCGGATACTGTGCTTGTTCTGCTGTTTTGCTTGAGTGAGCTTGAGCATGTACCTCTGGGCGATTCCAGGCTGCTGCGTTTATCTGCGTGTAACACATTACCCATATACGCCCGCGTTTATTGCAGTCACACCCAACAACACAAGTCAAAGTCCTTGTAGGATATGGCGAGTAAGTGTCACATTTACATTTACATTTACAACACTCAGACACGATGGGAGACGTGGCAGCAGTGTGTAGCCAAGACGAGTACTCACCCCGCATCTGATGCAAAAGGCGCCGCCACACGCGGACACCCATGTACTGGTTTACTCCACGGCAGGATGCTGCATGTCACGACGTCTTCTGCACAGGTGTTGTGCTGGGTGCTGTTGACAGTTATACCCTCTGCTTTGATCATCGACACCTTGACACACTCTGTTACGTCGCCTGGTGAGGACGAACCCACGTCTTTTGCGCGGGCATCTGCATGTGGGTCTGCTGCAGCACAGTTCAATCGGTGATATCACATCTGAAGAGTGTTGGGCAGCATCAAGTTGACATGCGGAACATGACTCCTTGTTACTGTTGTTACTCCTTGCCAGGACTGCGAGAGCAGCAGCACCACTCGTCACTGTCGGCACAGCTGCTGCCATGTAAGAGATCCCGTGATGCAGGGAGAGGGTCATGTCGTGACTGTAGCGTGAGGCCATGTACGGATGTGCGTGCACCCGGGTCGAAGCAGCGCAGGTATCGGCATGGCGCCAGCACACGTACCGGGCACAGCCCTGCTGCAGCCATGGCGCTGGTAGACACCGTACTACCATGCGGCACCCTCTGCGTGCATGGCTCTGAGTGCACAGGGTCTCACCAGCCTTCCACTCATGCCCCACGAAGCACAGTGCACAGGTCCCTGTCGCACCCTGGCGGGCCATGCTGTTTGCCGACGTGGTGTGTTGGGTGGCGGATCGCTGTGGCAGACACCGGGATTACACGCCATCGTGATCACACGCTGGCGTGAGTGGGCCGTCGCGGTGCAAGGGACCACAGGGTGTGCACCAGCAGGAGAGGTAGAAGCCTCGACCCAACTGCGAGGTGGCAGGCGGCCTGCCAGAGGGGCTGCGCGCACGGGCCCTTACGTCTCCAGACACTCTACGTGGAGCGCACAGAGGCGGAAGAAGCTCGCGCGGTGATAGAGGTCAGCGGCGCTGCACCATGCGTGACGCTGCCGGGGTGCCTGCTGTGAACGTCAGTGCCGGGAGCCTGCGTGCGCGGCATCAGCGCCGCGCGCAGCCGGCACACGCAGCTGTGAAGCGGGGGCCGGCCTGCGGCTTGCTGCTGCCGCTTGCTCGCTGGAGCAGGAGCGTTGCGCCCGGCCCGAGTGCCTTGCGTGAATCGCCCCAGCACCGGCCACAGCCGCGGGAGGCCCAGCGGCAGATTCCATGATCAGTGCACAGTCCTAGATCGACGTGCTGCGAAGGGCAAGCGGAAGGGGAGGCACATGGAGCCCACTGGAGGCCATGCAATGTAGGCAGGCCGGGGACGCTAGCTCAAGCATCTGGTGCCTCTTCCATGGCTCTCAATGAACATGGCCACAGCCCAGCCGTGCGCCCCAGTACTTGCACGGCGCACAAGAGAGGCGCTCCGTACATTCCCCCTCCTGTCACCTGTATCAAGCCTTCGAGTCGCAAGACGCAGAACACGCAGCACGCCCCCGCGCTGAGCTTTTCATCGCGTATCGGCAGCGGGCTGCGCCGCAAGCATGCACATGAGAGCAGTCGATGCCTGATGATTCGAAATCTGGCCACTCCACTGGCCATGCACATGAAGTGTGCCCGAATCTGCTGGAAGGCCGCAAGCAAACAACGCTTGGGGTGTGGCATCTGCCATGGCCTGGAGTGGTGCCGGTTGCTCAGCAGGGTTGGGTGTTTCGGAGTTTTTTAATATCAGGGTCTTGCCCCAGAGATCAACCTGCCACTTCAAAATGTCAGTATCCTTTATATCATGACTGGCCAACACTGCTGCACAGGTTGCGTTGGGAGTTCCTGCACAATGCGGTAGAGCACATGCTTCCAATTTTCCAGGTGTTTCAAACTACAGTCAGCGGAATGTGGATGTCCTGCCCTCAGCCATGGCCGGGGGGTGTGATATCTCTGTGCGGCTCTGTGGCTACGAGCGACACCGCACGATATCGCAACTTGCGCATGGGGTGTGGCTCCACGGTAGACAGAAATCAAGCGTCGCGGCGCGTCGCAGCGGGATATGACATTCTGTGGGCATTTCCTGGACAGATTTGGTTCACGCGGACTGATTCACGCGCATGGGTCTCATCGTTGGCTCAGAATTGGTTCCGGTTGCGACTAGACTGCAGGCAACCCGCATCTCTGGCAGCTTGCGATGTCTTCTGAAGGGATTGGCCGACGTCGAGGCTCAGGTGCTCTCTGCCGATTAGGCTCCTGCGCTGATGTGCGGGACACTGAAGCGACCTCACGACATGGCCCCATATGCCGCACGTGACGAGGACTGTGCCTGTGTGTGTGCAGTGAGGTTCAGCATTGACATCGAGAGAACGGATACATCGGAACATCCATTCGGCATCTCATCTGCCACCTCGCAGGAAGCTAATGTCCGCACTGCTGCCCCAGACGCGCAGGAGCCCAGTCTCTCGATAGACCTGGGATTTCTGCAACCGGAAGCCCGGTACCGGGCTATCATATGCCCGGTAGAAAGAGGAACAACGCTGAAGGACTATTCGTGTGACAATGAGGATGTCATTGCGTGCTTAAGTACGGATCCCGCAGCTGGAGATGGCCCGGTTGCTGCGTGTGAAGTTATCACTGCGCCCAAAGCTGATGGCATCATTCGATGTCGTCTTTCCATGGACCTTGCTGATAGAGAGGAAAACGTACAGAATCGTCAATTTGACATCGTTTACCAAATCATGCCTCCCGAGAAAGGTCATCCCTCCATCAAGGCGTTCGTGCACTGCCTTGACAAGGGAAGCACACTATCACAAGCTGGCAGTGGTGAGCAGGTTTTGACAGCCTGACCACGCAGGCTAGAGAGATAATTTGGCACAAAGTCACTTTGTAGGTCACCCATGTGTTTGGGCATGCGGAGTGAGGCAACGTTGAATATCATGCTTCGATGGAATCGCTATGCTCGACTTACAGTTCATGTCTTTGATGCTGACAGCTGCTGTTGCAACTCGGCCACCTGAGCCTCTAGTTCCTGTATTCTCGTAAAGGGATCAGCGTCTGATACCTCCGGTGGCTGGTATGGCTCCAGGAGGTATTTGCTGAACCCATCCAGCTGTTTCAACCCCCGGACCTCACATTCCAGCAATGGCATCTTCACAAGGCACATGTCCTCGCCGTACAGCTCGTCATATTGCTCCAGGTACTTGTTTTGCATCTGCACCGTACAGGTTCATGCACGTGCTATTGCTGAACATGGTGAATTCGTCATGCTTGCACAGCGCAATTGGCATTCAGGACACAACATGGCCACAGCTCTGCATGCCCAAAGAGCATGATTCCACCAGTATGAAGCGCACCCGAATTCGAGCGTCCAAGAGCACTGAGAAATCTTGTGGCCCCTTGAAGATCACCTGATTCACAACGATGTTGTGCACATCGATGTCCTGCTTGGTCAGCTCTTGGACCAGGCGCTCCGTTTCGTACAGACTTAAGAACTCAGGTATACATACGCACACAAACGTTGTGAGTGATGCGTCCTGGAACTGGTTCTTCACCTCGGTCACTGTTTTCTGCATGTGCCCTCTGCTGGTCCGCACACAATAGCCAGGTGCAAGGAAAGTTGCCACTGACACAGGCACGTGCGCTGCTCAGCCGAGAACCAAGCAGCTCGTCAATGATGTAATCGCACACTGTACCCTCCAGCATTCGCACATGCACATGCTACGCACTGCAAGACGACTCGTGTCTGAATTCAGTAACGCAGGCCAAACAGGCGCCCGTCCGTTACATAGGCCTGATGACATGCTGAGGGTTCAGAAGCTCACCTCCAGTTCAGAAATTTGGCCAAACAAGCCACTTGTGTCTGCCCCACCGCCGAGCAACGGCCCCATGGCCGACACCATCGGGCCCAAGGAGCCCTGCAGCTGCTGCAGCTTTCCCAATGCCTTTTGCAGCGTGTCAGGGAACTGTAGAAGCCTGAGGGTGTGTCCAGTCGGGGCAGTGTCGAACACCACAGTGTCATACTCCAGTGACTGCACTAGCTTCATGACCTCAGCAAAAGACATGGCCTCATCAATGCCAGGAATGGAACCCATGAGGTCCTGAAGGAATCCACCATCCGTGTCGTTCAGACCTTCCATCTCTAGTTTTTGAGGCTTCGGATCAACCTCCTGCAGCGTGTCCACAACATCAACATCTACAATGATTCATCGGATGCACAGCTGACTGCAGAAACCTTGGACAATGCCGGAAATGAGCTGGTTGTGTGTGCTATCCAGCCACTCACATCCCCCTTGCACCATGCACGGAAACAAGGCATGATGTGGAAGCATAGCGAGTCAGAAGGGCGCTTTCCATTGCAAACAGGTTATCAGTGCCGCTGATTGGGCTAGGTGTACTGCTGATCTTCTGCTGGAAGGCGTCACTGAGGTTGTGGGCTGGATCGGTTGAAATGATTAAAACATTCTTCCTCTGCTTCGCCAACTGGATGGCAACGCTGCACGAAGTGGTGGTTTTGCCTACACCACCTTTACCTCCCACAAAAATCCACTTCAACGAGCTGTTCACCAGCGACTGCAGTGTCGGCTCAATATGATCGGCCATGATCGAGCTATGCTGATGCAACGTCTCTGCTGACAGCGGCACGACGAAACACCCGTTTCAAGACGTTGACAAAAACTCCAGATGACGCCACTTGGTTGGATAATGTAGGTACGGACATTGGTGGAGCGCGCTGGAGAACTTTGCTTTCGCATGTTCCTATGAGCCGTGTCCATGAGGTATGTCTTACATGACTGAGATGTGCCACACGCCACCTGGGCACTTCATTGTACCGATCCACGCACCGTGACACTGCGGCCAAATCGAAGGTCATACATGCAATAGTATTAATTCTCTTGTTATGTTTGATCAAGGTGGGGGCAGAGTCGTTGATTGCAAAAACGTTTCGTTCCCCAGAACACGGCCGCACAAGGAATTTGGGATAGAAAGCGACGCTTACAGCGATTGTGGAAGACTACGAGAAGACTTGAGCCTGCTTTATTGTGCCTCTTCTAGCGGCGATCATGGTTGAAGATGGTGCGACCGGGTCACTGCCAGAGCCAAAACAGGTGGCGTACCATCCAATCACCGGTGTACCAGAGGAGTTCCACGAGTATCTGCACAAAGACAGCGAAGAATACAAGAAACTCAAGGCTTTTAAGGGATCAGAAGCCGACGTATCAGATGCAGCTGACAAAGTAGCAGCAGCTTCAATTGAGGTGTGCGTGTGTCTTGAAGGTCATAGCTATGCCTCATGCGGTTTACCCACCGAGACACGATGCCGTGCTTCTCGGATATTATCTTTTTGATTATCTGAACTTTGTGTACACTGGATGGCAGTACTCCGCAAAACTTTGCAACCATGATGCACAGGGAAATAATGCCGTCGTAGACAAACCGACAAAGGGAAAACCAAAGAAGAAACGTGAAAAAGAGATCATCATCAGCTTGGCAACTAGGCAACGCAAGAAGGCCATTACCTCCGTGGAAGGACTAGATCTTTTTGGTGTGAAATTGTCAGATGCAGCGAAGGTGTTCGGGAAGAAGTTTGCATGTGGATCATCCGCTGTCACTAATCCCAGCCTTAGAGAACAGATTGATATCCAAGGGGATGTCCAGGACGCTTTACCAGAGCTCATACTGAAGAACTACGGGTCGTCACATGGTATACAGCCAAGTAGTATTGTTTTGATTGTTGACAAGCAGAGAGTCAACTACGAGGACTACTAATTCTGGACGTTATTGGTCCATCTGCTCGTCAATGTTTCTAACCGCAGCTGTGAGTCCTACCTGGTCTCCACTGGGTAATTTTCTGGTGCAGTCCTATCAAACCGGCAAATTGAGCAGTTTAGCAAGCGTAGAACCTCGACTTTGCTAGAATATGCCACTTTGCCTGGTGTAGGGCGTTGCTGGCCCTACTGTTCATCGATCGCTCGATGCCATATTCGCCCGGACTGAGCTGCTACAAATACTGCACTCCGTTTGTGCAAGAGTGAACACGTTGTGGCCGCAGTGGCCGGTGCCACCAGGCTGTTCATTCTGATGGAACCATGAAGGAACCATGTTAAACCCGCTTGCCAGATCCTGGCCTGGGCATTCACCCGAGCACATCATGGTCATGGTCATCTGAAGCATCGGCAGCACCAAGGGCAGGCGGGAGCATGGTTTGCTGAATAATGCCAACCCGGTGCTGGATCTCCTCGATCCTGTCCGCCATGATGTCCCCTTGCTGCGCTGTTACATTGCATCTTCCCTCCAACTCCTTCAAAGTGCCAATGGTATTGTGTAAGACCCGGTCGCTCTGCACAACACCCAGTCTTGAGGGTCTCTGACAGCCAATAAAGTCCCGCACAGCGAGATAGGAGACCGTTTGCGTCAGACAACTGAGTGCAGAGAACAAGCCAGTTGGTCCGGCAGAGCTCCGGCGCAGCTTATTCAACGCCAGACATCGTGTTATGTTTCAGGTATCAGCAGTGACTTGCAAGCAAACTCCTAGTCTTGGTGCACACAGAGCAACAGCAGCTGAGACCGCTCGATGCTGCGCGACTGACACAGGCGCCTCACACAGGCGACATGCGATGCTGCATGCTGCGAACCATCCCAAATGCTGGGCACAAGTCATGCATAAACAAAGTACAGCTGACGGAACGGGCCTTTTCATGGTTGGTGTGTGCCACAACCAGGGCCCTTTCGATGATCTCCAAGTCATTCCCGCGCAACCGTTTGTTCTCCTCCAGCGCTTCCTCAACTGTTCGCAGCCGTTGCGACGTCTCAGCACGAACCTTTTCCAAACCGGTGGATGCCTTGCTGACAGCCTCCTGCAGAGCCAATGTGGACACATGCTTTCCCACTCGCTTCCCATGCACCATGCTGGCCAAATGCATCCATGTTACTTGTACTTGCCCATGCGCTCCTGTGACATCCAGGTGTCCGACACCGCGAACGGCCGGGTGGCCTGCCGAAACAATGGTACATCACAAGCGTGAAACGGGCATGATACACTCGTTCCAGAGTCCCGATGTCCTGTGACGGCACCTACATGCCTGGCCTGGCCCGTTGTACCCAAACAGTGTGAAAACGCACTCCAAATGCTGTTGAACTGCATCTGTGCTGCTACGACAATTCGTTTCTTGGGCTTTGCCAAAAACCAGCCACACACTGCTCAACGAGCTGGAGCTCACCCGTAACTCCTCTTGCAGAGTATTCTGCACTTCTGCAGCTTCTTGCCGGGCGCCCCCGGTGCATTCATCCACAAGTTTCTGGAGACGTGAATGCTCGTCCGCGGTTGCTACCTGTGCTGTGCGCGCTGTGTCCTCGTGTTTCTGAAGGCTGTCCTGCAGCTGCTGCGTCCGCGCATCCACAAGCTGCTGCTGAGTGTTGAGCTGTTGCTTCACTTCTGAGAGAGCCGTGCGAAACTCATCCTCTGACATCCTGGAACGTCACCGTCCAGCATGAGTAGGTAAGACATGGAAGGATACAGCATGCATAGTTGCGCTGTGAAAGGGCGGGTGGTTGCATTCCTGCTAGAGCATACCGAATCGTACTGGGCTTGCAACCACACCTGGGTTGGGTTCTGGCTCCATAAGAATTCACTTGCTGACTCCAGCAAAGGCATTGTGTGATACCATTGCTCAGCGTGGCCGACTAATTGTACATCGTGGCACAAAGCAGATGGTGCGATTTCAATGGAAGCTGAGCAGTGTGTGTGCATGGCACAATACCCACAACAAGTGCCAGGAAAGAGGGGCCAAGAACCTTGATGATGCATGGCCTTCTTTGACCGTGTGCCTTAGATCTTGCTGCAGCTGCTGCACGGTTTCAGATAGCTGATCTTGCTGCTGCTGATGCTCCTTGTGCAGCTGCTTTATTTGTGTTGAATCTTCCTTGGTTTTAGTCTGCAGAGACTCATATGAGTCTGTCAGCTGTGCAATGTCACGGACAATCGAAGAGAGCTGCTTCACAAGCATGGCGTTGCCATGCCGTTGGCTGTCCTTTAGGGCTTTGTATTGGCTTGCAAGCTCGCCTGTTCCATCTTCTGCATCTTTTCGAACATTTCTGCACCGCTTTTAAAGTTTGTCTGTCGGGGTGCTCTGTCTTTCCGCTTCACCCTTGAGCAGCCTTTTCCCAATCAAGTAGCCAGGGGATCTCACCCGAGGATTGTCTGGGTCTCAGATGCCAGTTCCGCTATCTTGTCGGTCGTTGCGTTGCTCAAGCTACCGATCTCAGTGTAGATATCCTCTTGAAATCTTTGAAGGGCATCTTTGTGTGCGCTCCCCACTCTGTTCACATGAGCTTGAGCTTCACGATTACTGCTTGCTAAAGCTCCTTCCATTTGTTCTCTTGCATGAACCAGTTGTTTCTCGACGGCTTGAGCTGTGCATGTTTGCCTGTCACAAATTGCACGGATTTTGTCTTCGAGTTCACAGATCCGCGTCCCTTGGCACGTAGCCTCTTGCATGAAGGCATCCGAAAGAGACGACAAGCTATTTCTGACCCCATGAACTTGGCTGCTTAGCTTTCCGATTGCTTCGTGCACTTCTACATCCATACTCAGCTTGCGCGCAGAGTCTTCCCGCAGCACACGAATGGCTCGCTTGATCTCTTGAATCTCCGGAGTATCCGACAGGGCCGATTTGATCTTGATGAATTGACCGTGTGCAGGCGCCATACTGCACAAGCGCAGAAGCTCAAAACCAGTACACGCGCTGCGCAACCCACACCAGTCTTGAGGCCGATAGCACATTCAACCAGGAAGATAAAATTTCAGAGACACTGAAGAACTCTGTTGCCTCGACTTGTTTACTTTGATAGAGCTGCTGGCTACAACGTGCACATGGTCCAAGCACTGCCCAGCACATCCAAGGGACACCTCGTGGTGGCGAGAGGTGAACTCCGAGTACAAGACAACACGAGGGTTCACGAGGCGCATGTGCAGGCATGCCATAAACAGGTTTCCCTATGACACTCGACTTTGTAGCACTGCAGGAATCTATGCAATGCCACGATGGTGACTCCGGTTGCCAGAACGGCAGCATCATGGATGCTGAGAGAGACTCCTCCAGAGGAGTGCAACTTTCCCCTGCGCTGGCAAGCCAGACTGCAGGCTGCTGATGCTCGACGGGGTACCACCCCTCCGCAGCAGCCATCTAGCCTTCCGCCCCTTCCATGCCCTGCCTCTGCGGCTCACCCGCAGCCACCCAACCCGCTCGCTGCTCTCCGCATGAGCCATGTCCTCACTCCACTGTCCCCCCCACCTCCCCCCCCAGCCTCGACATCCCCGTCGTACCTTCACCATGACTGCTGCAGCTACTGCGTGAACGCATCCAACCATGGCAGGAGTAGAGATGCCGTGCATGCCTGCCGTCCCCGTTGGGCCGCGCGACGCAACGCACGAACCTGGCTGCATCCGAAGCACGCAAAGCATGCCTGCATTCGCACTTGGTGGTGCGGATGCAGCTGCTCCGTTGATCTGGCAACAGCAGATCCGGTGGAACAAGGATGGAGGCACAGCGTAAGTGTCACATTTACATTTACATTTACATTTTACAGCGCGCACTGCGGCCAGCCTGTGTGCCGCTCGTCTCCGGCCATGGTCTGTGTTGGGGCAGTCGCCCACACCATGCCGCCCTGCATGCGACCGCCGCGAGCGATGCAGCCAGTCTGGTTGTGAGCGCTCCCGCCCTGGTGGACTGCAGGACGAGCACTCAGCGCCTGCATGTTGTCTCGCATTCCTACTGGACCTCAGCCATGCATGGTTACAGGCTGATTGCCGCTGTGGCACTGTTGGCCTTGCAGGACTGATGCAATGTTGGCAGCTGCCATGACTCGACCGCAGCTGATGCATTCGAGCACAACGTCAGCACGATTGCGTTTGCGCACATGAGAACCGCTGTGGCAATGGGGCCATTGCCAGTGCGGCTGCGTCCAGTACACCCTCCTTGCCCATTCTCAGCCACCTCTTTCCCCACCCCACCCTATTCGCGACGCTGCTCGCGGAGGGGGTGCCGCGTCGCCGCCTCGGCCGCCAACCAGTACCGGCCCAAGCCATGCATGTCTGGCGGCGGTGGAGTTTGCATGCAGGTTTCTAGTGCATATGCGTACAGGGTTCCAGGGCACTGTCCACAGTCGGAGTGCTTCTCACCTGTGTTTGCTGCCTGCAGTGCATTGTGACCCCTGTAGCAGTTCAGTGTGTGCGTGTGTTTGCTTGCAGGGAGACATGTTCCGAATGAGGGGACTGCTCTGGTTGTGCTGATGTGTGCGTTATCCCTTGGCGGTACCGGGTTTTGGTGCGATTCTCCGTATAGCGCCCAGAACTGGGGCATCAGACACACAGGAGCCGTTGCAATTGGGTACTCGCAAGGTGGAACATGCCAAGGCAAGCGTTAGTTGTGATAGGCGGGTCCACTCGGTTTGCCCCTAGAGATGCGGCACTCCTGAAAATGCAGCTTTATGGGCGAGCTGGCGATGGCCATAACACGTGACTACGGCGGCTGTTGCGGGAACACCATGAGATAGAGAGGGGCGGAGTCATCCGCGTCGAAGAACAGCGCCCGTGATTGTGAAGTGAACGCATGTAGCCACAGCTACATCGACGGTCACATGTCACCGTTCATAGCTATCCACAGATAGTACACCCCGAGGGCTGCTGTTCTGGTTGGTTCAGATGGCACTGGTCCCATCTCCCGGGACAGTATCTGGTCCGTGGTCCAGGTGGTGATGGTGAGTCTCTGATCTATCAGTCTGACGGACGTCATGCAACACGACCGTGCGAGACACGATGTTGCCAAGGCCACGCGAGACAGTGCCACCGGGCACGCAATGGAAGCACACTGGCCTCGCGGTCAACGCCCCACGAGCACAGCTTTGGAGCAGGTGCTCGCCGAGGCACAGCCAGCACTCGCGTCGCCCTGTACCTTGCCCTTGCCTCCAGACCACTGCGGGGCCTTGCCCCGACGAGTTATCCCGGAAACTACGGTTTCGTCGCTGGACAGGGCCGCATGTCAAATAGAAGCCGAAGGGAGCGAGGGCAGCCCGCGGGAGGGCACTGCAGCAGCCGTGCCTCCTGGGACGAAGAAGTGGCACACAGTTAGTCGAGCATGCGTGTGGGGGCCTCAGGCTGCAAGAAGTACAGGAACGCGGAGCAGGGGAGCAGTGAAAGGCAGGAGGGTGCAGCAGCAGCGCGGCGTGGCGTGGGGGGCGAGGAACCTCGGTGGATTCCCCCAATTTCTGGTCCCGGGCGATGATGGCCAGTTGCCTGTGTGGGAGCGGGCAGACATGAGCATGCTGGTTGGGAGCGGGGCGGTGGGAGTTGCCTGTGTTTTGCCAGCAGCGAGCCTCACAGCGAGCAGGGCGGTGGGAAAGCAGACGCCCAGAGATTGGGACTGGTCAGGGGGGGGCGAATGGCAGAGGCTTGCATGGTGGCGAAAGAGTTGATGCCGTATTGCGGTGTCCTTTAGTTATTCACCGATTCCTGGCTCTCGTGTGCACGTCGGACGGCCCGCCCGCGTGTTGGGTGCTGTGCGAGTACAAGGTGGGTATGGCAGGAAGCATCGGCTGAAGGCTTGCTGTGGACTTCAAATGTCACAGCGGTTGTGATGCAGGCCGGGTTGCAATTGCCACGACCTGATGGAAGCCTCTGAATCAGTGAGCAGGTTGCTTTGTAATGGGAGAGCGCTTCTGAGGCGGAAGTGGCAGCGTTACACTTGCCCTTGGCGCACTCGGGCGTGCCTGGACTGTGTGCACACACTGAGGCCACGCCATCCACCCAGACCGGTGAGGATGCTAGCATCAGGCCGAACGGTGTTGAGCAGTCGAGCTTGCTGTTGGAAGCGTGCAGCAAGGTTCACAGCTCTCCACACAAGCCAGAGACGGTTTCTATGCTTCGCAGCGCCAATCGCTGATGTTGGTGCCCATACGGGATCGCCGCCAGCTTATGACCGTTTCAGTTATGCATCACTATGTGCATAGTATATATGCAGATCTGAACCTGGCAGATTGAAACTCCTGCGGGACATGAGCTGATGCATTCTGCTCCTGGACTGCCATGTGTGCTGTTGCTCGAGCATATCTCATGACATCAATCGCCCTGGACCCGAGCTTCCGTACATGCATGGTAATGCACCGTCTTTTGATGAAAATTTACACCCAGATGTACACAACTCATTTTGCAAGCGGTGTGGACGTGCGTAGTTCAACAGGGCACCAGCCCATCGAGGCGCACAAAGCGGGCAAATCGTAACAATGAGAAGTGTGGAATAAGCAACTTGGCTGTCACTAGATCAACTTCATGCGGACGTCGTGCCGACGCATGTTGGGTGTCCAGCAACGTCGTATGACAGACTGACGATTTCCCCTCCGCCACATCGTGGCATGGCATGGCGCTATCACTTATCAGCCGTTGAGCACACATGAGGTCGGGCGTGATGAAAGGGGATGTATATACACAAGCCAATGTGATATGGACAATTGATATTGGTTAGAGCCACTTTGGCAAAAGGTGCGCGAACAGTCTCGCCGCAGTCCCGACTGGAACTTGCAACTTCGTTGCTCACGGTATTGTTGCTTCTTCCAACTAGTTCAGCTTGATCCACGATAACCCTAGACGCAGCAAAGTTTCTATGAAGTGAAGCCCCTAAAACGCTAAACGATCGCAGTCAAGATGAGCGGAATTGCTGTGAAGCTGTGCATGGTTGCATTCATTCTTGAACTCAGTGCGCTTCCCTAGGCCTATGACGCTCCAGAGAAAATTATACGGGACATGCAAGGCGATTTTGCAGTGAATAATTCTCTCTTACGGCTACCTTTGTGCTTGTGTCGTACTTACAGCGTGCACTAATATCGCTGGGTGAATGCTAGTGCTCGTTGCGTTGACGTTCGCGTGGACCTGGCCTGCAAATTGAAAAACTTTGCACACTTGCATCCGGATATGATAGAAATTCGAACATTCATATAAAATGCTGCCGTTAGAGGCGTCAGGTCTAGCATGATATTTTACGTATGGGAAGTATTCGCAAGTGTCGAGTTGCAGCACATTGTCAACAAGATGAAACTCCCCCGCCTTGAGCCAGAACACACACGATGCCCAAAATAACAAAGCTTTAAAAGTTTCGATACCTGCCGTGCCATTGGGCTGAAACCCTCTGTCGGCAACTATATCCGGCCGGACGTGCACATGAGAGCTGCTCCATCGCGCTTCCGTCACTGATCGGCGTCTCACGCCACTATGTTGAATCATTTGTAGGTAGCCCCATCATTTCATTCATGCTTCTGAAGTAGTTTGTATTAGAAAAACATTGATTGCGACTCGGTGTCGCTGCTTCCTCCTAGTCGAACACTGTTCCAGCCATGCGCACGATCATCTACGCTGAGCTGGGCGACCTGCCAAATTTTATTCCATAGAATTTCACGTAGCAAATGCTTTGCGTCATGAAGGATAATGAACCATCGATCAGCTTGCTATGGGCTCGTGCTTTTGGGGCCGCGCGCACGTTCGCTCCGTGTGCCTGGCTGCAGGATGCATCTTCAGCCGGAGCGCCATCAACAGTTACAACATGAAATAATCTTGTAGGTGGTATAAGATGTTCTTCGGCAGCACCTGTGCCACCTCGCACAGTGTTTTGCAGCAGAGGTGGCCTGTTCACTGGCCTGGAGCTCTTCGAGTCGGCCACTTCAGGCCCGCAGGGCGGCAGCGTGCGTCTAGATGTATGCTGCACAACTACAGTCTCTGTAGAAGGTCTGGGCGATCTTGGGAGCAGCTGTGTTCAGCTTGGCAACGGTGCGTGCTAGTTTCCTTCGATATCATGCCTCCGTTACACCAACGTGCCTGCTATTTGCTGCGCAAACCCCATGTTCTCGAGCTACGAGTACTAGTTCTTGCTATTCTGTGCTGAGCTCGACAGTTTGTCTCCTAGTGTTGGGTTCCGAAGGAGCATGGGGGCAAGCAAATTCCAGCACAGCACCGTGCTACGCTGGGCCAATTGCACCATGATGACCTGACCGTGGCATATAGCAGCCTATGCAAGTTCATGCGTGATACTCTCAGTACGCACCGGTCCTCACCGACTACAGTTGCAGTTACCACTGGAGCAGTGGAGCAGCCGCTATGGGGTGGTGGCCTCAAATGCAACACCACCGCTGTCGTCTCGGATGTTGCAGTGGAAACCCAAGGCTGGGGATCATACGCACATGGAGTCCTGTCAGTGCACGTCCGCTGCACCGACAGAACGGAGCAATCCGAGTTTGTGATCGACCACTTTGCGCTCACCTTCACCTCGGCTGGAATCATCTCGCTGCAAGGCTTCCGCCGCATCGTGCCCCCTTCCCCGCCGCCATACAGTCTCATGGATACCCTTTCTGGCAATCCAGAGCATCCCTTGGGCAGTGTCACGGACGTCAACCTCACACAGCCTGGTGTATCCCGTGTGCGCCCTGTGGAGTACTTCCAAGGCTGTGCAGCGGTGGAGGCGGCGCCGCAAGCCAGCAACTCCAGTGCAGATAGCAGCAGCGACCACCTGTTCTTTGCTGCTGATCTGCAGTGCCAGGGCCTCCGCCACGATCGCTGCGGCTGCATTGACGGGGAGCTTCGTTGCGTCCTAGCAGCAGGCGATCTGGGCTTTGAAGCGGACGGCCTCGTCACCGAGGCAGACATGCATGCCATGAAGAAGGGCCAGGCAGCACCATGGTGCGAAGATGGCGACACGGCCGAAGGCTGGTTCCTACTTAAGGTGCGCGGTTCCTTCTCTCTGGGTCTCTAGATGGGATGCTGGCATAACCAGTGCTTTCGCGGGTGCAGATTGGCCAGCACAGTCTGTAGAATCACTTGTTCAACACGATCTTGTGCATTGGATTGTAGTGACAGTGGGAGACTGCGGTGCAGACGGACGGTCATGTGACCTGCCTGATGCTGCAGCCGGGTGGCACGATAGCCCAGGAAGCACTGTGCAATGCAAAGCAGCCCGCACAGAGGTGGCGGCGAGCAGAGCCGAGAGCATCGTGGGCGGACTCGAGACTGGAGAGCGCCCTGAACCCGGGAATGTGCATCATGCTTCAGCAGAATGGCACACACGGCGCAGCTGTAGTGGTCGCATCCTGCTCGACTCCCGACAAGCTAGAGCCTGCTCCCAGTGCCAGAGCAGAGGTACGCCTGGAAGCCGTCGCCAAGCGATGACTTTATCGCCCGAGTCGTCTTGGGCGTGACTCATCTGTGCCTTGAGCAGTGCTTCATAGCTGTGCGCCCATGTCCAAGCATCACACCGCATGCTCAGCTGCCCAGCTGCGTGCGACGTACGCACGGCGAAATGAACCATGTCAACAGTCGTCACAGCGAGGCCAGTCAGCACAGGTTCATCACGGTTCAGCCAGCAGGTCATTGCGCTGCTGCGGAATTTGGCGAGGTAGTAGCAAGGTTGATTGTGTGGCTGCAGGGGGGCTATGTCAACAACGACATGAGGGATGTTCGCTATGGCGCTGACCTCACACTCGTGCCGGTGCGCTCGTTGCTCGGCGACTGGTTCGGAGACTACACAGCCGTCTCCGTGGCAGTCGCCGCGATGGGAGCACCGCTGAGCCGCGCCCTGGAGAGGCGGGGAGATGCGGCCGCCCTCGCCGCCTCCTCGCCATTTGCTGGTCGTATTCGACACCTCGTGCCGCACTGCAGCCGCAACGGCGTCGTCTGCAACGCCATGGGCCGAGTGGTGCACTATGACGCAGTCATCGCTGCAACCCCACAGCCGGCACCCCAGGCCGGCAGTCCTTCCGCGGCCCCGGTTGCGGACGCTGGACTTGTTGTTGCTGGCATCATGCAGCTGCCATGGCTCGTGAGTGTGAGCTTTGCAGAGGCTGCGGTGACAGGGCAGCCCCCTGCTGCTTCCCAGCTCAACTCTGATTTCAAACTGGTGCGCACGCACACCCACCGCATCGGTTGTACCTCTCAGCCACCTGCAGGTCTGTCGCGTAGCATCACTGAATTAGCCATACTAGGTTCAGACGGCGTCAAAATTCATGTCAATTCTCGTGATGCCTGCAGCGGGACAGGGCAGCTTGTGCCAAGCATGGCTGGAAGTGAGCTCAAGTAGAGTTCAAAGCAGGTGGTTGCCATCCTGACAGAACGGCGTGCTGTGCAGCTCCGCTCGCTGAACTTTCACGGCATTCCAATGAACGGTTCAGTCCCAGGAGACTGGCAAACACTACCCAACCTTACAACAGTCGACATATCCAACACCAACCTTTCTGGCCCCCTGCCTCTTGCCCTCGTCGTTCCACCCGCTGTGAATGCGAGTTCTCCCCCGGCGGCGTCCCGACTGACGGTTGACATCACCGGTCTTGACGGCACCGCCTCGGCTCCAGCCAGACTCTGTTCGCCCTTCAACCTCACCAATTCCCTTGCACCGCTGCCACACGACATCATAGCGCGTGGTCAGCCCGCCGTTCTTCCGGTGTGTGTCGCCTACGTGTCCTGGCGAATCACCCTTCCAGCCAGCGCCGCATGCGCCCTCGCGCCGCTGTGCAACCCTGGATCCCCGCCGCCGACGCTTGCACAGCGCGCGGAGAAAGCTTCCGGAAGCAACTCGACCATTGCGCAGCTTGCTTGTGCCGCCACGTGCACCTCCCCTGACGGAAACAGCCTCGGCATCGTGGAAGAGGCCCACTACGCCAACGTCGGCCCGCTGCAGCAGCCTCGGTACAGCCTAGCTGGCGCAGATCCTGCATCAGGAATCGGTTTACCCCGTCAGGCTTCTGCCACCCGCCGTCTGAAAGCCGCCACTAGCACTGTCTGGTCGCCACGTCGGCTGCTGTCCCTCACACCGTCTGCCAGGGCCCCGCCATCGCGAGGACTGATGCAGGCTAGGGACACAGCACCGGTCGCAGAGGACAACGCGGGCAAACCGAGCATTGAGATGGCAACGCTGGGCCTCCCGGCTACGCCTGCTGCAGCGCGGGACCTGCTTTCGGCCCTGTTCTCAGACGTGCTGACGCCTCAGCAGATTGCCGGAGCGATGGCCGTCACCGGCAACAGCAGTTCTTTCGAAGTCGCCCCCATCGCTGCAATGATGCCAATTGCCGCCGTACCCTTTGCTGCCGCCCCCGCGCCTGCGGCAACGAATCCAGTGGCCGCAGGGGCGGACGGCGAAGACTTGTCGGGCGTGCGGGGTGTGGGGTTCCCGCCAGAAACAAGTGCGGCAAGCGCGCCGGGTGCAGCAGCTGACACTGGAGGGGTGACCGCAGTGGATGCGTCGGAGTCCTCAGCCGACGATGATAGCTCGATGCCCGCCCCGATCATCGCGATTCTAGTGGTGACGGCGTGCGTGGTGTTGATGGTGGTCGGGTTTGCCGTCTGGCGGTCGCAGGGGTGCGCGTGCGACAGCGACTTGTTCTCAGTGACGAGCAGCAAGCCAGCTGACTTCCTGGCAGCAGGTGGCGGAAGCACCGGCTCGCGGCTGCCGTCGGATTCGCGGTACGGCGATCTTGAGCCGGAGTCAGAGGAGGACCGCATGGGATACCCGCAGCTGAGCGCCTCGATGTCTTTTTCTAACCTGCGTGAGGTGGTGAGCGACGCCGTCCCGGGGGGGGTGCGGCGACCGCTGTGGATGACGATGGACGCCTCCGGAAGCCTCCGCAACCTCCTCGGAGTCGGGCGGTCGCGCAGCAGCGTACATGCGGGATCGGGTGCCGACATCCGGTCGCCAGCAGGGACGAGCGGCAGTGGCGGCACCGGCACTGCGAGCGGGAGCCACCGTCTGCCAAGCTCGTCGAGCACCCGCTTCAACGAGAAAGGCCGTTTTTTCGCCGAGTTTGGCAATGGCAGTCCCGCAAAGGCTCTTCTGAACAGCAACGGCTCAGCGAGCCTGCTGCCATCACCACGGCGGCCCGGCAAGAGCTCGTCCCTGCGCAGTTCAAACGAGAACTCGTCATCTGACAGGGTGCGCTGGTCGTTTGGTTTTCAGCACGGACTCGTGTTCTCCCCACGTGATGTGCCTTGCCTACTTGTAGGAATCTGCAGGTAACCAGACATTGTCTTGTCTGTACGCTTGTGCTCGCATGCCGAGTCCGTCGCCGCAGTGGCAGCATGGTACGGTTCCTGTGCTCAGTCTGCGGCTCATGCTGTGCAGAAGGCGTCTCTCATCAGCGCTTCCCCAGATGCAAAGGGCAGTGACGCTGCGCGCACCACCACGGACCGCACCACAACAGATCCACCTCTGTCGGCACTCGGTTCCAGCGGGTCAGATAAGATCGCGCCGCCCACGACGCAGTCCGGCCTTCTCACCTGCAAGTCCTCTACGTACGGGACACCCAAGCACACTACCTCCATGCTCCCGTCCCACGAGCCCTCCCACGATGCTATGGATGATGTGTACGTCGCTGGCAATGACGAGGAGCCTCTGCGCCCTGCCCCTTCGTCTGCTGCGCCTGTCACGCGCGCCACGTCGCTCTCCGGGCGGTCCAGGGACTCGCAGTACCACGACGTGCGCAGCACGCAAAGCACCGTCGCTCTGGAGTCCGCGACGTCCCTGGCCGGATCTCTCCGCAGCTCAATCCAGTCCATGCGGCAGCCGTCCCACCCACCGGCATCCCTGCCGACGACACTAACGGTGGCCGATCCAGGCTGCGGCGTGGACATGTCGACGTCCGAGCTGCTGCCGACAGGCGGCCTCGTGCGCAGCTTCGTCTCGCGCCTGCCGTGGCGCTCCCGCCGAGACCGCGGCAGCGGCTCTGCCGTGCCGGAGGCTACCTCAACCACCGACACGGCGACCACCTCAACCGATGCAGCTGCCGCGACGGATAAGGCGCGGGTGCCGTGCGTGCCTGTGGACTCGGACACAACCAAGCCTTCTGGCAGTTCAGAGGCCACCGCCGGGGCTGCTGAGGGCACGCCGGTACTGCCGCAGAGCGATGCTGTTCCGCCCCGCACCCCCACCCCGCCTGAGGGTTTCAGCTCAAAGGTCGGCAGCGTCGTCCCTGCCATGCCCACCCACCCGCATGTGCCAATCTCCCCGGAGGACCCCGATGGCGAGTCGTCTGCCCACCAGAGGGTCAGCAGCTGGTTGGAAGCTCCCAGTGAAAACGTCACGGGGCTCTTGGCGGACGTCAGCAACATGGCAAACCCTGCGTCGACAATGGCTGGCGGCCTTCTGCTGTCGCCCGGCTGCCTTGAGGCGGAGACGCTGCTCACCGCAGCAGTCGTGCCGGCCGGCCTGGTGCTCGAGACGGCCCCCCGGTCCCCCGTTCTGCTTGACAGTGCAACCGGCCACCCATGCATGCTGCTCCGCGTCATCGAGGAGGGCTCGTCGATGCTGCCGACGGCTGCGTTTGCCGACGTGCGAGCGCGCGCCCTGATCTGCTCCGACCCCGTGCAGCGCCGGGAGATGCAGTTGCGCGCAGCATCGTTCGACGTCTTCCCAAAGACGATTCCCCTGGGCGCGTCCTCCGACGTCAGGGACCCCGACACACCCCTGCCCCCGGGCGCGCCAGCCGTGTGCTTCTCCTGTGGCGAGAGCCTCGAAGAGACGCTTGAGACGTCCACCTCGACCCAGCAGTCCCCGGACGACGCAGCCGCGCTGCTGGCCGCGCTGTGCAGCCTGCTCGAGCGCCTGCACGTCGCCGGCCATACGACCGGCGGTCTGAACCCCTCCTCGTTTGTGCGCGCCCTCTCCCCTTCGGCGGCTTCGAGCACCCCGTCCGCCGGCCCGGCGCGGCCCTGCGACTGGCGCCTCCTGTGCGTGCACACCATGCTGCAGCAGGGGTCCACAGCAGAGACGGTGTCCCCGCTGCAGCTGCGCTGGTGCGCCCCGGAGCAGCTCGCCGCAGCCCGCGCCAGGCCGCGGAAGGCATACGCACACCCCCGGCCGTTCACGCCCCCGATGTCGCCGCTCGGCACGTCCCCACTACCGTCCATGGACACCGGCCCGCACCTCCCCGTCGCAGATGTGGCATCCGATATGTTCTCGCTCGGACTCATCGTCTTCCAGGCCGCCACCGGCCGGCAGTACTGGCACGGGTACTCTGATGAGGAGGTCGAGGCGGCGCTCCTCGGGCACACCCCGATGCCGCACCTCACCGGCTCGCCAGGGAGCACGCCCGCGATCGCCGCCATCATGCCGCTGATTCTGCCGCTCATGGCGTCGCATGCTGTGTCGCGGCCGCTCGCGTCAGAGACCCTCGCGTGTGTCACGCAGCGCTTCCCCTACGTGTCAGAGGCCCTCGTGCCGGCGCCACCGCAGCAGACGCCGGAGCAGCGCATCGCCGCGCCGATGGGCTCGCCGGTGCGCGTGTCGGTGAAGACGCAGCCGATCACGATGCGGTTCGCGCTGACAGAGTGCAACCAGGAAGAGCGGCCGTGCCGGTCGACGCCTGCCGTCCGCGTTGACCGCAGGTGGGTCTTCCCGATCGCACCGGACAGGGCGTATGTCATGATCCTGTGCATGGAGCTCTCCAGCGCGGCGCCTGTGCCTGTGTTCCCGGTGGAGAACGTCACGCATGTTGCGGTGGAAGCCGAGATCCCCTCAAAGCCAGGAGGCATATTGAGCCAGCGGTTGGACATTCTGGCGGATGATCTGTACAATGGCGGCCGGGGCGCGCTTCTGCTCGTCCCGTGGGAGCCGCAACCGGAGCTGTGGGAGCATCACGTGAAGGAGGTGAAAGTCCACGTGTTTGCCAAGGTGAGCCTTCCGTCCACGCCTGTGCAGAACACTCTGCACCGCAGAGTCCGAATGGCAGCCGAATGCATGCATGCGGTGACCCGGCCGTGCGAGGGCTTGATCTGTCCTTGCATTGATGCAGCGGTGGCAATTGGCAGAGCGAGCGAGGGCAAGGTGATGTTGCATTGAGTTGCGTCGTTTACTTCGTTTGTTGGTGCAGGTGACTGGGTTTGTGGAGGTCATCAAGATCAGCAAGCGGGTCCACATCGTCGCGAATGAGCCAGACACATCGAGCTGCATGATGCCCTCAGAGTCCGCTGAACTGGAGCGCACTCTGGACCTCGTGCAGTGCGCCAAGGATGGCGGAATCCACTTTGAAGCCCACGTTCCCCTCTCCAAACATGCTATGGCTCCCCCCCGCATCTGAGGAAGCACCATTCCTGCCCGGTCATGTCCGCCTGCAAGGGCTGTGAAACCCCCCTATACCCTGTCGGTGCAGGTCACTGGCCCTGTGCCACTGCTCTGACTGGGTCTGTGTCTGGTGTGGCAAGGCGAGAGATGCGCCCGTGAACTATGAACTGCGCTCCTTTTTTCCCCTATGAGATGCTAGTGAGTGAACATGTATTGCGGACGCAGATATGATGTCTTGACAAGAAGAGGCTGCCTGCCCCGGATGTGCAGAGTCATGAGTCCCGTATTTTGCGGTTTGCGAAAACTGATGTGACAGACCTGTGCTGGAAGGCTTATTGGCAATGTGCGTGCTGCAGTTTTGCCCTTTTTGCGGGGTTGAACATTAGTTTAGGCAGAAGGAGTGTGTGCTGTCTGGCTGACTTGTGCCGTACTTCGTTTGTGTACTATTATTGAGCACTATCACAGTCTGTAAGACTGCCTCAAACGCTATGCAGTATATTGCAGTGCAGACCTCTCTTGTATGATAGCATCATTGTCGTTGCTCATGTATTGTAACCTGCTCTTCACAACCGTGCTGCTGGGCTCTAGATTCAGAGTTTCCGACATATGATAGACTCCATACACGCCTGGTGAGCATCCCTACAGTTTCTGGGTGTATTTGTATCGGTGCAGACCCATCAATGCTCCCTTGGCAGTGTGCCTCTTGTACACAAGCTGCGTTCTCTGTCTCACTCCCATAAATTCATTGTATCAGGCCTTGGCATATCATTCTTGTTTGTTTTATGATGAAGTAATAGACACTTCTTCACAATTTGAAGCATTCTTGAGCTGAAGATCTTGGTGCGGATTCTTGCAAATGTCTCGCTGTTCCACACACAGCTCTGAAGTGCACGAAGTGAAGAAGTCTTGCCTGCGAGTCGACGCTTTGCCGCGTCTATTGCGAGTGCATGTATCCACATGGTACGAATGACGAGCTCTGAAACTGTGGATTTGTTTCACGCGATTGCGACGTTTGTAGACGAACAGCTGCCAGGTGCGTCCATGCGTTGGTCCGCCTTTGCTAGGGCCAAAACTGAGGTCCACATATGAACGCTTACATCCTGGCCATGTAGTCACATCAATAATGTTGCATGCTTGTAACAATCCGATCTCCTGTACGTAGAACTGCCTACGTCTGGTACAAAGTGCGGGGACGCGTGCACGGTAGTGCACCAAAATCATCTAGCCGTTGCACAGTTAGACCGCCAAGGAACTCTTTCGTTTTACATAGCTCGGTATTTGTGGACCTTTGCGGATTCGGGGGGCTTTGAAATCGGTAGCAGGATCGTCTGGGTGAGTTCCAGCGTCACCACGTCTAAGCATGGCACGGAAACGTGCACCAAGCAATTTCATGATTTGTCTGGGCGCTAGTTTTGTCAGCTTTGGTTTGCAGGAACCATGTATGACTTGTAACTTGTGGTGCAGCAAAAATGACCTCGCGCGGAGGAGGACGCGAGCTAGCAGCGAGTGTGTTCAAGGTTGTGGAGAAATTCATGCCTTGGAGGTGCGGCTGAAAACACCCTGATACTGGCAGTGTGTACCTGTGCTGTTAGTGTCAGCCCAGTGCAGTGCTTTACTCTTTTCCACTCAGGAGCAACGCCACGATAGCCAGGCTTCATGTGCACTTGCGTACAGGTACACTGGAATCTTCTCCCATCCGGAGTTCAAGGGCCATGAACCCGTTGTAGGCCAGTGGCGCCAGGCTCCAGCCAATCCTCCCTACCGTACGTTTTTCCCTCCTGGGGTTTTGTTGCTTGTAAGCCGCCTCTGTGGAGTAGGCAACTTTGCCCAGCCAGAAACACGTGTTGTTTCGTTGGTAAGAAAATGTGTATGTACGAAAACGGGGCTTCCTGCAGAGGCTGTGGTAGAGAGTGTCGCATCTGGAGACATCCTCGACCCCAAGAAGTACAAGAAAGTTGCCGCTCGGAACGAGCTCCTCAAGGATATCGAGCTATCAGATGTAGACATCAAGAGGATGCAAAGCTGGCAGGAGGATACACCGATGGGCGCGGCCAGGTTCCGCTTCAAGCACAACCGTGGCTATGTGTACGACTATGAGGATAACGGCTACCGATAACCTCCTGGCACTGGCCGTGCTACCAATGGCAGTTCTACATAGTTTCAAAGGAATGCGCAATGCTGTCGATCATGATGGCAGGATGGACCCCATTTGTGGCAGGCCATGCTAAACGAATTCCTGTGTATGCGGCGTGTTCCCAGTGTCAACCATTGGATTATGGCACTGACTCTGCTTGCAATTCTGTGTGGTTCACACGCCTGCCCCTGCACTGCGAATGTGCCCACTCTGGCACAGTAGGAATGCCAGCGCTTTCGGGGCTGACTGAGTTGCGAGGTAGCGCCTCATCGTGCATGCCTAGCTTGAGGTCTGGGATGCATTTTGCTGCGGGCATCACTACGTCAGACCATCGAATAGAGCATGATGGCGATCGGGCACCTGCAGGTGTCCGGTGTGTAACCTTGCGGCCGTCTTTGGCACCGCTGTTGCGCTATGTTCCGCCACTGTGCCTGTGGCCCCCAGGACCAGTCCCTGACATCCATCAGTACATGTCACACCTTGCCAGAATGTACATCCTGTTCACGCTAAGTGAAAGCTCTCCTTCCCCCATGCATGGCTGGCATTTGATGGGGCATCGGAAACGAGCATTGGCCTCATAAAGAGAGTTGGTGCGGCCTGTGTGCGGCGGGAGGAGAGTGGGGCATTTACTCGTGGCTGTTTCCTGTATTGTAGGCGCTGCACACTTGCGCCACTGAGCGATCTAGAACTGATTTCCTCTTCCGGCATGACACTCACGAGACCACAGTTGCCGTTGTGCACGTGCTGAAGCTAGCTGGAACACTGGACGACATCAATGAATTGCCCACGGTGGTGCGGCCCAGGAAGTGCCAATCCTTTCATCCTGCGATACACAACAAGCGATACATAATTGCAATGGCCTGGCACATTGCCAGTGACAGGAGTGCAGGCCTCAGGCAGGCCTGCAGCCACGTCCACATGGAATCATGGCAAGCTTTGCTGCCCAGTGATGGCACCCAGTGATACTGAGATCTTTGACAACGCCGTTGTCATCGCAGAACAGTTGGTGCTATGATCCTTACTTGACCCATAACAAAGAGTTCACCGCCCTGCGTACTCGCGCAAAGCATGCCGTCGCGTGCAGTTGCTGGTGAGATCCACTGCAGCTCCGAACCTTGCAGCACCATTCGGGCCGCATGGAGGCCCCACAACGAGCCGGGGTCGCTGCAGCCGTCAGACGTGCGGGAACACGGGCAAGCGCGAATCACACGTCCCCACCAGAACTCTAACCTTTCCCTATGCATGACGGCCATGGCGAGGAGGCGCACAGCACCCTTGCTGACCCACAGGACGCCGTGGAGCGCTTCAGCACCTATCGTTGGCGCTACTGGGGGCCGCCTCCGGCGGCTGTGCACCGCGTGCGCGTCATCCAACCATGGCCGCCAATGCCGACACCCTGCACCCTGGCTCACGCTGGGTGCACTCACGGACACACCGCCCGGGCGGGTGAAGCACTCCTGATGGTCCATGTAAGCAGCGGCCTTCGATTCGCCGCACCCGGAACATGTGATGCCCGCGCAATTCACGGCCAGCATGCATGGGCCAAGGCAGGGCAGTCGCCGCCGCTGGTGACCCTGCGGCGCGGGGCAGACGGCGATGGATCGCGTCAGTGCGTGGCGTCCTCCTGGCACCTACAGTGTGCTGGTCTAGTCGTGGTGCACTGTTCCGGGTGCTGGTGAGCAAGCGATGCACGACCATCTCGAACATGGCTGTTGTTGTGGTTGTACCACACCCGGAACGAAAACATGCCGGCTGCCGGGACACAGCCGGGAAGTCCCTGTGTTGCGGCAGCCTTGGTCGGCAGAGATGCTCCCAGACATGATGCACGGCAGAGCAGGCGCCAGTGGTATCAAACGCACACGACGCGCACGCGCCTGCGCCAAACAGGCCCCATGCAGCGTGAGGGGCTGCCGGTGACAGCCCACACCAGTCTTCAAACTGGGACCCAACGATGCTGCTTTCCTGTGTCAAGACACCCGGTCACTCAACCCAGCCAGGCAGGCTGCCACGGCGACAGGCAGCAGCTGCGCCTCGGCCATGCCCGCCGAAGCCAGGTGCTGCTGCAGGGCAGCCTCCAGGGCTCCCACGCTGTGCCCTGCTCCCAGGCCCGCTTTGCACTCTCCAGCGCCTCAGCTGTCTCTCTACCGGCGCCCCTCGGAGCCCTGCATTCTTCAGCACCACCCTCTCCGCACATGCGGACGCATGCCAAGGTTTTACGCCTAGCATCAGCCACTCGACCATCGCAGAATCCGGAGGCACGCTGTCCATTCCCTCTGTCACCCGTGAATGCAGCGATATAAGCAGTGTCTATCAAAGGAGTATCGGCGACTGCGCTTGTCACCCGGGCCGAAGAGCCATCACCACGGGTGACAAGGCTCCGTATGTGACCTCTCCTGCGCCTGCATGTCCTCACCAGCAACTATGCAGTCCTCCAATGCTCAACAGCGTAGGCCTGGCGTCTTCAAACAAAGTTTTGAGACCTGATGTGGTCATGGGGCTCAGTTCGGTGGGGATGACAGGTGGTGGGAGGAGGGCTGTTGTGGCATGGGGATTGGGCAGGGGGGGTGCATGAAGGAGGAGCAGGAGGGGCGATAATATAACCGTCACTCGTTTATCGTACATCTAAGCTTGGTCAGTGCTGACAGTGCTCAGGATCTAGTCAGGCTTACTCGCGGCAATAGTGTAACCGCACGTCGGTTTGTCATTCCCCGAAGGGCCGGAGCCCTGAGGGCCTTGGCAGGTCACGGCGGGGCATGCCTGCCACGCACCCCGATGCTACAGGCTGTCTATCTCGCTCATTGTTGGGAGCGCAGCCGCATTTGTTTTATCCCCTTGCTGTCGCCCACAAGTACAGCACACCTGGCACTGCAGTCACCGAATCAACCTGCGTCCACAAAGTTCACAGCTGCTGTGATTAAACTCTTATCTGAAGTCTTGCATGTCACATTCCGTGTCACGTCGTGTATCACACAGCTGAATGTGTCAACCCATCGGATCCACGTATGCTTCATATGTATGTCCCAGGTCTGAGTCCCAAAAATACCAGCGGCCGGGAGATGTCTACGGAGTAGTCACATTTTCATCTCGCTGAAGCAACATCGGCAATGCTTGCTCGCGCACGGCTCAGGTGCCTATGTTGAAGCTGCGTCATGGCGCCAAGAAGCCGAGCATTTCTCACCATGCAACGCGCTGTGGTTTATGGGCCGCGCTCGACATGGCCATACGAAAGACGCCGCGGTGAATTCATACATTTTGTGTTGTTTGGTTGTGTGATACGTCACTTCAGAGGCCGACAAGTGCTGGCAAGCACAGGCCAGGCGAGCAGCTCCTCGCATTCCGAGGGCGTATCCAGGTGACCGTGGTTAACCATTTAATCTAGCTTCATGGACATAGGTGCTGCGTTACCATGATCGATGGCTTACGACGGCCGTCCGCGTTCCCGCTGATCACCACACCCAATTGACAGCAGCTCCTGGACGTAGCGCAACCATGGCCACTTTGGAGGCCAGAACTACAACCGGGCATATCCCACAAGCTAGGCAGCACGATCTTCGGCTGCGGGAACGCTTTCAGCTTCCCGAGTACGAATCTTGCATAGGTGCGTCAGCTCGCGAATGCCCAGTGCGAGATGTTTCTCCGAAGTCCCACGCGCAGGCATGCACCCTCTCCAAATCAACCGCTAGAGCATATACGATGCGCTTGTGGCTGTCTGCGGTCCGCAGCCATCCGCGAAGCTGGTGCCAGTGCAGGCACAAAGTGTGCACGGCCCCTCATCATGCACCCACCTGGGGAGCTCCTTGTGCCACCCCCGCCAACAGCCACTCTCTGTCTGTAGAGCACTTTTCTTGCGCCTACTCGAGCAAAATCCTGCGCCAGGGCCAAATCTATGTCATGCTCAGACATGTGTGCTTCAACTCGTCAGTGTTTCCCACACCGGTGAAGATCCACGCAGCTGACATCAAGAGTGTCCTCCCGAAGAGTAACCTGTTCCTTCCCAACTCCATAGAAATTATCGAGGTGCGCCACAACATGCTCCGCACGCTCTGGGCCAGGCGCATGTAGGTGCTGCGGCTCAGTGCCACACCACGGTTAAGAAATCGAGGCCCTCGTGCAGAACAGCGGGGCGAAGCACTTCTTCACCTCCTTCCTCAGCAGAGAGAGGTGCCTAGAGCTCATCATCTCACGGTGGCAGACAGAGCTGGCGCGGGCGGCAGACACCGAGCCCGTCGCCACACCGCCTCCAGACACTGACCCTGACTCTTCAGGCTCTGGCAACGAGGTGTAATGCCCTCCCGAACACCTGCCACATCACCAGTGCGCGCGCACACGTGCCGACACCGCCACCCCTGTACCTGGCACGGTCTCAGCCTGCTGCAACATCTCGCAGTATTCTATCCCTGCACTCCTTCCGCCCGGTGTTCATGCTGCCATGTTTCCATCATGGCCAGGCTCACCTCGGCCCTGGCAGTACCGGAGCCAGGGCGGCCCGCCCGCCCCTGTGTTACTCTCATCAGTGCTGGGGCTTGTACCTGAAGATTGCTCCCAACAAGACACTTGTGCTGGCTGTCTTTGCTGAATTGAACGCTCGTCCTTCCACAGCGTGCCCGACATGGCCTCTCCCACCCGAGCGTGCGTGTCAGCAGACAGCCCCAAGCGGGCCCCCGCCTGACACAGCGGCGGCTGCGTCCTCCAGGGTTCCAATCTCCGCTCCCAGCCACTAGCTGCCGCTGGCTGCCACCACGACCGAGGCCCACGGCGCCTCTGCTGCTGCAAGGCCTGTCCGATCCGACCCAGCGTGCCTTTCCATGTGTCGCGAAACCATGTCTTGATCCATGAGAAACGTAAGGCAGAGAGGTCGTGGGCAGGTGAGTCCGTGCATTGCTCAGGCAACGCGCTCGTTGCCTCCCATCACACCCCAGGAATCTCCATCGATAGGTGACACACGATTGGCAGCTGGCTACATGGATTGACAGGCGTGTGGTATCCGTGAGTTGCTGCTCATCCGGACCGGCTCAAGAGCCTCTACTCGGAATGCCGTCGCCGCACCCCTGGCCCAGGCGTCTCCAGCCGGTAGACCTGGCATCTGTGGTACGCGGGACAATCCCCGACATTGCGTGCACGCTTACAGCCGTCGGCCGGCCCAGTCGGCTCCACTTCCTGCTGCTCGGCTGAGTGTGTCTGTGCAACAGGTGCGCGTCAGGATGGGCTGTGTGCTGATGCCGCAGTGTGTGCAGACGACGAACGGAGTGCACAAGAGGAGCCCGAGCGTGAGCATCCGGCGGCGGGGGTGGCCTGTCAGCGCGGAGCCGCCCCCCGACCCTGCCGACCTCGCCGGCAAAGGCTGGACCAACGTGCTCGACAAGGCTCTACAGGGCTGGGAGGTCTTTGACGTCATCAAGATCTTTGAGGACGACGACAACTTTTTCCGGGACTGGCACGAGTCTCTCGGCGACACGTGTGCACTCTCCTGCCGCACTGGCTGCACTGTGGCTGCACTGTGGCTGCCGGTGGTGCTGCTGCCGCTGCTGGGCTCCAGTGCCAGAGCCCTGCAACACCACAGCCCTGACCCCTACCGGTGCACCGCTCCTGATCACGAGCTCCTGATGAGCACGCCTCAGCGGGGCATGCCGCAGGCGCCGGCCGACAGCTGCCATAAGAACATGTCACAGAGTTGACGTGGCTCGAGCCCACACGGCCATGTGCAACACGTCCGTTGTTTCTTCATCCCATGTGGCCGTCGATGCCACCAGGTGAGTGGGAGAGCAGCGTGCGGTCGCCATGCATGCGCGCAGTGGCACGAGCCCGGGTGGCCGTGAATGCGCGCTTCCACCAAACCGTCGCTCTGCCGTGCCGGGCCTCTGTGCATGCAAGTGCAGCACAGCTGTGTTGCACGGAGATCGACGCAACAGCGCGGCACCGCCCAGGGGTAAACGCACAAGGCAACACGAGTGAACCGGGCACAGGAACCGAGTCCGGCGCCACACCCACATCTGTCGCCCGTAATAATACAGCCCCGCAGACAAACGTAACCATACGCAAACAAACCACACCGCTAGACTTTGTACGAGTTCTGTGTGGCTGCTTCTACGTTTGGGGCGGTGTGAGCGGATTGACGCGTGTACTTGTGTATGGCGCTCACCGCAGCGGGGTTTTGGGTGCGGTACCTGTTTTGGTTTATGTGCCTGTTTTGGGTGCGGTGCCTGTTTTGGTTTATGTGCATGTTTTGGGTGCGGTGCCTGTTTTGGTTTTTGTGCCTGTTTCGATTGTGCGTTGACCCCCTGGGCGGTGCCGCGCTGTTGCGCCGATCTCCGGGCAACACAAACCACTAGACTGCTCACAATGCCCCAGATGCAGCAAAGACAACATGACTGACTCTTGGCAGAGCCCTCGAACACCACACGCCCCAGAGACCTGCATGATCCAGCAGCTCTATTGCTGCGTGTATCTGGCCCTGACTGGGACTGCGGCACACGCTGAGGCCATGTCGACCGCACAAGCAACGGGCTGGCTGCAGGGATGTGACGATAGGCCAGTGGCAGGCGGGGCAGGCCAGTGACCGGCAGCGGGAGGTCGCCTTCACCGCCCGCATCCACGACCCGCCCATCGGCTCGAGCCGCACGGTCAAGGTCGTCGCCCACCAGATGGCGCGCCTGCACACCGACGGAACCTTCTCCGCCGACTTGCACAACGTGCGGCCCCTCCCGCTCCCCTGCGGCCGCGCTCATGCCCCTGCGTGTCCTCGTGCAGAACACGCAGCCACGTGTTTGTCCTGGACGCACGAGGCAAATCCCGACGCTGCTCCGGCCTGTCATGCGCAGCGGACGCCGGCCGCTCTGGAGCTCAGCACTGATGCAGCCGCGCTTGTCGCGCGCTAGCACTGCTCCCACTAACGCGCCGCTCAAGGCACACTCGTGTTCCACACCGCCGCGCCTCCGGCCGCGTGCTCCCTCCGCGCTCCCGTCGCCCCCGGGAACCCCACCACAGCACAGCGCGGCGCGGTGCTGCGCAGCATGCGGTCCCCGCCGCCGCGGCGACGCGCGCACGCATGCAGACGATGCCGTTGGTGACGGTGGCCAAGTTCCGGGTGGAGTTCCTGTGGCGCGTCGCGCAGGCGGGCGGCCGGGCGCACGTGCTCGTGTGGGTGCGAGCGCACTTCCTGCGCCCCTCCATCCTCAAGGCCACCATCGCCTCGCAGAGCGTCAGCCAGGGCATCTCGTGCTACACGCAGCTCAAGCAGCGCCTCGTGCTGCGGTTCCCGCCCCAGGGCGCCGCCCCGGACCAGCGTGACCACCACTCCGACGTCACCTTTGCGCTGCGCATTGCCAAGGACGCCTCCGCGCGCATGCCCCGTGGTGTGGCCCCTCGTCTCCCACAGCATGCATCATACCATGCGCCAGTGCTGCCACCACGGAGGAGCGCCTCGCCCTGCGGTGCACAGGAGCTGCGCGCGGGAGCTGCGGCCGTGATCTCCTGTGCCCGCACCACCTGCTGCGTGTGCACGGGTCGCACACCCGGCACGTTACATGCATCCTGCCGTTGCCACAGCGCGCCATGGCTGCGGAGGATGTGGGTGGCTGCGACCAAGCGGTCATGCACGCGTCGCGCTGTGCTGTGTCGAGCAAGGCCCGGGCGGCTGCTGCCGCAACCACGTCACCTGCATGCGGGGGCCCACCGCCGGCGGCACCTTGAGCGGCAGCGGCGGCCGTGGGATAACAGAGGTGCCGCGTGTGTGCAGCTTGGCAGGAGCATCTCCTGTCGACGCTGTCGGAGCGCACGACGGTGCGCATCAGTGCGTTCTCCGACCTCGTCCGCTGGGGCTCCACCGCCGTGTCCTTTGTGCTGGTTGCCCTCCTGGCCTCTTTCATCGTGCTGCCGAGCATCAACCTCAAGCTTCAGCCGCCGCACGCGGCGCTGCGGGAGCACCTCGCCGTGCTGACAGCCGCGCTGCCGCTGGCCCCTGTGCGCGAGTTGGTGCAGCATGCGGAGCCTGTCCCCGCGCCTCCGGACGCGTCGGGGGGCAACGGCCCCGGGCACCGAGGGGACACGTGTGGCCAGGTTGACCAGGGCTGCGACAGTGGGATCCCGAGCGGCGGGGACGTGGTGTGGGGGCTGCGTTCACGCCCGGGCGAGGGTGTGGTGAGCCGCGCGGGTGTGCGCGGCTGCAGCGGCCAGAGCAACTGTAGCGGGGGCGACGGAGCGGAGGCCGTGCCTGCGGAGGACGGCGGGCCGTCCACTGACACAGATGCAGCAGCTACCGCAGCGCACGAATCGGACAGGGGCGCCGAGGGCTGGGCTGTCGGAGTAGGGGTTGAGCCGGCGGGGCCGCGGTGGAGGGGCTACGAAGTGGACGTGGATGAATTCATAGAGATGCAGCTGCTGGAGGTTGTGCAGCGCGAGCGGCGGCTGCTGGAGGCGGCGATGGCGCGGCGGCAGCGCGCCAAGGCTGCCGTGTGATGGGCGGCGGTACGCGAGCGGCTGGGCGTGTGCTGTGGTTCGCGCCGTGTGTGCTGTGGTTCACGCCCGCTCTTCAACTCGTGCTGTGGTTCACGACACAGCTTGTGTGCTGAGGTTCGCGCCTCGTGGGGTACAGCGCCATGGGGGGTGCGGTCGGAAGACGGGCCGGGCGTTACAGACAGAGTGGTCGGGCCCAGCGTCTCACAGGTTGTAGTCTGCTCTGAAGTTTGCTGTTGGCCTGGTGGCGGGTGGGAGAGGCCCAGTATCGTCGACAGCTACAGGCGTCCATGCTGTGCGGAATAATTGCAGCAGTGCGCTGCCCACGCACCGAGCCGGGCCCGGGTGTTGTCGACAGTTTAGGTTTATGAAGAGCGGCGTCGAGGTGGACCTGCTGATGCGTTTGATCCGTTTTCCCGTTCCTTTTCTCTGTTACAGTGTGATTTGCCTGTCAAAGACACAGAGATGACTGTTGTGGGCATCCCAAGCAGGCATCACCCCAGCGCGCCCCAGGGCCGCAGCACTGGAAGCATCAGACGCAACGGGGTACACCACAGTATCCTCCCAATGCAGAGCACTCGGAGCAGGGGGGTCCAGCAGCCCCGCAAGGCAGCGCGGCCAGTGTGGCAGGTACGAGGCGCACGCACCAGAAGCCACGTCCTGTGTGACCCCACTCATCCACGGAGGGGGTGACCCCGGGCCACTGTACAAATGGAACAGCCACGAGGTGAGCACCCATCCCATGTGACCGGGGCCCGAAACACACGCCAGCAGGACTGGAGTAGAGCACCTGGACGCATCATGTGCCTCGACCTGTGTTGCACCGGGTTTGCTGTCGCCATGTCAAGCTCCTGACGCAGGACGCACACATGGGGGCAGCCATGCACCCCGTTGTCAAGTGCATCGTCCCTCAGCAGGCGAGGAGGCCGAAGGGCCACGATGGGGTGCACCATTGCGGACAGGTTACTTGTACGCGGGGCATGCATACGCATGGATGCAGTGAGCGGCAGGCTCTGATGGCAACGACCCAGACTGCAGTGGTTCTGCAGTTGGGTGTATCGGCCAGTGACTGGGCTCACGCGATCTCGATGTAACAGGCACATTCTCGGTGGAGTCCAACTCGCCGGCCGGGTATGTATCGCGTGCTCTCCCACTTGGAACAAGTCCATCACATGTGGATACTGTTGTCCATGCTCATGTCCTGCTTTGCGCAGGGGGGGGGGCGCAGGTTCTGCGCTACCGACACACTTGCGCCGTTGTCAGTCTGCTCCGCGGGGAACGGTGTCCGCGTTTTCCATATGTAAAGAATGGAGTACATTCCGTCTAACAGGCTGGTAGAAACGAGTTTGCGTCGATGTGGTCCTCCAAGGGGAATTCAAAGCCACTTCGTGTTTGAAGGCTCGGAGGCATGGAGCGACGTACCCGAGCCTCGGATCCCATGTCAAGAAGATGCTTCAGGACTTGGCATTCCGGATCCCTCTGCAATTTTGGGATATGTGTATTGGCATCAGGGCGAGGCAGGCCCAAAGACAGAGCTACAAACGTATGCGGACAATGTTCGGCAGTTGACGCTAGCGGTTCATCCGCTCAATGCGGTGGACTGTGCCCCGCCAAGCCTGGCTGAGGTTGACTACTTAGCGGTATGAACCTAGAAAACCTGTTTGTCGTGCACGGGCGGTTGTTGGATTGTGCGAGAGTGGCGTTTTGTGCAGCACATGCTGTGCATTACGTCCAAACCAGCTCTTGGCTTTGCCACCGTGCTGCTGTACAGCACACACCAGTACACATGATTACGTCAGTCTGACCGGGGATGGCAAGTAAGGCCATTCGCCGTAGGGGCACATGAATTTGCACGCGCAATTGTGGTCTGTTGAATCAGGCTGTGCATCTCTTGCCATGCGGGCTCTAAATGGACCCGCCCCCATGTCCGCATCTCCATAACTCTCGCACTTCCACAAACGACTGTGTACAGTGTAGTGGCTGGCCATTGCTTGGGTCTGTCATGATGCACCATCCCGTTTCCTGGCATTCCCCACAGCTTCAGTGGTTAGAATTGCTGCTCTCATATGCAGAAGAGGAGACAAGTCAGACTCAAGCTACGAGAGAAACCTCCTCCGAAATTCGAAGTGTCCCTGGACGCTGTGCTGATACGGATGAAGCACACTGTGCTAGCTCTTGCAGTGCTGTTGCAGTTGAGGCGGCTACAGGTGGCCCCACTCCGGGCGGCAATGCCCATCCTGGCAGGCGTGGCACTTGGCATTGTCAGCAGCGCTCACGTGAGGCGATGGAGGTACGCATGCCGTTTGGCTGTGAGTATCTGTGATCGGGCGCTTGCAGTGTCACTGTACCTCTCAATGCCCGCGATGCCCGAAAGCCTGACTGGGCGCCTCCTGCTATGTCCCGATGACACGACGAGCGTGTGAGAGAGGCTCCGAGACACGAGCAACCAGTCACGCTGCAGGAGGCAGCGCAGGAGGGCACTGGCCGGCCTGAAGACGTCGATGGAAGACTGGATTCACTGCCTGCGGGAGCTGTTCATGAACCAGGGGAAGAAGAACAACCCATACCTGAACTGGGCCGCGCTGAGTCGAGGGACGGAGAGCTGTGAAGGCATCAACACCGCCATTCGCAAGCTTTGGCGGTTCCTGGATCCTCATGCCAGCAGGCACGCCCATGGCCACCCGCTGACCCACTCCGCTCCTGCCCTGCCCTGCCGTACCTGCCCGTGTGCCACCTTCCATCGCACACTCCACGCCCTGGGATTGTGGGCTGCCTGAGAGTCATGCTGGCTGCAGTTTCATAATCAGGAGGATGAACCTCATCTTGCGAAACTACAAGCCACCGGTCTTCCTGAGACTCGAGTTCGAGTCCCTCAAGCTCGGCGCGCGTGCACCAGAGATCATGACGATCCACACGTTCTCAGTCACGCCTGGCAGCATCGTGATGCACGCGCAGATCCGGCTCGTCGGAGATGACCTCTACGGAACGCTCATCGGAACCGTGACCTCCGGCCGGGTGAGGGCGGGTGCGCAGCCCTCCTCCTCACACCCCTGCTCCCACAGCAGCACGGCTGCAGAGCCGGGTCCTGCTTCTCTGTGGTGCAAGTGGCCGGAACGCAGGCTGGGTAGCGTTCGTCCCGATGCCTGGAGTGAACCATCATCGGCAACCTCCATACACGCCTGCCTCGAGTGCTTTCCCCAGCCCACTGCTACGTGCGTCACCAAGGCCGGTCGCCTGGCAGACGCTGCATGGCCCGCACTCGGCTGTTTGTCTATCCGGCGAGTAGCTCTGGGCCGCTGCGTTGCATTGCCGTGCTGTTCACGAAGCATGCCCTGCCAGCAAACCCATGGCACTCGAGGCGCTGTCTACCTGACAGTCAGCAGTCTACTTGTCATTTGCCCGGCCATGCCGCAGATCTGTGTAGGCCTAGCTTTACTGCACCAGCTCTTGGCTCCAGTGTGATGGGCGTGTGCGAGACTGTTGGCGGTTCTGCTCACTGCTTCCCTTGCCCTGGTGAATAGAGGCGCTGCTGCGGTGCACCACCGCAATCAGGCCTGGAAGCTGATCACAGCCAACCTGCACGGCCCTGTCATCGTTGGTCCCCGCAAGACGACATGCAACACCCGAACATCGGCAAACAGTGCTGGCACTGCACAGGGCCATCGCGGCGGCTCTGGACCAGAGCACCCTCTCAAGGCACAGGCTGGTGCTGCTGAAGTAGCTGTCGTCCTCAGTCGCTGACTGTCCTGCAGGGGTGCGGAACATGCGCCTGAGTGCACTGGCGCGGATCGAGCTCACGGAGCCCATGCAAGAGCCTCCATACTTCAAGGCAATCATCATCTCCTTCCTGGAGCCCCTGGAGCCGGCTTTCGCCATCCAGATCGACATCGGGCTGGTCACCGACTCGGTTGCAGGGCACGCCGTGAAGCCTGCGCTGATGAACATCCTCTCCACCGAGGTCTTCTCGGTGCGGCTCTCTGCCGCTGCGCTGCCGCACTGTTGACCCCTGCCAGGTTTCACTCCATCTGCGTGATCGACAGCACAGTGCATGCATTCGGCGTGGCCGCAAGCTTTGTCCTTGGTCCCACCACGCCGGCTCCTCTGACTTGGCGTGCACCCTGCCACAAAGTGAGCCGTGGCGATCAAACCCGAGTGCTGCTGAAACGTGTGGTGGGGATGACGCGTGTGATGCTGCAGCGCCTGTTTGTGTGGCCCAGCCGCCTCATCATCCCAACGCGTGGTTGGGAGCACCCCCTCATCAAGCCCATCCTGCCCAAGATCCGGCCTCACATGAAGGGGATCGTTGCTGTGATTGTCAAACGAGGCGCAGGCCTGCCCATCGCGTGCGCCTCCCCCACAGGCCTTCCTGCCGCATCACTGCCTTCACCACTCCCCCCAGCCGGTGCTGGTGCAGCGGGCGCTGCCCTCGGACTTGATTTCATGCGTCAGCATGACTCTGCATATCGAGGCCATGTCTACGTATGCAGTGTAGACGCACCCAGCATACACAGTGTGCCCTAGAGATGACATGTCTACCTCTGTGCACGCATGCCGTGTCCCTGCTGCTGTGCTCGCAGGCGGTGCCCGCCTGTTGAGCAAACCCGAATGCACAGCCTCCCTGAGCTCATTCTCGCTGGCGCAGGCCAGAGCACAAGTCCGTGGCGGCTTTCAGCGTCGACGGCCTGCATTGGTACAAGACCGGCAAGGTGTACCATGGGCCCAAACCCGTGTGGGAAGGCGCCTCCAGTGGCGAGGCCGGCGCCCTCGGGCGGCACCTGCTGCTCATTCCCCTCAAGGAACTCGATGTCGGCCTCCAGGCATGGCCCCGCCGCCCCGCGACGTCACGGCCTGCCTGTGCTCCTGACGTGTTGCTCGTGTGCCTCGTAGCCACCACCACAATGCCACACAGAGGCGCCTGTTCACCTGAACACAGGAAGACGTGCCTGGCCATGCGTGGCCTCGGTACGAGTGTCGTCACTGCCTGTGTAGTCCCGCGACCTCAGGGCTTTACTGTGCTTGCTGCAGCCCGATACATTACGCGCGTGGAGCGGACGGAAACTGGAGGCGGCGCGGCCTCACAGCTGTGCACGGTGTCCTGGTTGCGCCCGTGATGGCATCTGGTTGGGGCCAGTGCATCCCTGTGGCTGAAGCGCCCGCGCGACCTCGCCGGTGGCCTGCACTGCGGCCTGTTCAGCCGCTCCAACACCCCAGCACGCGTGTGCAGGTGGCGGTTGGGCTGTCAGACATGGGCGCGCACTACGAGTGGCGGGATCGGGACAACCCGAAGATCGCGGCACGGACGACGGTGCACCTGCACAGCCTGGCGGAGGGAGAGGTCCTCGAGGGCTGGCACAAGCTGCGGCCGCGGGAGTCACGGCACCAGGATGGCATGAACCTGTCTGCGGACGAGCGCCACAGCTGGGCTCCGCCCTGGCGCAAGTGTGCCCTGCTCCCCTCCCCTCCCCCACCCAAGCTGCTACGTCTGGCAGTGCTCAGCCCCAGCCTGCCTGCCCGTGTCCCCCAGTCTGTGCCACTGGAGTGCTGTGACACTTCACCCTCGTTCGCCCTCGACTGTAAATGTAAATGTGGCACTTGCTCGCCATATCCTACAAGGACCTGGACATCTCCGGATAACCGGGACCACGGGCCAAGGGGGTAAACCACCCGGAAAACCCCCCCAGTCTGTGAACTCAGGAAGGCGCTAGATTGCCTGCCGTGGGGCGCCGGCCCGTGCTGTTGCACAGAGGGAGTGGGGGTGGCGACTGCATCAAACGCTGTTGACCGGCGCCCCCGTCACCATGGACCAGGCCCTGGTCTGCTGCCGCCGCACCGCGGTTTGACTTCAGGTGCACATATGCACTCACATGAATCGCCCATTCGCACTGTACATGAATCGCCCATTCGCACTGCACCACAACGGACCAGGCGCAAGCCCTGAACGGTCATGCATGCCTCCCAGGTGATGACACGAGGTCCTGCACAGCACGTGTCGCTCTGCCTCGTGTTGTTGAGACGCACGCCCAGCCGGGGCGTCGCCGTTCACGGCGAGCAAGGCAGGGATGGGTCTGCAAGGCAGGGATGGGTCTGTGCCTGATGCGGCCACAGAGGGCTGCACGACTGAGTGCAGGGCGACGCTGGTGGGGCGGCGGAAGCGGCCGCGGCGGCTGCGCTCCGAGTTTGACAGCTTCCAGCGGGACTTCTGTCGAGCGCTCGAGGAGCCGCTGCCGCCGATCCCGCAGCCGCTGCAGTCGGCGCCGCTCGGCTCGTTTCCCCTGCCCGAGGTCACCAGGATGACCGCGGCGGGCGCCGACATGCTCGCGGACAGCGATTACGACGGCAACGAGTACGACTGGTATGCCAACGGCCCGCAGCCGGCCCGCACCACCGGCGGCGGGCGCCACTCCCGGGTTGGCAGCGTCCCCATCGCACCGGCGCGCGCGGCCATCGTGCAGGCGGGGTCAAGCCCGGCTCGCGCTGGTTCGCCCACAGCGGGGCGCGAGCGCGGGAGCGAGGGGAACGGGAGGAGTGCGCGGGCGATGCTGCCGTGGGGGGGGGTCTACCTCTCCCTTGTGATGCTGGAGGCAAAGACGCTCAAGGCGCACTTCAACGCGACGCGGCAGGAGCGCGTGCTGGGCGCGGCGCCAGATGAGGAGGCCGTCGCCGCGCTGGCGGGGGTGCTCGCGCCATGGCAGGTGTCGCCGGGGGACGGCGGGCGGCTGGGGTGTCTGTTTGTCACCGTGCGCTGCTGCATGCCCCCCATGCGTGCCGTGTGCTACTGTGGCTGTGGAGCTTGCTCCAACTTCCATCTCACTGTTTCCCACCTGCTTCCCCCTGCACTCGGTCGTTGCCTCGCTCTTCCGACGTGTCAACCGGCTGCTTCAGGCCCCCGATCGCTCATCCGTGGCACTCCATGCATGTACAACCCCTCATCCGTGGCACTCCATGCACGTACAACGCCTCATCCGTGGCACTCCATGCACGTACAACGCCTCATCCGCCTCTCACACTGCCCCCCCTCTTCAGCGCCCCGCTGCACCTGCACCCACAGGTCATGCACTCCGAGTGCCGATGTCCCCGACCTGCACGGCTCCGCAAAGTATCCCCACCGCCCCTCTGGCACCCCATTCCTCGGATAGCCCCTGCTCCTGGTCGTGTTACACCAGGCCAGAGCCCGTGCTGAGAGGCCATTCGCGGTGCGCCGCCTACGCCACGATGCCATCGCGGTTTGCGCCCCACAGGCGGACGCGATGTGCGCAGGTTCTGGAAGCTCACGGACTGAGTCTCTGGGACGAGACCAACGGCTACGGCCCCGCAGCTTACACCCTCGGCCTGCCGGACTCGTACGACACGCATGTGCGGCTGCGGCTCGTGTCGGGCGCCGGCGACGCGCGCGTCGTCCACCAGGAGGAGCTCACCGGCACGGCGGAGGACAGCCGCAACCCGGTGTACCTGCGCGAGTTTGAGTTCCTCGCGCAGCCGGCGTCGCGCACGCTCGAGGTGCACGTCGTCAACACCGTCAACATGGGCAAGGGCCGGTTCCAGGACAAGGTCGTCGGCGTCTTGGCGGTGTCCCCCGGCGACCTTGCGCGCTGCCCGGACGGCCAGGTGCGGCACCCCCGCTGTGACGCGCTGTGACGCGCTGTGACGCGCTGTGACGCGCTGTGACGCGCTGTGACGCGCTGTGATGCGGGCAGTGGCTGCTGCGTACACATCCTACTCCTCGGGTGTGGCTGATTGTGGCCCAAGCCCGACTCGGCTGCATGTGTGCGGCGTGGATGGGTCCGCCAACACCCGTTGGGCCAACCCGAAGTCAACCCAGCGCCGAGAGTGCGGACTTGTTGGCCTCGGGAGGACTGCCAATGGATCACTGTGTGTGCGATTGGGGGCATCTGGAGCGTGGTGGAGGTGCGCGTGGCCACAGCGAGAGCACTTCGGGGCAGCCTGCGCACGTTTCCTGCTGCTGAAACAGCCGTTGCCTCGGCCGGCAGCGAGCCGTTCCCGCCATGCACCTCCACCGTCTCGCCCACGTCATCACCCTCACCGAGTGCGTTGTGGCGATGCTGTCCAACTCTGCGCTTCGAGCTGACGTTTGAGCCTGTCCTCCGGCTCGGAGGAGTCCGTGGTGGCATAGATGGGGACGGGCAGTCGGCTGCATCAGGGCGGCAGGGACCGGGCGGTGGCTCGCCTGACATGCTGTGGGCCATGCAGCTGTGGCGGGCGTGCCTCGACATCACGGCGCCGGGGCACCCCTGCGTCGTGACCGGCCGGATCGTGCTCACGATGGACTGGCTGCCGCTGGCCCCTGGCCCGGCATCGCCTCCGGGCACCCCGGCGCACCTCCGCAGGCACGGCCGCGGCAGCCTCTTTGTGCGGGTCATCTGCGCATGGGACCTCGCGCCGATGGACGTGCACAGCATGACGTGCAACGCGCGCGTGTGCATGCTCGCCGCAGGGGAGGAGCGGCAGACGTACACGCAGGACAGCCTGTGCCCGGTGTGGATGCACATAAGCCACTTTGAGCACGTCAGCGAGGCCGCCGGGCTGTGGCTCGACGTACAGCACGTCACGCAGGTGCGGCCCACCCCCCGCACTCACACCCCCCGCCGGGTGCCGTGTGGAGGCTCCATGCGCCTGGTGCGCTGCGCATGAAGCCCGCCCGATGTGGCCATCAGGGTGCTGCCGTGGCTGTGGCCCCCTCGGTCGCGCACCGCTGCATGCATGCGGCAGGGCCAATCTGGCGGACGCGACGCCCCGATTCCCGCAGATCCGTGCGCTGTTGCCGCGCCCAGCCGTGCCTCCCTCTGCTTGCCCCTGTGCGGCTGTCCTTGGGGTCCAACCCAGCGGGTGGTTGCCTCGCTGTGCGACCCAGAGACTGGCGCGGGGCAAACGCTGCCACTGTGCTTTCAAACAAGCCGCACGGCGGCGGCGCAGCTCCCGCTGTTCTGAGGCCGGCAAGCAGCAGCGCCTGAGGCCAGGGCCTGTGCAGTATGGCGGGCAGTCCATCGCCCGGTGCCACATCAACGTGGAGGACCTCGTCCCGATCTGCGGCCAGGCGGTGCTCGTGACCAAGTGCCTACAAGGCTGGGACGACGACCCCCTGCAGAGCCAACGCTCCAACGTGCACTGGACCGGCCGGCTCGGGCCGCAGGCGGGCGGGTCCAGCGCCAGCGACCACACCACCACCAGCCCCACGTCTGCGGCTGCCCCCGGGGCCCCGCTGCTGCACCGCGTCGGGGCGAGTGGCCTGCCTGCGGACGACCCTCGCGGCCGCAGCAGCCGCTCGAGCATCAAGGACGCGCTCGATGCGTGCAACCTGCATGGCCCCGACGCGCTGCGCTGGGCTGCGCAGCACTCCGCCGAAGCGCGCGGTTCGCTCGTGTCGGACAACGCGCCGCCTCCCGACGCGGTGCCGAGCGGCTGGCTCATGTTTGAGGTGCGTGCAGCCGTGGCGCCTGCTCTCCGGCCAGGCATTGCCAGCGGAGCTGCTGCTGTCTGATTCGATTGCGCTCGTCGGTCGCCCTTGCACACCACAGCTGCACCACATGCAGCCCTCTGAATCGGGGCTGCTGCGGCTGCGCTCCGAGTTAGAGGCACGGTCCTCACAGGGCTGCGCGGCCGCACGAGGTGTGCGTGCTCTCCCACCGCGCAGAACCGTCACAGCAATTGCAGCCATGCATGGCCTCAACCCTGTCCACACGGGCGAATCGAAGCATCTAGGCGGTGGCAGCAGCAAAGGCAGCCGGTGCGGGAACAGCGCCACTGCGCGCTCAGCTGCGCGGTCATGCATGCTCCTGCACACCGGCTGCTGCATCTCCACCCGCACGGGTGCGCTGCCATGCATTCACGCACGCGATTGGGCCGCGCTGTCGTTTGGGTGAGGGGTGCAGCCTCCGCCGCGGCGATGCGGCAGACCCAGCGGGCCATGGCGGCGGGGTGGCGTGCAGGTGGCGTACAGCCCGTACCAAGACGGCGGGGCGAGGGAGGTGCACGGCAGCACGTTTTCGTTCCCACGGGTCAAGCGCGACCAGCTCGTGGCCGAGGCGCGGCGGCTGCACGCCGAGCGGCAGGCGAAGCTAAAAAACGCGCTGGCGGACACGCACTCGCCGCTGCTGGCGGGAGGCTTCGCGCGCAAGAAGCCTGTCGTGGTGCGGCCGCCTCGCCGCCTGCGCCGTCACAGCTCGGGCGCGCGGGCCTGCTTGCATGGCATCGCAGCGCACACCGCTTTCCGTCCTTCATGCGACCGATGCTTATCCTTCATGCCGCCCCACCCCATTGATGGCGGCCGTGCTGTTCTGGTTCTTGAGCCGTGTTTGATGCGCACTCCTGCAGCTGTTGTGCCGGGCTGGTGGCGGTCTGTAGTGCTTTGCACGGTGGCAGCACGTGACACGAGCGCAGCGATGGCCTTGCCGCGGATGGCGAGGTTGCATGCGTGATGGCGTGACGCACGTCTCGGCCGGGCCGCTCGCACTGTCTGCCTCCCACTACCCTTTGTGCCGTGTGAGTTGCTGCATTTGTTGAGATTCCAGAAGCCAGACGGCCCGCCACATCTCAGAGGGAGGCAGCAGGCGGAGGTGGTCGCGGGTGCAGGTCAGCGAGGCCGGCAACTGCCTCAGGGTCGAGGTGCTCCGGGGGGAGAGGATGCCGCGCACGGACATCACCGGGAAGTCGGACCCGTACGTCGTTCTCACCGCGCAGTCGGAAGCCGGCCTGCAGATGTTCCGTGGCAAGACGTGCTGGGCAACGCTGGTGCGGCCGCTGCGTGATGCCAAGAAACCACACCTCCGTTGCCGTGCAATCAGTCGCATTTCTACAGCACAGTGCAATCGCCCGCTGTGCCTGCCCGCACGGCACAGGCTACCGCGGGTGGCTCCCGGGTGCGCAGTCCGGACTGCGACGTGTGCTGCCTTGTTGCCAAGCCGCTTCCTGTACGTTGACGTGACTCGCGATTTGCCGAGGAGTGCTCCAGCGTGACAACCGCTCAACTGCACTCCCCGAAACAGCCGAGTCCGCCTGTGGCTCGCGGGCAGGCGGAAGCTGCCAGTGCGCGGTGGACGCTGAGAAGCGTACGCACGCATGCAGAACCCGGCGTGGAACGTATGCATGGACGTGTGGGAGGCGCACAGCACGGGCGGCGTGCTGGAGGTGCAGGTGTGGGATGACGACATCCTGCGCCGCGACGACCACATCGGCACAGAGCACATCGACATCGGGAGGACGCTGCTCGCGCCGGACCCGGGCCGCCGGCGCGGCCAGCCGCTGGAGCCGACGCTCGCGGTGCCTGCGGACGCCCGCATGATGACGTGCCTCGAGGTGCCGGAAGCGCTGCCGGTCGGGGACGTGATCTGCCGGGAGGTGACGCTCGAGTTGCGCAGCGCGCGGCATAAGCGCGGCCTGCCGGTGGTGCACCTGCGCGTGACGTGGGTGCCGGCCGGGGTGTCCCCGCCGTGGGGTGGCCCGCGGGAGGGCCGGCCACTGCAGCCGTGGCGGCACACGGACCTACGCGCGCTGCGCGCTGTGGTGGAAACGTCGGCGGACAGCACCGCAGGGTTCCATGACAGCAGCGTCGGCGACTCAGGTGCCCCCCCGCTGCTGTGCGGCCCCGGTCCGCTGACCCATGTCCGGTGGGCACCCGCATCTGTGCCGCTGCATTGTGTGGGAGTGAGCACGCATGCGCGCCGCGTTGGCCACGGTGGTTCCGTGTCAGTCCTGCCGGCGTCTGCATCGGGGGGTGCGTGGAACGTGCGGTGACGCGCGGGCATGCATGCAGAGTCGGTTCGGGAGGTGGAGTCGCCGCTGGCGTCGGCCGCGGCGCCGGCGCGTGCCCACCGGGGGCGGCTGTCGATCGTCGTGGAGGTCGCCGAGGGCGGCGCGTCCGCGAGCCGCTTCCCGAAGTACGTGACCGTGCGCCTCAACCGCGCCCACGTCGGCAAGACGCGCAGCCTCCTCAGCTGCTCGTACCACCACAAACTGGCTCCTATGGAAAATGTCAGCGTGGATGATATCCTGGTGGTGCGCCCTCGGAGCCACCGGCATCATGCACCTCCCCAACCACAGCCGTGCCGGTCTGCTCTGCCGCACATGCAACGAGGGCGGGGCGCGGTGCAGTTCAAGTTCAAGGCCCGGGCGCTGCATCGGCTGCTGCTAGGCCAGGCGACCCAGTCGGTGCGAGATCTCGTGGCCGACCCTGACCGCGAGCGGCACGACGTGTCGTTCAGGGTGCCTCTCTCCGGGACCCACCTCGCCCTGAAGATCCGCTTCAGCTGGGAGCCTGTGCGTGCCTACACGTCCGGCACCTGCCCCGCCCTGCACTCCCACTAGCGCACATGCCCGCGTGCGTCCACCGAGCTGCAGCTCACAGCTTGTGTCAGCTTGGCTTGTGGAGCCTCGGCTTCCCTGAGCCGGTGCCGCCGTGGTGACATGGGCATCTGGCCCGGCCTCGCTGTGCCTCCTGGCAGGCGAAAGTGCCTGATGTCCCGCCAACTGCTGTCCCGGACATACGTTCAGGGAGGCACTCCACGGATCAGCTGGACCATGCTTCATTCCTCACGAGGACACGGCTCCATTCATTCAAGCATGCCACTGTAGCAGGTGTGTGGCACGGGCTTGCATAGGCGTATAGGTACAGGCCAGGCACTGCCACTTGATTCGGTGCCAGATTGGCCACACGCCGTGCTGTGTAGGGCAGCCCTGGGGCAGCACGGCGACATAGCGATGGCACGAACGCCGCGTACGTCCATGCTTCTGGACCCGGTGTAGTGGGGGGGCTGTATGGCTGCCCGGCAGGAGACTGCCGCATCAGACATCCTCCACGTTGCAAGCTGCAGCATGGCCGGTGTGTCAAGAGCGGCTTCAGAATTCACCTTTAGCCTGCCATGCCGCATTGTACGTGCTTAGATTGCTTCTCATGAGATTTGATCGACTTGAAACAGGTCAACATCCCTTCGACTCCGGGGCACAAGAGGCAATACAGAGCCAGGTGGATGGCTTGTGCAATCCCTAGCGTAGTCAGTATTGGATGGTGCAGAGCGCTATAGTGTAACTGAGATGAAGCAGGCCGGCAGATTGTGTTTGCAGCATGATGCCCCGATGTCGTTGTTGAGCGCGGCATCCTTGATCCGAACTCTCGCTTCTCGAGCGCAGCGTATGTGCCTGGCCTGCGGTGGAGCAAGAGCAGGCATGCTGTTCGTCAGGCGTGTTTGCCTGGAGAAACTCGTCCGTGTTTGCACCATTCTATGCATCAATACTGGCTTGCATCCATTCGCCGGCGATGCCCTCTGTGAAACGAGCGACACGTGCGCACGGGCAGGACGGTGAAACCTACCAGGCAGCTGCGATGTGTGTTCATCCAGTCCTCGTACAGGTCTGCCATGACTACCTGCGTGGCGGTTCTATGCCTTCGATGCCGTAGTCTCCTTCGAGCTCATTTTTCAACGGTGTTTACATTCTGCCGTCTGAACAACAAACAAACACACGGTGAGGCAGCATGGTCCTGACATCATACATGCTGGTACACCAAACCTCGCACTTCCATCAGAAACTGGAAGCCACTGCAGCGTGTACAACGCGGTGCATGGCTGCAGGCCCTCTCAGCCGTCCTGGAACTGCAACCAGTGCAGCAGCCGCCTATTCTGCCTTAAGAGCATGGTCAATGACCTCCCAGCAACGCCTAGTCAGGGAGGAGTAACCACGCGCTTCCCTTACTCACTGCTTGTGCTGCCAAGTGATTCAGCTGCTCTCACCACACGCACAGGCCAGTGAAAGGCGCGTTCTCGTCCACTGCAAGAGGCTCTCGACCGCCGATCAGCAAGAGGCTACATCAGCAACAACCTCCTGCAGCTGCTGTGAGTACCGATCGAGGTCGCCTCTGCAGCCCTCCAGCACCTCAAACGCCGTCACGGGTGGCAGGCCGGCGCGCAGCCGCCGGACGGCGTCAGGGGCGGTTGTGAGATCATGCACGATATCGCACGGCGTCCGCTGCAGGCCGCCGCGAACTGCCACAGCGACCCGCGCAAAGTGCTCGTCGCCCCTCGCCTCGCACCTCTCCTGCAGCTCCTGCACACACCGCCAGCGCTCCCACGTCGCTCGCGCTCCCGCGTGTCTGGCCCTCAAGCGCGCCTGCATCGCAGCGGCCGCAGACAAGGCCGTGGAGAACTGTGCCCGGTGCAGGCGATCGGGTGTGGGGGCACCTTGCGCCGTGTCCGTGCGGCGCAGCACAGGGAGGTACGGCGTCTGGGTGGCAGCATCCGTGCGGAAGCTGTGTTTGATGCAACCCTGCACCTCCTGGCGGGTGGCTCAGGCGGGTGCCGGCTGGGAGGTGTGCATGCATGCGCACCGTGTAGAGCTGGAACATCTTGTGCTTGGCGTGGCCGGCCACGATGCAGGGGAACATCGTGACCTCCTCCCCTAGCGCCGCCTGGATGATGGCGACGGAGTCATTGCACACTCCTAGGTACCTGCACCGCGGCGGCGCTTTGGACCCGTGCACGCATGGCGGCAGTGCCCGACAGAGACGGCACACAGCGCAGCACGAGCCGCCGGGGGAGCCGTGACGGCGGCTCTGCGCATGCTGCGTGCTGTGGCCCCTGTGTGTTGCGGGGGGTGCAACAGCCGCCCCGAGAGTGCCGCGAGGCAGCGGCGGCGCAGACCGGCGGCGTTGCGGTTGTCCAGGGAGGTTTGCGCACCCGTAGCCACCTGCACAGCACGTGATGCGCTCTCATCACCGCCGTGTCGACAGCACGGCATGCCCGCAGTTGTAGTGTACTGTAGTGATGAGGCGCTGCACAGCGTCAGATCAGTTTGACGCGCGCCGGAAACACCAGTGTTGGGAACGGCATGTGGACAGCACGAGGTGCGCTTGCAATGCCGTGCATGGAACAGATGCATTGGAGTTGCAGGTGGAGAGGCGGTGCGCAGTACAGGGCAGGTGCGGTGGAGTGAAGAGGAGAGGCACGCACCGCTGGGGAGTTTGAGGACGTCGGCGGTGCGGTTGGTGATGCAGGCGACGGCGGCCGCGATGTCGGCGGCGGCCTCAAAGGCCTCAGGGGTGTCCCACGAGGTGTGCTGCACCTCTGCCGCGGCGCTGTTGGCCCACGGTTGCTCCACGTCCGCCCCTGCAGGGCCCCCTCGCCTCCTCACGCTGCCGGCGGCCGGCCACATCTGATGCGGGAAGTAAGCAAAAAAGCAAGAACACCCAGAAACAGTACAATGCAACTGAACACAAATCAGCAAACGCGGGAGCATGAATGGACAGATGAATGGAGTATTCGGTCTGGCCGGCCATATCATCGGCAGCCGTGGCAGAGCATGCGCTTTCAGGGGAAAAGCGGCCGGAAGTGCCCTCACAGCTGGCGGTGCTTGCTAGGTAGCCCGGGGCTGCGGCATGTGGTCATGCATGCGGCGTAATGGAGCGCACAGGCCACCGTCGCCTCAGGGCGGGTGCCGCACCGGCATGCCACGCGGTCGTGCCGTCGATGCTCATGTAGAAGAAGATCTTGAAGGAGAAGCTGCCCGGGATATCGACGCGCAACGCCACCTCGGCGTGGTTCATCAGCGTCACGATGTCGCCCGTGCCGGAGCTCGCCGCGACGCCCTCCAGCAGCGTCAGCCCGGTGCGCATCGGAACGACAAACGGCACCTGCATGCATGCGTCGCTGGCGGAGGCGCGCTCGTCGGTGGAGCACATCCCCAGCTGCGAGGCCTCCCGCGCATGCCAGCGGCAGCCATTGTGGCATGGGCGTCCGAGCGTGCCGTCGGGAGAGCTAGTTAGAGACAGGGTGCCGGCAGCGCACCTGTAGCCACTCTCCGGCTTGCTTGACTGCAAAGCCTGCACTCACACGACATGCCTGTCACACATGCGTGCGTCACTTCGTGGCACTGTTCGCCATGGAGCGCCACGTCCACCTTTCCACCCAGGTCGCCAGTGTGCGGGCACGGACGGCGCGCACAGGACGCCTGGGATGGGTTTGCGGGCCCGGAACCCAAAAACCCCATAATGGGAGAACCCATGGTCCGGGAAATCTGCCGAAATTGAATCGGGCCCGAAACTCCACAACCCGAAATCAGGATGTCTGGTTTGGCCCGTTCCAGCACGACACGCTGCTGCGAAACGCATCCACGCCATGCATGTAGCATGTGCGCTCGGACGGAGAGATGTGAGTCGCCGCACCTCTGCTGAAGCCGGTGCTGCGGGAGACGATCTGCATGAAGACGTCAGCGCCGTTGAGGCCACAGATCGCGCGGATGAGGGCGCCGGGGGTGGTGATCTCGGGGCCCCCCGGCGCGAGGCGCACGCTCGCTCGGCGGGCCCCCCACTCTGCGGGCCGCCACGCCTCTGGCAGCGCGTTGGCGCTGAGGCGGTTGAGCAGCAGCGCAAAGAGATCCCCGCACTTGCCCTGCAGCAGCAGCCCCGCGACATGCATGTGCACGTGGCCAATCCGCACCGTGCACAACCTTCTCCACTCGCAGCCTGTGTCCGCATACTGCCGTGGTGCACGGGCCGGCTCCTAGAGCGATGCTGGAGTGGACACTTGCACCGACATCGGCACGGGGTGAAACCAGAGGTAACGCCTCGCACCCACATTCAAGACAGGCAGCGGCATCGTGCCAGGCGCATTCACGCTGCGGCGGCAGTGCCGGGAGGCCGCACCACGGGTGTGAGAGGGGGGCGCCTCCGCTGCGGGTGCGTCGCCCACTGCCATTCACAACAGTTGTGCAGATCTGGCCCAGGCTCGATGTCACACATGTGCAGGAAGGCAAGTATCTGGACCGCACTCCTGTACGAGCCTGCGCGTGGCGTGTGCGTGGAAGGGGAGAGGATCGAGCGGTTGTTGGATTGGCGAGCTGCACTCGGGCGCGTCAGGACGCGTAGAGATGTTGGAGTCAGCTGTCTCGGGCGTCTGTGCGCCCGGACATACATGCAGAGCATACCTGTTTTGAGAGGGCACTCATCCGATGCGTGTCATGTCAGGTGCCGCAAAACAGGCTATGGAGATGTATGCTCGGATGGTCATGGGTCACCGAAGTGATAGCGCAAGCGCAAGACCGTGCTGTGGAGGTACGCTGGGCGGGTGGGCGTGGCAAGCGGCGCAGGTGGTCCCGCAGCGCGCGCTGCTCTGGCGGTGGTGGCGGTCCAGTAAACGAGCAGGCCCGGTGCAGCAGGGGGGGGGGGGGGGCAGAGAGGCACCTGGAAGGCGTTGGTCGTCCACGGCAGCCCCACATGCGCGAAGGATATGTCCGGCAGCCACTCGAGGCCTCCTGGGTCAGGGACGAGGCCCACAGGGGCCCCCGGGTCGAGGCCATCGAGCAGCTGAGGCATCACGTCATTCAGCGCAACTGCATCTGGCAGCTGCAGCAGGTCGTCGGGCCGGTCGGCCTGGCCGAGGAACGCCAGCATGCACATCTCGGGCGAGTGTGGATGGGACTGAGAAGCGACCGCGTGGAACAGCTCACCTGGACGACACTGGCAGTCAGGAGTGGTTGCCGTGGTGGTGAACGATGGCTGAGTGAAGGGGCAGGGCGATGGGCATGGGCATGGCGATGCTCTCAAACGCAGCAGATACACCGTGAGTTCTCGCATGACAGCACTGTTTGCCATGATCGGGGTCTTTGGTGGTGAGGCACTGGCGACCTCACGGACCGGTGTTTGAGTAGCTGCTCTGGTGCCTGCGGAAGCCAGGTCTTTGCCACACGGTGGCTGCAAGCGCCCGTGTTGAATTTAGTACGAAAGCAAACGTAGGACTGAGTAGTGGCTGTGGGGTGGCAGTGGTGGCTGTGGTGGCAGTGGCTGCAGTGAGGTGATGCCAGGCGGGCGACCAGGCTTGTGGAGAGCATTGGATGGGGGAATGGGAAGAGCGCACTGATAGAGTAAAGCTGGAGTGGGCTCAGCATGTCCCGAAAGAGCAGGTTCATCATGAAGGAGCCGCCCAGCGCGGCCAGTGGGTCGTGGGGTCCGTCCTCTGGCCTGACATGCCCGCCCACCATCTCAGTGATCGGGAGCAGCAGGGGCATGTGCATCCGCATCAGCAGTGTGCGAACTGCCTTGGGCCAGTTGAAGTCCCCAGGGATCGACAATGCGGACACGTAGTCCGAGGCACTGACCATCTTGCAACCGTTGAATGGCGGCAGTTGGCTGTTGCATTCGTGCAGGTTCATCAACCTGCACTTGTTCCACGACCCTCTGCCAGCTCTCCAACGTCGCCATGCCTTGTGGCATTCTCGGTGCACATATGGTCCACAACTGGGACACCAATGGAATTACAGATGCACATCACATTGCTTCCTTGGTCGCCTGCCAGGTGAGTCTGCCGTTGGAGGTGGTCACGTGCACCGAAGACACTGTTGTGATGCAGCTTAACAACCACAGAAGAACCAGTGCAATGAGATGAGCCAAACAGTGCGTGGGGCATGTAAGCTTTGGACGCATACGTATGTGGGGATGCCCTCATTCACCACCATAGTGATACACGTTGGTCAACGAGTAGCCAGGAAGCAGCGCTACCGTATCCTGATAGCCGTGCATGGCACGTACAGCATCACATCTACGGTGGTGCATGATAGACGGTGATACCTGTGGAGTAGTGCATGACGGGCGCTGGTCGATCAAGGCATCCACAGTGACTGCCCATGAGATGTGTCGGATCCTGGCCGACGATTCACAAACGGCTCCCAAACATCAAATGCATGGCTCATGCGAATGGTATGTTGAAAAAATCCGGTGATCGCCTGCGACTTTGCCATTGCTGCGTAGGTGAGTGTGTTGCGCTGTCATGCCTTGAAGCGCACCAGATTGCGTTCAGACCAGCGCTGGGGGCATAGGAACCACAGGACGAATGACGAACGACTTCAGATCGTTCCAGGTGTATGACGTCCTTCTTTAATCGACGAAGCCTTCTCCACCAGACCACAACTCCGCTTGCGACAAGCACTGTGGTTGTTATACACACGGCAGTGAACACGCGCGCTGTGAACGGATTCAACACGATCACCCCCGGCCAGACCATTGTTGCATCAGCTGCACGATTACTCGATGAACTTGCCACTCGGTACGTCACAAATGCAGCGCGAGAACCAAACAAGCAAGCATGCGAAGCCGCGCATGCGCGGAAACGTCGTGCGTAACGTTGAAGGCGTTCCAAATGAACAATGCCCCTCATTCCAAAGCCGCGAGTATGTTGCGCTCGATCTGGTTTATCCATACTGGCTCTGTACTCTGACGAGGCCGGCGCCCTTGGGCCGCATGCATATGCGTTAACCCTCGTTTTCAGAGATACAGGTACGAAAAGTTCACAATCTGGTATCGCGGCATGCAACTGCCACGCGCCGTAAGGCGGACACTTTCACACACGGTTTCCGAGGGGTTCAGCCACCCTGGAATCCCCGTCGTAACCATCGCACGCCAGTCACAGGGCGCGATCCATCCTGTAGGTACAAAAGAGTACACGGGCAAACCCACCAAGTGGAACAATTCACGGAATAACCAATTCACGGAATAAAAAACAGCAGCGCATGCTTAGCGCCAGCCACTTTCACCCACACACAGAGGCTGCAACTGCAAAGCGACACAGCGAGCCACAGTGACATCACACCGGCGTCGCAGTGCCTGTCCTGCTCCCGGGAGATCACGAGGCCACTCGTGCGATACCCTCTCGGCACTGCTCCTCTGGACCGCCTGTCAGGTCGTTCTTGGGGTCGATCATGCGTAGGCCATGAATTGGGACGTCACTCAGCCTGTGAACAGCAACATCCACGTGCATTTTGTCAGCTCGTTTTTAAAGGTACATGAATTGGGATGTGCCCAGGGTGGCAGTTGAGAGCCGGGGGCCACCTCAGCAGAGACGTGACGAGCAGGTGCAACCCCGGCGGCGCCGGTGCGCGACGCATTCACCCGCCGTGCGGATTCTAGAGCGCTGGTGGGTAGGGAAAACTGGGACGCACGCCAGATCCAAGCGGCCGTCGGGTGTATGCAAAGCAGGGCCCGCCGGTTGACCACATGCATGGCGCAGCGCCTCGTGCGGCTTGACCAAATGTCGCTACACCACACAGAGAATGGGCGCCCCGGCAGCCATCGCCGCTGTGCATGTTTGCATGTGGCCACAAGAGGCGGCAGTCATCGCCACCGCGCCACAGCCAGGATGTTTGGATCAATTGATTGTCATGCAAACCATGCACGCGGTCAGGCGGACCGGCTAGGGAGACGTCCAAACTAGGGTTACCGGGTACGTTTCGTACGTACGTTACATACTTACGTGACGTTGACCCTGATTACATGTTACGTTACGCTCGAAAAGTAGGCCCCCCCAGTAGCAGAAGGGCCACCAACGAGCCACACAGAGCGCCTGGCCATCGCAACGTGACGGGATAAATTGCACGACCACAGCCAGCCATCGCTGCCGCCATCGCCGCCGCTGTCGCCCGGACCGGAGCCTGAGCCTGAGGCGCAATCGAGACTCAGGGTTGAGCGCGTGATCACAGCCAGACACCGTCCGCCTGAGCGCAGGCGTGTGGGCATGCTACCACCTCTCCATGCTACCGTTCCGGCACCTCCGGCACCTCCGGCACCTCCGCTTGTAGCGTTGCATGCTGGGCATATGCATGCACATCTCCAATTCCATGTCATCATATCTGCCGTGGTCACATGCATGATCGCCGTCCTCGTATGCACACAAGCCCTCATCTGAATCGTCCTGATCATATCTGCCATATGCATGCTCGTCGTCCTCGTAGGCACAGCGGCCCTCATCTGAATCGTGGCCCTCGTGTCTGTGGCAGCCATACTCATACCTGACGGCTCCACGGGAGCTTGGATCCGAGTTCCAGCACGCCACGGCCGCCGTCCTCCTCGCGGTGGCCGCGCTCTGCCCTGCAGTGTCTGCGCTGCACCCTCACCGCGACGGCCGCTGACACGTGGCCCGGGGCGCTCGAGGCCGTCACCATCGTAACACGCGTCCGTGCACGTGTCTATTTTGGAGCACCCCCAAAAGCAACAAACCCGACGTTTTGGCACTGACTTTCAGGGTTGTGCCCCAACAGCTGATTGCAACCCTCAAGCACTGGCGCGTCCCACTCCAGATTGGCCCCTCGAGGCGCTCCTGGCGACAACGCGCCGGATCGGCTTTCACAGGCGTACCCCGCCTGACTTGATGGTGCATGCGTTTCCAGACTCAGCGCCGGTCAGGGACAGGACATGACGGCATCACACATCATAGAAGGTCACAAGGAGGGTCTCCATCAAAGGCAGCGTTTCCAACAACCCTAATGCATGAGCCACATGCATCACCACGTGCATCAGGGAGTGTGACAGTTGCACACCGCAGCGACTGCGGCCCTGCGCAATCGCCGTTTGCGTCGCCAAGTTTGAGAAGCCATCTGTTTGATCGGACAGCACTCGGGTCGGCGCGCCGGCAGGCACGGGCACCGTGTTGACCGCGAAGCCCGCGTCTCCCTGACGCGTGTGCCGGCAGCTGCCGGGAGTGCTGTCCGCTCCTGGCATGCCACGCTTGGCCAGCCTTCGCACGACTGCATGGATCACATGCATGATGCCCTCCGCCTCAAAGCATGCCACCGCAACGCCGCTGGCCCGCTCGACCGAGGCGGGGGTGCCGGTGCCCCCCGGATGCGTCGGCGAGCCGCCGTCGCCCGAGGCTTTTGCGGCGGGACTGGGCGCGCGACGGGTATGCGGGCCGATCATGGCGACGAAGAAGAATGGCAAGACAAGGGAGAGGAACATCTGAGCACGCACGGGCTTGCCGCGGCGCCGGAACGTGAAGTGGGGCCCCCGGCCGGAAGCCATGGCGGCGCATGTCACCTTGGAGCACAACCGCGTGGGTGCTGGTGTTGATCCTGCATGGCCGCCTTCGATCGAGCCGTGCAGGCTGGCCGGCGCAGAGCGCGAGCGCGGCCGTCCAAATGCAAGAGAGCATGGTGATGGAAGGAGCGCCGGAATACTCTGTGGAATACCTGAACCACGGCATTGACCAGCACAAGCGTGGCTAGCAGACACAGCGATGCATGGACACAGCAACGCAGGAACACCCACACGTCGGCTGCCGCAGTGGAGCCGGGAGTTGCCGATGCAAGCGTGGCTGGGGGCCTGGGCGGCGCACCTGCTGATCGACTGGTGGGCAGACAGGTGGGGCAGCCTCGTGACCCGGCGACCGTCGTGGACCCATGCGGGGTCGTCCGCGAACGGCACCGCGGCGTCCCCCCCTCGCTGACTCTCCCGCAGCACCTGCCCAAACACCTCCGGCCGCACAAACGCCTTTGCCGCAAGCCTGGCCTGCTGCCCGCGGAAGTCCTCGAGGGTTGTCTGAATGACGATGGCGTCGGTTTCTGGCGCCGCCATTGCGACCGAGCCGGCGGCCGAGGCCGTGCCGGGGCAGCGGCACCCAGGGCGTGCATGCCCGGCATGCGTGCACTGGATTTCCGCTGATTGAGGCGCGGAGCAGGGGTGGAAGTGCCGCTGCAGGTAGAGGGCCTTCTCTGTGAGCGCTTCCACCAGGCTTGCCATGTTCGACGCGCTCATCGCAGATGCACGCGGCGCCTTTGGGTCAATGGCCACGTCCTGGTTCTGCGGTGCGCAGATCTGGCTCACAAAGTCAGTGTGTGGCCACTGGGGGAGCCGTTGTCCCTCGGAGGAACAACATCCTCCACATGCATGGTCTGGCTGTCCTCGTACCTGCTGGCTAACGCGCTGGATGCAATACCCCGTGCAGAACATGCGGCTGTACATGTACCGATGCTCTCTTGGGCGCTGTCTAGGCATTTCGGAATGCCCCCATGCAGGCGCCCATCGCCGACACCACCGACAGAGCAATACCAATGCCATTACTCTACAGATCTGTACATGAGCGCTGCTCTCGGGTGATTTGGGGCACTCAACGGCAAACCTTCACGGATCTCATCAGCGCAGGGCGATGCTGGCAGTCCAGCCTGAGGTTGACACTCTGCCCCAGTCCCACTTGGAGATGGCGCTTCTTCCACTGCATGAATGTGCGGCAATGATAAGCCCTGAGCCTGTCGGACATTGCATCCCAGTCCGCTTGGATCGCCGCAAATGCGGGGTCCTCCCATGTCACCTGAGGGAAGAGGTCCGCATATAACGTCGCTGACAGGACGAAGGTAACCCCGAAGAGTGTTGAAGCGGGCTGAGGGCTGTGGGCTGTGATTGCTGTGTTGGCGGTGCCTGGGGCTCGGAGGAGCAGCTACCGGGCGCAGCATCTGCCCAGAGCTTGTCTACCGCCGCTGAGAACTGGCAGCTGGACGTGATCCCCATGCCTGCGAATCAAGCGATAGGGCGGGTAAATGATCTGTCCCCAAGATGAAGCAGCTGGGAGGCAGCCAGGTGGGAGCCACGTGCTCACCGGGACTACGAGTCGTCTGACATCGCCTGCTCGAGGTCACGCGCGCCAGACCACGCCATGGGCTTTCGTACCACCTCTGATCGGCGGCTGCTCTGGTGTGGAAGCAAGTGATTATAAGACCGTCATGCAGATGGGGGATGATAATGTGTCCCGTCGTTGGGACTTGCACGCGGCAGCGTGGCCTGATGCACGCTTTGTCTCCAAGTGCTGCGCATGATATCAAGCACGCTTTGTCTCCAACTGCTGCAGCATGCGGTCTCTGTCTCTGCCCCATGAGGTTGAACTCCTGCTGTGGGCTGCAAGCAGGTGTACTGATGTATGAGAGATCACAATTAACACTCTGCTTGCCTCTGCAGATTCGAGCCGCCCATGGCCATGTGCTGGTGGCAGTCGCGTCAGCTGGGGGTGGAAATTTAGAGGGGCGGGGACCGAGGTGCATCTCCAGTGAGCCATGCATGAAGAAGAGACCGGTCCGGCAGGCTGACACGAAGCGCACTGCTTGCGCACCGCGCGACTGAGGAGGCTGGCAGGGAGTCCAGACAGGATGCGGCACACACAGATGACGCAACTTAAAAAGCAGCAACGGGGGCGCCGCACTAGTCGTCGCGACGCAGCGACAACGTCAAGCGCGAGGAAAGGGTTGAGGAGGAAGGGGAATATGCACAGTGTTGCAGCATCTGTGCAGGCACCACCACCCGGCAACGAGCGGTCCCAAAACACGGCATCCCGCAACCAGCCATTCTAACCACACATTCAGCGTTGTCCGCTGCACCTTCCGGAATGCACACAGGGAAGCGGAGCGCACCGCTGTGCAGCCTCACATGGGAATTTGTGGGGGGTGGGGGGCACGCAGCCGGTTCACGCAGCCGAGCGAAGGTGAAGTCCTCGGTGCGGCCCGGTGTGGGAGGGGAGGCGCGGCAGCCGGTCTTTCCGCACTGGCTCACCACGGACGTGTGCCTTACAACATCTCCTGAGAGAGTGTTCGCCACGTGCAACTGGTGAAGTATTACTTGGCAGAACACAGAGAAGAGAATAAATCAGCTTTGCAACGGCAGCCCAGGACCTTCACACATGGGCAGGTGAGACAGCGATGCAATGTGCGACAGGCTCAGGGTATAATAACTGCCGCCAGTTCACGCTGTGTTAAACAGCTGTGTTAAACAGCGCTGAGATTCGTTACACCTCTATGTGGCTCCCAAGATAGCAGCAGGTACGGCTGCATTTTCAGCATGGGGTTTGTCTTGCCACAGTACTAGCAGGTACGGATACGAGGACAGCTGGACCATGCATGTGGTCTTCTTCTTTTCTTTTTCTTTTTTTTGTGGAGGAACACCGGCTCCCCCAGTGGCCACACACCGACTGCGTCAGCCGGATCTGCACACTGCAGAACCAGGACGTGGCCACTGACCCAAAGGCGCCCCGTGCATCTGCGAACAGCGTGTCGAACATGGCAAGCCTGGTGGAGGCCCTCTGCCTGCAGCGGCACTTCCACCCCTCCTCCGCATCCAGGGGGCTCTGTTGTCCATGCATGGAGCCGACATGCACATTGCTCGCGTTTCGGCACAGCGCCGGCGGATGAGTCCGGACGGTCCCCACAAGCAAGCGCGCGCTAGGTGCGGGGCCCCCTGTTACCGGCAGCACAGTTGTTCTCCTGGCCAGACTCGCTGCCAGAGGCCGCCGCAGTCGCCGCCGCAGTCGCCGGGCTGCGTGCACCGCCGGCGGCCTTCTCGCCACCGCTCCTCTCCCACCGCAGTCGACCGTAAGGTTGCGCGTCGTCACCCACGAACTGCGGATCGAACTGGCGCGCCCGGAAGACATGCATGCGGATGCTGACAGTGGCCTCGACGTCCTGGGGTTTCGGAGTGTGTGCCGCGGCGCGCTCCTCCTCCGGGCGGCCGTCAACAAAGTCAAAGACAACCCAGTCGTTCGTCTGCAGCTTCTGCACGGCCACACTGCCGGTTACGAGACGCATGGCCCTGTCCTACAGCTCTGACCAGCGCGGCCAGTGTGCCCTGGCGCAGCCGACAGGTGCCGACCGGCCTGCACTGGCAGCATGGCCACATACGTCACAGGGATTCCGGCAGTGCTTTCGGGCAAACAAGCTTACACGCCATGTTCCGCAAAACCCGCAAACATGCCAGCCCATGCGGCAATGGAAACCCTGTGCAAGCCGGAATGTCAGGCACATGCAACAGGATCGGCAACGGGCGAATGGCTGTCTCGACACAGTCGAGCCGCCCGGCGGTCATAGCGAGTCACCATGCCGCTTGATCACAGGCTCTGCATGACGCAGGGCAGGGGCAGATGTGGCATGCATGTCGAGGTGGAGGCGGCACCTGCTTGATCGACACCTCGCGCCAGCCGCCGCTCAAGCCGGCCGTCGTCTCGCCCCGCGGCAGGAACACGACGCTCCCAGCCTGCACACGCCACCCCACCGGTCAAGCCCCGGCCCGCCATCAGCGCCGCGGCGGGCACCGTGGCCGCACGGCCGTAGCCGCCCCGTGCAATGCACGCTTCAGCAACACCCATGCTCCCGGACCAGCATGCACGCATGGCCTCCAGGCAGCAAATCGATGCTCAGGTACCCACAACATACCCGTGCTACCATCCAGCGTGGCCGGGCGGCGCGCGCGCAGTGCGGCCACAGCGGGGCGGCGACCCTGCCGAGGGCCGGCCGTGTTGCGAGGGACGTGCATGCCTCATCTCGGCCAGACCGGATGCACGTGCAGCTCAGGCAGGACACCGCTCCGGGCTGCAGCGGGGCACCGCGGCGTGCATGGCAGACAGACACCGTGGCCAGAGGCAGCAGCGCACGAGGGCGTCGCCGTCGTCGACAAACTTGTCCTCGAGCGCTCCACCACCCACCACTGTCAGCCGCACGGTCGGCATCTTCCACGCGGCCCACCCCGCCGGCATGAACCCCGGGACACCCCACTGCGCCTGAATGCTGTGCACGAGGGCCGCCGGCAGCGACAGCCAGAAGCCCGAGTCCACCTTGGACCACGTCATCTTCTGCAGTCACAGACGCCGCGTGACACCACCTCAGTCGCGTTTCACTCGGTACCACCGACGCGGCTACTCGCACCACCCGATGGAGCAGCTCAGGCAGCTCGCAGCGGATGGGCTCATGCATCACACCTCCAGCCCGCGTGAGCATGTGGAGGCTCGCGGCAGTGGCAGATGGGGAGGGGGGCAGGAGTGCCCCGTTGTCGATCGTTCCGGCCGTACGAGTCGGGGTGTCAAAACGGACACACGTCCAGACCCAGCGTGCGATGCGGTGTGACAAACGACGGGCTGTGGGGCGCCTGTGCCCATGCACTGCCGTGTGGACTGCTGCCGGAAGGGAACAATGATGACTGGACTGAGCGGCAGTGCAAAAGCGGCAACACAGGGGGAGCCATGCATCGCACCACGGCCGCCACCGCCATCGATCCACCTTCTTCCAGATCGTTGACACACTGCATCGCTGCATTGGCCGCCTCAAACTGCGCGTCCGCCGACGTGTCAGGGTCAGACTGGTACGCCACCTTCGAGTCTGCGCGGATGCTGGGGTCCCGCGTGCACACCCACCGCCACTCTGGCGCGGTGACGGCCTCCCGGCCCGAACGGGGGCCTGCCCGCCGTGTGGCCGTGGCGGTGCCCTTCTCCAGCGGCATCATGTCGCAGTACCTTGGCGCGGGCTTGTTTTGGTTTCTGGCAGACTGCCGTGTCGGCTCATGGTTGCGCTGCCGCCGCACCACCGGCCGCCGATGCACCTGCAGGCACTCTCACGGCACTTTCGCGCGATGCAAAGACAAGGTACTGTAGTTGCAAGCTGCACCGCCCCAGCCTGGTTGCTGCAACACGGCAGCGTGCCACATCACCCACCACACAAGACACATCCCACATAGCCAGGACTAACCATGGCTTGCGTGTGTTGACACAGCCGGTGTACGCGTCTCGATGATCGCTGTTGACTGGCTGCGCATCGCCGCGACACTGTGTAGGCAGCCAGCCGGTACATTGCTGCCCCTGTGCGTTGGCCCAGTGGTACATGTGCGTCAGCAGGAGCTACCAAGTAGACGCAGACAGCATTGAGGCCGCTGCAGTGGAGAAGCAGTCGGACACATGTGCGCACCGCTCTGAGCGGCTCAGGCATGAGCGTGGCGCCACGTCGCCCACGTGTCGTGCAGCTGCGATGGCAGTGCCATGGCCGTGCGGTGTTCCTCATTTCCCGCCCATGATAGCACTGTGCAGGCATACATACCTTGACACATCGTTGAATGCCGTGGACGGAGGATTGGAAGGAATCGACAGTGCCGTGGCCGGGTGAGACTGTGCAGGAATTTACATGGAACACTCATGGCATGGAATGCGCATGCCATGGCAGGTAGAGCATGCTCCTGGAATGTTCCTGGAAAGCACAGTTGGGCAAATGCATGCGACATGAGGGCACAGAGTCCTTACCACGACATGGTGGCGTGTCCCAGCAGCAGTTGCTGCAAAGCCATCTCTTGCTGCCAAGACATCCGACATTCGGCTGTTCATCATTGCCACGCGCTTCTTGCGCTCCAGCAATAGATGGTTACCAGCTCCATCCTCTTCAGCTGAAGCCCCCTCGTTGCTTGCAGCATTGGGAGGCCTGTCGGGCCCGTGGTCTTGCTCTCCTTCGTGTGCGAGACGGTTCTCTCGGTCAACATCATCAGCATTGGGAGTGGAATAGGCAGCTTGCAACTCTTCAGCACATGCAGCCTGAGCCAGCACGATGTCGTGAACCTCTGGTGAGGTGTGGCAATTAAGAGGCTTCCTCAGCGCCTCTGGTGTGTCATCACTAGATGTGTCCTGGCTTCCTTTAGCACAGCATTGATGAGGCTGGCCTGGAGTTGGAAACAGTGCCCCAGATCTGCACTTTCGATGGGTGGCAGTCTCTGGGTCTGGAACCTGGCATGGACTTGTTGCCACCGCACTAGCCATGAGCCTCAAACTTCGATTTTCCTCCGGCGGTGAATCGCCTGATGGCCGGTCGCGCTTTCTCCTGCCTTGTTGCCCAGATTTGAGTTTAAATCTCTTCAATGAAACTGGCGTGTTATCAGCATCAGATGATAGAGTTGTCCGAGCTGAAACTCTCAGACGCCCATGAATTGCAGCGGCAGTCATTTTCTTGTGGACGGATCCGATCAGGTTGGTCTGCAGTCCTGCGCACACGACTCCGAACGGTGAGAAACGCTTAACGCTGCAGAGACTGGTATACAACACAAGAGCTTGTCATCATTGCATCAGTGTGAATATCTCTTGATGAAGGCGCCGGGCTTGACTACCATCGCATGTACAGGCCGGTGTCCTACGAGACCAGTCACCTGGGCATGATAGCGTGCTGAAATTCCTTGCGCCACAGGTACCATGAACGCATCAGAGCACCTGATTCTATTTATTTTTTAACTCATACCTACATATCAATGAAGCCACGTCCGCCCTCGGCTTTGGTGGCCCACGAAGGCCTGCAGGCCTAAATGAGGTCGGCCGAACAGCTACACGAGGAACCAGTCTCTGTCAAATTTCCAGATCATATACGGCGCCTGAAATATGCAGGTCGGTGCAGCCTCAGTATGTCAACTGTCCCGGGCTGAATGCGCCAGACGACTACTGTAAACAAGTGAGCGTCATGCAGAGAGTGCTGTCAAAACGTGGCAATGCCATCTGACATCCACCAACTGCGTTATTCGGCGGCGCGTCTCAGGTTCTATACTTGCAATCATGTGCCGTGGTGCGGTTGTTTTGAATCACTGTCGCTTTGATCTAGCGAGATTTGCGCCAGGTGCGCACCGCCTTGAGATTCACAGGCCCTGTGCACTCGTGCGCCCTTCGCATTCTCGGCTGAAGCATGATGTTTCAGCTCATCAGAACCATATGCAATAATAATCTGCGTCTACGGCTCTCCTATGCGAAGGTAAATGCCGTCACGGCAGTGTCCACCATATTCTCCTTTGGTGCACTTACACAACCACTTGATGGAATGTATATACCAACATAATATGCCTGAACTTCTGCCTTAAGGAACTGCCGCGAATCATCCAGTTGTGGGTGTTTCCTGCACGCTTCCACGGCAGTCCAGGGCGGCAGGGATTTACCGTCGACTCTCCAATCCGTGTGCATCAGTAATGATCGTTTTCTCCGGCGCCAATCTGACAAACAAACTGTACGTCTTAGCGTGCTCCAGCCAAGAAATGCTGCTGGCGGGCCATATTCAGAAGGACCACAAGATGCTCAGTATGGCTGCACCGACACAGTAAGCCAATCTCAGCATTGACGCGCATGCGAAAGACAGTATCCCTTGCCGTTGATTCTACTGGTCGATATGATCACCATTGAACAGGGGCCACACCAATTCTGGTGTGTATCGATGCTGCATACTCGACAAAAACTTGGAGCACTGGGGCAGGCATGTAATGATCAGGGCACCCGCAAGCATCACTGCTTCCAGAAAGCACCGCGCTTACACTGGTCTCCTGCATGCACAATCCAGTGAGGACTGCACAATGGTTTCGTTGTTTGTGAGGCTGACATACCATGGCCAGTACCATCTCATCTGATAGCTCATTGCACAGGACAACACTTTCACATGGCCCCGTCAAGTCGTCACTGAGCCACAACCACCCTGTATGCCCCCATCATAAAGACCTGCCACAGACCACAGGTTGCAGCGTCACATCGCGCCAAGAATACCGGCATTCTGCCATAAACAGCGGCACGGTGTTGAATCCACTGAATTTCCATGACGTCCGCATCTGGGCTCGGCAATCTTCAGCCGACTCCAGCATGTGCTCTAGGACAAACCTAACATGCCAACCTGTGGGTGGGTTTCTTGTCTGCAGTAACTGCGCCTCGCAGCGACCACTACCGGCAGGTCCGGACGGTCGAGATTCATGGACAGAGAGTCCCTCCATTTGCCACTTCACAACTTGGTGCCTTGAAACTGGAGGTTCAGCTCCAGTGGAGTAACTGGCAGTGGCAAGTGGCACGCAAGTGTGAGCATATCATGCATGCCTTCCTGCCGATCCTTGGTGACGGCGCAGTATCACGCGACACTGTCAGTAGCATGAGGGTGTATGTGTGGGCCAGTCGAAGTGTGTCGGCACATCCTGGCACAGGACCGATCGCATGGGCCGCAACCAGGACACAGGCACAGGGTGCTACACGGAGATCAACCCGAAACACCCAAGACACAGGCACAGGGTGTTCCAGGGGCGAGGTGCGCCTGAGTTGCAGGCTGGATCACGCTGTGTTGGGTGTGCGCCTCCATTGATGCAATTGATGCAGCTGAGCTGCTGAGGACGGTGCCAGCTGTCATATGCCTTGCACTGCCCTCCCAATGACCATCAGTGGCACCAGGAAGCAACCCTAGAAGCAACTAGGAAGCCACCCTAGAAGGTACCATGTGCTGGGTCCTACGAGTACTGTCCTCTCGAAACTCACTTGCCGGACAGGAGCGGACGCGTGCATCTTCCCTCCGCCTCCGCCTCTGCAACTGCGATTGCACAGAGAGGCTCGGGGACAGTCGCATCAAGCCTGTGGCTCAATTTTTTTGCAATCAACGCATCTCTCGTTCCTCCACTACTGGTGACCCGTAAATGCAAACGTGAATACGGCGCGATGATTTGTTTCCCCGATTCACTGTGCCTGTAAAGCGCGTGCCCTTGCAATCGCTGCCCCCACTCGTGCACCCCTATGAGGCGCCCCCAGCGCACCCCGGCGATGGCAGCCGCATGCCGCTTGTGGCTGCTGGGGCTGCAGCAGCTGTATGCCACTTGACGTTGCATTGACATTGGCATGCTGCTCAGCTGCGATTCTGTGCCCTGAAACTGTTGGCTGTGTGGCTGCCATGTCATGGCTTGCATGCACTTTCCAGCGGGCCCTGGTGGCTGCAGTGGCATCTCTCGGAGCAGGACACAGCAGCTGCCCGGAGCTTGTCTACCACTGCTGATGTATGGCCGCTAGATATGATCCCCAAGCGATCTGGCTAAACGATCTGTCGTCAAGAGTCAAGATGAACCAGGGAGGCAGCCAGGTGGGACTACGATTCGCTTGACATCGTCTCCACGAGGTCACAGCTGAGGAAAGGCAGATCACGCTCCAGGGCTTTGGTATCAGCTCCAAGGCTTTGATGCGGCTCTGCTATGGAAGCACACAAAACTGCAATGCAGAAACTGGTGGTTAGGGTGCCCTAGGCAGGACTGCCATTCAGGCACCTTCATGACAGCTCCACTACTGCCTGCCTGACGCACGCTTTGTCTCCAAGTTATCAAGACCTGCTGCGGGCTGCGGGCCGCACATGCGGGGGCATGAGGTGAGTGCCATACTGATGGCTAGATGACACGCCTGCAGGAGTCCTTGTTGTCGGGTATCCTGCAAAGGGAGACCTTGCGCAAAGAGAGATGTCTGTTACCGGCGTCACTCTACAGTGGTGCATCTCCACCTGCCAAGCATATGTACGAGCTTCGGAGACAACACCAGCTGGAGACAAAGCGGAACGATGGAATGGAGACAGCCACCATGCACACGACACACACTTCCGATGCCCTGGTCATAGATTTGTTAGACATGAAATATATTTCAATATATGTACCCTCCGCATGCCTACGCTCGCTCCTGCGTTACACTCAGGGTTTGTGCAGCAGTTCCACTGGGGAGGCAGTAAGACATAGCCTGGCGGTCACCTGAACAGGGAGAGCAGTAAATTGTCTCATCTCAACGCTGGGTTGCCGCTTTTGAAAGCCGTACATCTGCGCCGCTCATTGCGGGGGCTGCACCCTCAAGCTTGCCTTACACAGACCGAACTGCGCCAGCACGAAGAGACCGTCAGCTGCTGCCGGCCCAACACATCTAAAGTTGCATCTACTCGAGAACAAGCGACACCATGGGAGATCCGGGTGACGTTTCGAGCGTGATGGCGATGCTCCGGTCGTCCAAGATATCCGACCCGCCGACGTCGACGTCGACCGGTACCCCGCACGGCACACGCTGTTCCGACTCTGATCACCAGTTTTCCATCGGATTCGTCATGTCGCCAAGAATGTTTGCGGAGAGCTTCAATATCAAGAAGTTTCGACCCGGATCATTCGCCACGATCCAGGAGGATGGCGGCATTACGTCGGACAGTCTGCGCGTGTACCACTGGCGCCAGTTTATGGTGAAGCAGCAGAGTCGACCTGACCTGCCACTGATGCTGCAAGACTCCGTTCAATTGGACTGTCAGCACCGACCGGTTCTCGTCAGATTCGCGTCGGTGCGCTTCACATGCTCGGCAGCTGCAGGAAGCCGTGGTGCTCTAGATCTGCAATGGAGGGTCGTATGCATGCCGGGCTCTAGACTCGAGGTCATGCCGGGCTGGAAAGGATGAGTTGACAGCACCATGGTGCACCGGTCGCTGACTGGTGTGCACAACAGTACCAGCCTTGTCCGCCCCTGCCAGTAGGGGTCCCGTGGCCGATGCCCGTTTGGGTTTGGCGTGATGCCAAATTTCTGGTGTTTGGCCAGAAACTGGTGTTTGGACACTGTTCCTACCATCGGGCACACGCCCAAAGGCGGACAGTTTCATACAGGGTGTCTGAAGGGGTAAACCACACGGACGCCCCCCTCGTGGCGACCGCACGCAAGTCACAGGGCGTAACCCTGTGCTGTGCGCGGAGGTCACTCCTAAGGTCAGACCTGCATGAACGCGCACCAGCAATTCACGATGACAGCCTCCGCAGAGGTCTGTCACATGGCGTGCGTGTCCCTCTTGCACGACCTCCTCGAGCTTTAACGTTCATGTCATCGCCCTACAGGAGGACATCCACCCCATCGATCCCGCTCGAGACGGCGTGCAAGGCCGCAATGCTGAGCGGATGGCTTCGATGGCAGAGGCCCTCACCCGAGCAGGCCTGCGCCTGAACGTCACGCACACTCCTGGTGACCGAGAGCAGGCCCCTCCTGACAGCGCACCGCGAGGCGCTGCAGAGACTGACACCGTCATCATTGAGACCAATCTTGGGAACTTCCGGAGGCAGCAGAACAAGCTCGTGGTCAAGGCGTATGTGCGCCCCGAGGCTTTTGCAAAGGTCCTGCACAAGGCGGGCCGGAGCAGTGAGGCCGCAGTCCCGTTCCCAGAAGATCAAGCGTGGGTGTACAAGGCCCGTTGGATCACGAGCCTGCCTTTCATGTTTGCCCACCAGTCCATCAGCAGGTGCGCAGCTCCTCCTTCACACAGAACCGCCTTCCACACCTGAAGCACCGCCTCTTCACTCGAGTCATCCCATGCAACAGGTGTACTAAATTGTGTAACGTTTCGACTGCTCCCACTGGCACACTGGTGGAGTGGCAGCAGGACTCCTGCAGGACTGTGCCAACACCAACCGGTATGGGCACTGCGGTTGTTGCAAAGGCATGTCCCATGGCGAATGCTGCAAATACTGAGCCCTCAGGCCGTTTCAGCGCTGCGTCCAGTGAGAAGCGCACATGCGCTGTCGCACCTGGAGTTGCCAATGTTGGATGGCAGCCTCGTGCATCAGTTCATTCACGGCCATGCAGGATCAACACGAACGCTCACTCGGTGGTGCTCCAAGGGGACATCCGCAGCCACGGCTTCCGGCCGGGTCCCGTTCTTACCTTCCAACGCAATGGGCAGCCGCAGAAAGCTCAGATCTACTTCTCCGTCGTCTTTCCCTACTTCTTTGTTTCCACATCGCTCCAGCGGCACTCTCGAAACGGAGCGGCCGAGATCGAAGCAGCCGCCGCAATGCCAGCTGCTGCCTCGGATGTTGAGCCTGACTCTGTGGGTGGAGCCGAGGGACAGGCGCCAAAGAGTGTGCATGTGGCCTGTTTCGACTCGGACGACCTCCTGCATGTCATGCATGCGGTCGTGAAGAGGCTGTCTGCCCAGGACTCGAGGGGAGCAGAGGGCATCGCCACAGCCATGAGGCGGACAGAGAGTGATGATGTCGGGCTCCAGGTCACGATTGTCCCATTGCCTTTTGGCACGCCAGAGAAAGTGTTTGAGGCCGACTCGGACGGCTTCAATGGCGATGAGCTAGAGGAGGCGTCGCAGCAGAAGGCTGGAGACGTCGGTGCGCCCCGCCAGTTGATTCTGTGTATTCACAGCGACTTCCTGTCCCCACCAAAAGCCACCACGTTCCAGTGAACACGGTGCCAGGCAGCGTGGGGACTGGAGGAGGTTGCGAATGAGGTTGCGGATGTGTGCTTGGCCCGTGAGCGTTGAGTGCTGCATGGTGCACCAGGGGTAATTACAAGCTGAGACTGCCACCCGATGGCATTGGATCGTCACCTGCCTTCTGTGAGCCTGAAGGGCTGGCGTCTTCCTTGCCGTGGGGCACAAGCGGAGGTATTTGCGCCATGTCAACAGAAAGTGTGTGGTGGTGAGCAGCAGCGGTCAGAAGAGCGGCGAACGACGAACAGGAATAGCTGCTTTTGCTCTCAAAGTGAGTTGCTGGCGCTCGCAGCAGAGCACCATGTGCCTGTCAGGTTGCTGTGTTCATGCAGCATTACAGAGCTTGCAGCTGCGCCACTGGGTCGAGCGTCTTGTTGGAAATCATCGAATGTGTCTGATATCAAACCTGGCATACACGAACGCACTTCCTTGCACAGCGAACTTATGCTGGCTGTCTTGGCACTGAATTTCTGAGGACCTGGGTAAGGCGGCATGATGAACTCTATCTGCTGTGCAGAGCAGTGCAAGGGAATCGTGCAGAGGATGAGCGAGTTCAGTGTGTGGAAGGGGAGGCAAGCAGACGCTAACAATGTCGTCCGACATCCTAACATCCCCTCACACTCGAGCTGCAGCAGCTATGGTGCCCGAACGTCGCACCGTGGCTCCACAGGGTGGCCGTCGCAGCGGCGGGGTCGCTGCAGTCGCAACGTCGTGTATTAGCTGCGCGTGCTCAGAGCCGATCTGCCGCTGCTGGCTTGGGGCAAGTCACAGCCAGATGTCGGCTGATGCTGCACCTCCGTTGCTCGTACTAGTCCCAATACAGCTGTGGCGTGTGTATCTAGTGCACGCAGCACCGGCATGATCGCTTTCAATGTAGTACATACCCATGCGAGTGAGGTTCCTCTGTACATGCTGTCGGAGGACGTGATAAAAGCTGACCCTTTCTTCGACGGTCTTGGGCTCGATCCCGCGTGCCCCCCTGGGTTCGAACACAATCGCGCGCGACCGTCTCGCTTAGCACAGGAGGAGGCCCTGTGAGTTGCGTGCGGTTGTCTGAGCGGGGTTTCTAGGTGGTTTACCCCCTTGGCTCGTGGTCCCGGTTATCCAAAGATGGACAGGTCCTTGTAGGAGATGGCGAGTAAGTGTCACATGTGCTAGTCCTCGTTGCAAACACTCAGCCACAGGTTGGCAAGAAGCATGCGCTTGACCACGGAGTCTGTGTTTGGGTGACATGGCGAAAGTATTCACTTTCCAGGCGGAGGTGTCAGCATGTCGCTGACTGTGTGAGGCAGTCTCGGCCTCCTTGGGCTCGTTTGTGCACACTGTGACGCCAGACACCCGCCTCCCGTGTTGGAACACGTTTACTCTGCTCTGCTCTGATACATCATCCAGATTCGAATTGGCTGTGGAGTCGCGAATCTCAGCGTACTACCCGTGACTTGCCATGCTACTAGTGGGAGTCGTTGGACCACCCGGCTGTGCCGTTGGAGGTGCCAACGCGGCGACCCAGCTGCACTCAGGCACCACCTGACGCCGGGTCCCTGACGCAAAACACACATTACTTGTTCGCACCACAAACGCACCGCCACCGCAACGCGCAGCCCTGCGGTCGCTGCCCTCCCTCGCACGCCACCGTCCCCACAGCAACGCGCCAAAACAGCGCCGCTGCGGGCGTACAGCGTAGCCTCAACACTCTGCCAGAGTGGCACGGTCGCCATGCATGCAGATGCCTGCATGACCGTGCAGCAGACGGCCCCACAGCTGGTGTTGTGGGGCCGTCAACAGACCGCGGTGCCACCCCGTTTAGAGGCGTGCTGCACCCACCCTGCACCACGCCCTCGGTGCAGGTGCCCGTGCTGCTGCAGTCCGGCTGCGGAAGGTTGGTCGGCCGAGGCTACCCCATGACGTCCGGCCGGCACAGGACAGTGCGGCAGGAGGCCCCTGAGGTGAGCATGTAGGCGCGCTCGCCCACGCTCACGCAGCTCTCGAGGTCGGCATCGCCCTTCTGCTCCGAGCACCACCCCGCGGCCCCGTTCTGTTCCGTCTGGCACTTGAGGCACTTGAGCGTCGCCGAGTCCGACACGCGCGCGCCGAAGCTCACGTTGTACCGCAGCCGGCAGCCGACCATCGTTGCGGCCGAGCCGACGCCGCAGACGTCCAGCCCTAGCTGCTGCGGTGGGCTGTCCGAGACGCTGAAGAAGTCGCACTCCCGGAACGACGCGGAGGCGCCGTAGCCGACGTACGCGCCACACGCGAGATTGCTCACGCAGCTCGCCTCCTGGAGGTGCAGCTCGGTGCCCTGGCCGTCGGCGAGGACGCCGGCGACCATGCGCATGAGCGTGCAGCGTGTGACGGCGGCGCGAGCGCCGCTGTGCGCCCACACGCCCTGGATCCACCACTGGTCGTCCGACCGAGAGCCGGCGTCGGCGACGGTGCAGTCACGCAGCTCCAGGGTGGACCCTGGGCCGCGGACCTCGCACCCGATGATGGTGACGCCGCTGACGATGCAGCGGCTGAGCTCCATGCGTGCGCCGGCGTCGACGCAGACGGCCTGGCGGCAGCCGCGCAGGCCGGAGGACTCGATCGAGACGGAGGTGCCCGGGCCGTGCGCGAGCACTGCGATGCGGGTCGCGGAGCCAAAGTCACAGTTACTGGCGATCGTGACGCTCGCGCCGCCGGTGGCGATCACGGAGCAGCCGGACAACGCGCACGACTCCATGCGCACTGAGCAAGCCTGGCCGTGGCAGATGAGGGTGCCATCTGCAGCGGGGGAAGGTTGTGGCTACGGTGCGTCGCGGGCTTGCGGTGCGTGGCGACCGACGGTGCACGGCACCAGGGGCTGCAGGTGTGCGTGTGCCGCTGCAGTGTGGTGATGGTGCGATGGCGACTGGTGGCCATCGCGCGGAGTACATCGGCAGCGATGTCTGGAGTTGCGCCACGAGCCATGGCCCCATGCAGGAGTGGCTACTGGGCAACAGGACTGCATGCAGCGTGCAGGTGACAGGCTGCACGTGCACGCATGGGCAGCAGGCGCAGCCATGGTGCAGAGTGGGTAGGGGCGCACCGCGAATCGTCATGTTGCGCAGCGTGATGTTCTCACAGTCCGGCCCAAACACGAGCCGCCCGGTGACGTTGAGGTCGAGGTAGCCCTCCCGCAGAACTGTGCCACTACCGGCGACGAAGCACGTGGATGCCAGCCCGGCGCTGTCGTCTCGTGGCACCAGCTTGAAGATGGACCGCGGGTCGAACGAGGGCGACTGGAAGTTGATCGCCTGCTCTTGAAAGGTCACGTCCCAGCCCAGGTGGTGCCCCGGCCCGGCCGGCGCGTCCAACGCCGCAGGCAGCGAGTTGCGTGAGCCGCCGATGCTGCCACTGCGGGACCGTGTCAGCTTGAAGTGGCCGCCCTTGAGGTCGCAGTCGCCGCCGTTCCAGTCCCCGCTGAGCAGCTGCACCAGCTGCTGCACCGTCGTCGGCCCTCCCTGCACCGCGCATCCAGGCTGCAGCACAAATGCATAAAATACCAGTCGTCCCTTGCAGCCATGGCTTTGCCTAAACCTTCATGCATGATGTTGCATCGATTGCCACCCTCTCACATGCCCGTGGCCGTGTCATGTGCAACGACAGTGAACGCGTGCTGCAGGGCTTCCACCGTCCCGGGGCACTGCATGGCCTCCGCACGGGCGCCGCGGGAAGTAGCGGAAATCAGTACAGCGCCCTGCTCTGAGCTGGCGTACAGCAGCGGACTCGGCTATGCCGGGACCGACAGGACGGGAACGATGGCGCCACACCCGGCAGCGGGGCGAGCACGTACCCGTAACCACGACGATAATCGCCGGAAGCTGCCGAGGCCGCTTCGCCGCGGGCTGGACATCAGGTCCGACCCCGGCACGCCGCCCGACGGCCGCCGCTCGTTGCTCGCATTGCTCGCCTGCGAGGCCGCATCGGCATTGACTCCCCCGGAAGGTCCCGGATCCTGCGTCGCCGACTGCTGCGCACCGGTACGCGCATTGCCGTCCCCTGCACCATCCCCCGCCCCCTGCATCGTGGCAAATGGCGACTCGGACACGGCACGCGCCGCCGCCACGTTGCCCTGGTCGGCGCCGGCACCGACGCGGTCCATCGGGCAGCTCCCCGCCAGGCTCGTCGGCGTGCTCGGCTGCACCTCGGCTGCCCCCCAGCTGCTGGTGGTCGTGCCCCCCGGGGCGGCAGCGGAGCGCCCGTCGCCGCACAGAGTCATCGCGGAGGCCTGGCTGCCCGTGGTGCGCCCCAGCGACGTGTTTTGCTGCAACGGCGACGGCGCGGTGTCCGACGTCAGCCCGGTCGTGACCCCCGGCGCCGGAGCCCCCAGGGTGGGGTCGACGTACGTGTTCCGCAGCAGCCCGTCCGCCGCCGTGGACATCTCCGACTGCATCGACGTCATCGCTGCCGACATGCACGGTGAAAACGTCGGCGGAGACGCGCGCTCTGGAATACGAAACACCGTGCACGGCGCAGACGGCGGAGGCTGCGTGCGGTCCCATGCCGGGACGACCGAGCCCTGCCCCCCGTCCCCTGCCGGCCCTGTGCCGCCGGGTGCCTGCGCCATCTGCCCGTACAACTCCTGCATGAGGCAGTCGGTCGCCTCCACCAGCAGAGGGCGAGCGGACGCACGCATGTCCATCATGCGTGCGCGCATCTCGTCAGTGCGCGGCGGTGCGTTTGCCGCGATGTTCACGCGCGTGATGCTCTGTGACATCGCGCGCGTGCTGCCCGCCCACGGCGCCACCTTGCTGTACGATTCGAGCTCGATCGCCGTGGGAGGATGGCGGCCAGCGACCATGAAATGCAGCAGAGCGCCGATTGAGAACACGGCCATTGCGCCAGTGTCCACCGGCACGCCGTCCCCGGAGCCGACCGCCTCTGGCGCCATATACCGTTCGGTGTGCGGCGACTGCGCGGCCGCGAGCTCGTCGGCAGGCGCGCGTTCGCGCAGCGCATCGGCCACAGCACGGGGCACGCAGCTGCGCTCCAGCAACCGAAAGTCAGAGACCTGGATTCGGTGGTCGGGGCGGACGAGGATGCGGTCAGGGGTGAGTGCGCCGAGGGCCGGGATTCGGCTGTCGCTCCACGCCGCAGCGTTCGCCGCAGCGTGAGCCTCGGCAGCGTCAATGACCACTTCCAGTGCCTGCCGCGCCGGGCGGCCGGAGGCACCGGCAGCGATGACATCAGCCACCGTGAGAGGCTCCGCCGGCATGCTTGCGGTCGCTGGCCGCCCCTGAAACGCTTTCGGATCGTACGCGACGGACACCCGCTCGGCTTCCCACATAACGGCGCGCACACCGCAGTGGAGCGGCGACAGCACCGCAGCGAGGTGTGTGGCTACGAGGGCGTGGCTGATGCATGCGCGGTGCGCGGGCGGTGCGTCGCCGAGGTGCAGCTGCAGCACGGCAGCGGGCGTGCCGTCAAGCGCACCGTGCCGGAAGGCCCCGTGGGAGCGCGCGCTCAGCGGCACCGGGAACGGCTGCGCCGCGTTGACGGCGAGCTGGTCAGGGGTGGCTTCAGGGGGAAGGATGCGCGCCCGGTGCGCCTGCGCGACACGCAACATGGCGGTGCTGATCTGATACGCCCCCCCCTGCGGCAGCGGCTCGTGGCACAAGGCACACGTACCAGCGGCGAGCGTCGCGTCAGCGGCGCACCGGCTCATGCAGCAGCCGCATGCATGTATCTGAACCGCGTGGCTGACGGATCCCCCGTTGGTGGGGGGGGTGGCAGCGTAGGGCAGCCCGGTGATGCGGCAGGCGGGCAGGCGGGAGGTGGCAGCGAGGCGCTCCAGCAAGCGCTTGGCTACGGCGGGGGCACCCACACGGGTGATGGACCACATGGCCGGGTCGGTGCTCTCGGTGCGCGCCTGGCACAGCTCCTGCGTGCACGCTGCGAATGAGCACGCTGTGAACAGGGCACAGCGTGGGACTGGGCAGGCCGGCTGTACAGATACAGCGGCCTGTGCCGCCGCAAGGCGAGACTCGAGTTCACCAACGACCGGCGGGGGCAGAATGCCTGCTGTCAAGGAAGGGTGCGGATGCATGCACTCATCCGATGCATGGCGGCTGGAGGTAGGAGCTGGTGTTGGACGGTGGCAGGCAGAGGCGGAGATTGACTTCCTTGCATGTGCCACACAGCATAGGTGGTCTGGCGCCTCGGAGGTATCAGGAAGTGGGTGCAGGAGGATATGCGTGCGGTCGGCTGTACTCTGCGCCACAAAGGAGCACAGGCAAAGCGACGTGCCGAGTGCAGTGTGCATCTTGCGGCATGCATGCCCGCATGCATATACCGTCACAGTGGTCGCGGATCCGCGTGATCGCAGCTGTGCGCACGCGCAGGCGCATGGCAGCGCGTGCGCGGCCTCGAATGTGAGAATCGGGTACAACAGATCTACTACCAGACATGCATTGGACTTGATACCCTGCAAACGATTGTTGCACGAAAAATCGGCCACAGTGTCCCTACTAGTAGGGGCCGGGAGGGGGGATGCGGCGACCACATCCAGCAGGTCAGAACGAGGCAGGGGAAACTCATCGGTTTGGAGGGAGGGTTGGAAACACTTGGGCCACGTGCGAATTAGGGACCACTCCGGCAGGCAGTTGCCACACGCACCATCAGGTCCCCGTACGGCAGACGTTGACGGCACGCAAGTCAGATGGGCGGCCACACGTACTGCCGATGCAAGAAGGCAGCGACAAGGGAGCCACAGAGGCAGCGGACCCGCATCGGCGCAACACCAGCAAGCGCTACGGCGGTGTCAAGGAGGAAGGGGACCGTACACACCGCAGCAACGTCACAGCAAGCTCCGCCATCCGGGAGTGCGCGTGCGACATCCGCCAGTGCATCAGGGTTTGCCCCAGTGGCCCGCACAATGGGCAATTCGCACAGCGGACACGAATCGCGGGAGGCAACGGCGCCGTAAGAGAAGCAGTGGTCATGTAGGAGGTGCGACGACCGCAACGGGCATGAGCGGATGGGCAACGGAAGAGACGGCAGCAGCATATGGCGCAGAGTGTCGCCGTGAGCGACCGGCTTCCGCAGTGTGCGAATGAGGCACCGCCATACGCACCCGGGGGACACGCGGACACAGACGGGACGGCCCGATGCAAACATGAGCAAGCCACGAAACATGGTGCTTTGTGGCTGTCCGCAGCACAGGTGTGCGCCATGCCACAGGACATGCTGTGGTCGGAGGGGGGGAGTGAGGGCAGGAGTGAGCAGTGCCAGGCACGGGTCGGGCGCGGCCGCCGACATGCGGTGCATCGCTGGGCGGGTGCGGGACCGGCAGGCATGCGTGTTCGCCCCTGATCTGCTCAGCTGCGGCCGGAGGGGCCCGCCATGAGGCAAGGGCTGGCAATCACAGAGAGGCTTGAAGCGCAGGGCTGTAGAGGCGGCATGCATGTGGCAGTGCGGCCAATAGGTGGCACTGTACATGCCGGCACGGGATGGCGGGGCGCTCCGGTGCGTGTGCTGAACACGGGGCACGTGCACGTCAAGCAGATGTGGAAACAGGCAGGCCGTGGTAGACCATGGGCGCCGGTTGTAGGTGCGTGAGTGAGGCAGGGGTGGTGGCGGGGTGTTGATGATGGCGTCACCGCTGGCTGTTCTTGCTGCGTGGCACGGCCGTTGCATGAACGCGCAGGTCGCACCGCGAGAACCGCCTCGCCTGCACTGCCCAGGGCGTCTGCGTCGATGGACCTGGCTGCTGCCATAGCGAGGACGACCTCCTGGACTTCCCCTCGGATCGAGTTGAGGCTGGACAGAGCTTCACGGACGGTCGAATGGAACTCGGCATCGAGGTGGGTGAGGCTGTTGCACATCTCGGTGTTGGCCAAGTGCAGTGTCACCTCGGACAATGTTCGGGCGTTTGCGCTCCCCACGGTGGAGCTACCATTGTCGTCCAGGGCGAGCATGGACGTGATGAGGATGCAGACGTGTTTCTGGACCTCCGTGGCGTTGCATCCTTGGCATGCTGACGCCATGGCTGCCTCGAGGGCAGTCAGTATGGAGCTGGCATGCTGCGCACTCTGTGAAGGCATGGTCTCCTGAGTCAGAGCGGGAAAGAGGCGCCTGTGCAGGGTGTCCATCAGCTCGCTTGGATCTTCTTCTGACGTCATCGCAACAGCGATGACAGTGAAGAGGATGTGAATGCGGAACACAGTGGCTTTCAGCAGCACCTGTAGACATACATGTGCAGATGTCAGCTGATACCACGACGCCGATGGCGGTGTACGTTATGCGTCAAGCAGCCTCCTACAGAATGATGGCAGCAGATCTCACAGGAATTTCTGTTTGGCGGTGATGGTTCCGCTAAGAGTGAGGCGCGGCAACAGGCGCGCTGGACCCAGATGGGCTGCCAAATGATCCACGGCGCACCATTAAGTTTGCTTGCTGTAGAGGATCTGTTAGCGGCATCCCTGGTACCTTCCGAAGTTGACTATTCGCTCCCCGCAAGTTTTGCAGGATATGCCATAGCACTGGGCCGGTGCGGACGGGTACGTTCGCATCGGAGATGTACCTGAGAGTGGAATTAACTCGGAGCAAATATCTGCAAGTTGCTCTTGGTAAACATGCGACGCCGGCGTCCTCGTGTGTCTACGCACACAGCTCAGCCCGCTGCCAACAATAACGAGTATGCATTGTGTCTACACCAACGCATGGACACATTAGGTCAGTATATGCTCTGGCCTATACAGACAGGAGTTTGCTGATCGTTCTGAACGTGCGGTGCCGTGGGCTATGGCCATGCTTCGCGTCTTCGAATGCCTTGGAATGGCAACAACACGACGGCCTCCCAGGCGCACCTGTGCGAAGCAAAAGCTCCGGGTTGTCGTAATTTTATACCTTCTTTCAAATAGAGGGCCTCTTGCGCAGCCTCGCTGACATCCGACTGCAGCGAAAGCGCTGCTGTAGACGTCATCTGCACTGGATGATTAACGATACAAAACTAGACGTTACGGCAGCAGATGGTGTGTAAATAAAACGGCCAGATCGGAGCGTGCACACTGGTCATGTAACGGTTTGGTCATAACGATGGGCATGCCCGTGAAAAGGGTCGGAAGACTAAGGCAGCAACAAGGTATCGCAATGCGCGCCTGCGGTACGAGAATACCTTTGGCTCTGTATGTTTGACGCGTGCGACAGGTATGATGCTGTTACAGCTCACTAACACAAGTCTGAGAGTGCCTTCACTGCGAGCTCCGTATCCAGCGCGTCGACAAGGACGGCGACGTCAGTATGCATGCGATCCGCAATGCCCACCTCAAATCTGCGTTTCGGCGTCGACAGCCGTTTCTCTGAAGTTCGAGCATGTTTCCCGCCTGGTCCAAGCGGGGCCTACGAAGTAATGCACGGGTTCGCTCCAATTCGCAGGATCCGACAGTACATGATCCTCATTTGCGTGTACATGTGCCAATATATAGTCCATGTGGACCGACAGTGCCCACTGTCACGTGGACGACGTTAGAAAGCGCTGATGATGAGCGAGAACCTGTCGACTTGCCGCACGGTGGATCACGTGCTCAAGCAATGCATTGCTCACACACGTTGTTCCAGGCGGCGCCGCTCGAGCGCTCACAAGTTTCAGCTGTGTGCGGATCAGCTGTGTGCGGCGCCGGCCCAGCTGTCAATCTCGCGATCGCTATAGCTCCCGCACCACTCCAGCTGATACCAGATAGTACGTAGTGTGTGCATGCAAGCGCGTGTCGCACGCGATTGATCAGTGCTAGAGGATGATGATCACACCAGCTGGAGGGTGCATCTTACCTGAGGTCTGTCTACCGGAGGGATGAGTGCGTACGCATCCGTCGGAAGTCTGACCTTGGCGTTGTGTCAACCTGTGCCCCTGCGTTAGCCGTGGGCTCTTGTATGCGAGCGCCATTCAGACTTGCCGTGCTCAGGCTGAACTGTGAACAGTTTCGGCAGCCAGGTGGTCAGATGACGTGCGCTCAGTGAAACGTGGAGTACTGTGAGTAGCCATCTCCCCTTGCGCACGGAAGTCCGTCGGCGCCGGTAGATGGATGATTATGTCTCACCCACGCAACACAGAGGCGTGCCTAGCCTCTCGCTCAACAAAGGTCAAGCGCTGGTTGATCGTGGCCCTTTTTTAAAGCCAAAGACAACAGTCTGGCCCTGGCAGGCAGTAGATCGGTAAACGCTCTCGCAAGCCACCTCTTCTGGGATTCTGGATTGTTGCAGCCGTGTATCAGACTGTGCATGCATGTTTCACAGCAACCTGATGTAATACGGCAAGCTGAATGCAGCTGCATAGCAACCACATCCTACCCAGCCTGCCTGTTCAGTCGCCATGCACAGTCAGCTGAATTCACCTGCAGTCCGACCTATGTAATCTGGTGCATCTTCCAACAGAAGGTGACACTACACGACTCACAATCATTCCCCTGCTGCCTGCAGCTCCACACGTTTTCAGATACCACTGCCTCGTGCAGCAGATTTTATGCACTGTGTTGTAACAGCAGCACCATTTCCACTCATTGTCACCGTTCCTGTTGCTGGTGCCACATCAACCGCGCTGTGGCGCACTTCCTGCTCAGTCTCTAAACTGCTCAAGCAGGTATGGAAGGCGGCCAGGACAGCATAACCACGATGCTCGCCATCGCCCCTGCCCATACGACCTCGACTCCAGAGCAGCCTTGTGCGTGTGGCACCCCAGTGTCACTGCCAGCGCCACCGAGTCCAGGTACTGCAGCACCTTCTTCCCCCAATACTGAATCTAGTCACCCGATCCTGACTCCTGCACACAGCCAATCCTGTACTCACAGCAAACAACAGCAATTTGGGCACCAGCCCAGCCCTGGGGCGATGCCATGGTGCTCCTGCGAGTGGGGTGGACGGCTATCAAATCGTCATCAGTACTAGTGATGCCCAACAGCTATGTCCAGGCTACACCCGATGTCTCCACCAGCTCGGCGCAGGAGACACATGACAGGGCCAGCAAGATGGGCATGATCATCGAAGAAGCTCGGCGTGATCATCAAAGAAGATGGGCATGATCATCAAAGGAGCTGCGAGATGCGCACCCGCCAGCGCCGTTGCCGCAAGTCAAGGATTCTCCAGGGAAGGTTGTGCGGTTGACGTGTGTGCCAGCCTGCAACCGTAGCGAGCCCGCCATTGCAGAGCGGCAGCCGGTAGCTCTCGGCGCATGCGCCCTGTGTCCTCACTACATCTACCTGCTGCAAAGAAACCGAGGTCCTCTGCTGTCAGCAACTCACAGGCAAGCCCCACGTGCCTGTCAAAGGCTGTCGTGGCAACCGGCCAGAGGAGGCCTGCACGTCCACCCTCACGCCCTCCTCCACCGCAACAGCATGCCCCACCAGCCGCAGCCCTTACTCGATACCTCCGCCGTCCGTGATTGAACCTGCTGGGCTGCGTCCAACGAGCCCCTGCCTGTGGGATCTCTGCTCAAGCTGAGCTCCTCGTGGGGACCTGAAACGGGGCTGGGCTCGGAGTGGTGGCTGTGCACACTGCAAGGTCAGGACTGACGTGGCCACGTGATGCACTAAGACTGTGTTTACAGGCCCATGCGGGATGGACGCAGAGCCTACGCTGCCGCAACACTGACGCTCTGCGCGCGCGCGGAGGTGCCACGGATCCAACCGCATCACCAGGCATGCATGCTGTTACGCTCCATAGCCAGCCATCTTCGGACAAGCGTACTCTTTGCTCGCAGCTATGGCCATAGGTAACAAGCCCAAGGCTGCTAGTGCAGATGCATGGGGTGCCTATGTGATCTATCACACGTGCCAACATTCACGTCCGCCGTTGTCAGAGCTACTCCACAGAGATTACTACCGCATGCCAGTCAGATGGGATGGACGATCGGGTTAATCTGGTAAAAAACATCAGAATCTACTTATGAAGACCGGGTCCCACGAGGTTCCAGAGCAAGCGCCAGCCACTGCAGGTGAGAGCCAGCTGCAGCAGACCTCCTGAGTGCAGGGCACCAACTCGCTCGCCCCAGCCGGCTCCGCAAGACGCTGGCACACAGGTCTTGACCACTCGCAAGGTGGCGGCGGTGACAGGCTTGTGCGTGAGAATGTCATGCGAAGCGCGTTAGCATGTGGTTCTCGTGTGATCGTCTGTTGGGGCCACGCCATCCGGAAAAGCACTGAAATTTCAGACATGTTGGTCTCCGAGGCCACGTCACATGCGAAACTGGCAGATGCGGACCGATACTGGCGTGGCGCCAGTTGGGAAGCCCTGCTTTCCTACTCCGGGATCAAGGGGGGGCCCAGCTGTGGCAAAACGGCGCTTGCAAGCGGCGTGTCCGCCGTGCCGAAGCAGTGAACGTCACCGCCGCACTTGCCCGTGCGCACAAGCATGACATTCACCCAGGCGGCCCGGACAGCGACGGAAAATTGCTCCGCCGCCACCGCAGTGCGGCTGTAGCGCCTATGTTTCCATGGCTGCTTGGTTCATACAACTTACTTGCTATACTGTAGAACACCGGAGCTACGTGGCGGACGTCCATCTGCTGCTGAGCTCCTCCAGGAGCTTCCAGCCGGCCATGGGACCAGGATGGTTCAAGCACCTGGTGTACACCCTAGTAAGGTATTGATTGCTTGAGAGATTCAGACCAGTTCCCCTGGCACAGGATACCCACTGTTGAGGTTGGCCACGATGGGACCAAGACACCTGAAGCGTCACAGCACACATGTGTAGATGTCAGGATCAACAACAGTTGCACGACAGAGCTGGTCTGTACAGATCGGGAATCACTTCAATCATCGACCATAGCGTTGATGTATTCCATGCAGGTACATTCTCTTCTACATCCAGCTAATACAGCCAAGATACAGCCAACAGCAGCAATGCGGTCATCCTGTGGCAACCTCTGCACAGATGGCCAAGACTAGAGTCCTTACACGCCATGACTTCCGCCCAACTTGGAGTTGTACATCAATGATACGTTACAACACATAGTTGTGTGGGTGCATAGGAAAGTGGTGCAGTGATGGCATTGTGAAACAAAGAGCATGCTGCCGGCCATGCTGCATGAGGGCAAACCCATAAAGACATGCAGATGCTACGCATGTGCGTGATCCAAGTTATTTGAGGGTCTCTGACGGATATCTCATCAGGAAAGTATGTTGACATGTGGGTTGAATTGCGCCTTCTCCCAGGCGATCACAACTGGCTTCTCCCATTGCACCTCCTTCGTCTTGTCATTCTCATAGTATGTGTGGCCCTGCTCATCTGGCACTGCCTTCCAGGACATATCAGCCGGACGTTCCCATGACTTCTCGCCTGTCTGCACTGGCACAGCAACAAGTCAAATGTATATCATCAAATGGGCCGTGAGGTCCAGACCATGCACTCTCTTCAAGTTCGAACAGCACTAAAGAACAAATTGCTACAGACACCATTGGTGTGTGAGGCGGAATAGTGGCAGGGTTGTTGGCATGCAGGGACCAAGGAACCAGACCTGCGGATGGAACCAGAACACCTTTCCGTCTCTGGCTTGGACAGGCCTCCAGGATAGCTCACCAGGGTCCTCCCAGGATGCCTCTTGGGTCACACTGTTGTGGAAGAATGTGCCCGCATCAAATCGCAGCTCGTCAGCAAGTTCAGCTGGAAGCTCCGCGGGTGTCTCCACAGATGTCGCCTCTGTGGCATAGTTGTACCAGTACGGGCTACAACACAATGTACCATTGCTACGTATTCCTGGCTGCCATATCTTAGGCAACACCCTCGATGCCGTACAGGCGGCGTCCCAACTCTAGTCTGCCCCAATCAGTGGGACAAGAGCAAGCAGGGCATCGAGGCACAGAGGCGCACCACGGTTAAATCAAGGTCAGAATATGTGACTGTAAATGAATCGGGGCGCACGTGCTTCGTTGCCCAGGGGCATGCAGAAGCTTCCAGCACAGGGCAGCTGGTCGAGCCCACACAGCCTGGTGTGTGACCGTGTTCACATACACTGGGTGACCATCAAGATTGTTGCGGGTCCATGCACATGATGGTGGCACTGTGTAGCGAGATTCCGTAGTGACCTTGTTATAGTAATATGGCACGGGATTGGACTCGTGCACATGGCGAGTCCATGCACCTGGGGCATCCTGCAAGAGGCAATCGAAACGTGCAGGGGATCAAGAAAGGGGGTCAGTTGGTTCAGGAACAGATGTGGATTCGATGCGAGGTCGGACGTCAAGTGGGGTATGACCACAAGGTTGCTTCACTATGAGCACACACTACATTCTATTTGTTGTTCGACTGTCTGCTGCAGGATCTATACTTTGTCAGGGCCGGCCAGTTTACCTCAAACGCCATTGCACCATCTTTATCCCAACGATCAACTAATTCCTGCAATTCTTGCTTCTTAGCCAGAGAGCGGGCAGTAGCGCCTGTGCCATCTTCGATGTCAGGGTCTGCGCCATAGTGGAATAGCAAGGCAGCCATCTGGTCATTGTATTTTGAGAAGGCAACAGTTATTGCTGACATCCCGGAAGCAGGCTCTGCTTTGGTCGCATTCCCATAGTAGTTGACCAACACATGTGTGCACTTGCGGTCGTTCAATGCCACTGCACATGAAGATGTCAATGAAAAAGACCCACGCCTGGAACAGACGTCTATTGGACGCCAGCACATTGCAAACACGTTTGAGAGGGAATCCATGAACGCACCCGCCTGAACTAATGGAAGCTGGCCTTTGCTGTTTGGCTCATTTGCCGAAATACCATGCCCAACCTGCTGCAAGACAGAGTCAGCATCGCTTTTGACCACCGAGGCAACGAGATCATCAGCAACGCCACCATAAGCACACAAAAACAGTCCAAGCGATGTTAAAAGCCATCCGTACAGTGCTACAGGTGTCATGGTTGAAATTGCTCCCAGATGGAGTGATATTGGCACAGTCAAGGAGCACTGACGAAGAAACAGTACATGCTCGAATGGAATCAATCCATAAAATAAACATGCGCACAAAGGACGTGTGTGCGTTTCGGTATCCTTTTATTCGTTTTCCTAACGAGCGACAGAGGCTCGCGATAGCAACAGTGGGAAGCGGACTATCGCACCGCTGGACACACGGGGACTCGTGCATGGCGTGCTCCAACGGACTGATGTCTGGCGGGGCCGCTTTGCTGCTCTGCGACGTTGGTTTCGGATCTCTTGGGGTTAAGCAGCGTCATACGTCCTCGCGCTGAAGGCCTGCAGTATTTGTGTCGCGCGTCTTCAGCCTCAGCTTCGCCAACTCAGCTTCGCCTCTCGCTGGCACACGTTGACAACACCACGTGGAGTCCCTTCCGAATCCTGTTGAACGCGAAAACAGGTAATTGCATTTTCATGCTACAATCGTGCCGTCCTGCACGCCGTTTCGTGGCTCCCCCGGGACAGCATGCCTTGCTCCGCCAAGGTGCGCGACATATGTAGGCGTACTACAAGATCATAGACCAAATCTCGCGACTTCGTCAGGCAACTCTGTTTAAAAGTGCTCACGGTGTATCAACACGATTCAATTGCATTACTAGGCTGCTGTGTTGCGACCCCTCATCGCTTGCCAGGGTCCTTGCAGTCTCGGAGGCCTTCGCGGCATGCGATTAGACTGGCTCTGTGCTGTGCAGCGAAACTTCAAAGACGGCACACAACTCCGTGGCTTAGTGGCGATACAGCGGGGGCCTCAGGAGTTCAGGGAGTGGCAAGGCGACATGTTTGTGTACAAGTCGCAAGTGCTGTATACGAAGGGAACCTGTTGGCTCCAGGCATGAAATTTGCCGTCATTGTGGGGCAGTTCAACTCTCTTGTCACTGATCGGCTAGAGAGTGGAGCTCTAGCTGGCCTTCGCAAGTCCGGTGTAGAGGATAATGGCATCGACATCGTTCATGTGCCTGGCAGCTTTGAGATCCCGGTGGTGGCCAAGGCGATGGCCCTCACCGGCAAATATGACGCAGTCATCTGCATTGGGGCGGTGGTGAGAGGTGCCACAACTCACTACGAGGAGGTATGTGGTGCAGCAACGTCAGGATGCAGCCATGCAGCGGTCGCCTCCGGTATGTCCCCTACACATTGCATGTATAACCCCCTGAGAAAGCTGGCCGAAGCACGCTGCGTTTTACATGAGGAAAGGTCTGGCTGGTGACATGTGTAGATGCTGTATGTACGTGCAACGCCACCAGTCAGCTGGCAGAGGAGGAATGTAGTGGCACTCAACCATAAGTCTTGTAGACCGCACGTATTCTGGACGTAGATGCCGCCTAAGATTCAGGCAGACATTGCGTCCGATTCTTGCGTTGACTCCCCAAGCTGCTTGCAGGGGTACCAGTCATCTTTGGCGTCATCACAACAGAAACGATGGAGCAAGCGTTGGACCGTGCTGGTGGTAAAGTGGGAAATAAGGGCTTTGAGGCAGCTGTGACCGCCGTCGAGATGGCAACGCTGATGCAAAAGCTGCGGAATGACAGCAACGCAGCTGAACTCGAAGCCTTCAAGTAGATGGCTCAGTTGATGCTGGTGGTTGGGGCGAGCTTGAGATCTCCGATATGCACCCAGCTGTACCCATAGATCGGCCAAAGTTGGAATTTGCTAATACGAAATGTTGACCTGCACTAGTGGCCCAGTATGGCTTCAAGGGGGGGCAAGCAAAGAGGACCTCTCCATGGAGACGTGCCACTTGAGGCTATGCTGGCACGACTGCAAAACCTGCATATGCCAGGCACATGCCAAAATACTACTTCCGTTACCACGTTTTATAAGCTAAACATATTTTCCTCTAGTCAACAGAGCTACCCTGAAACATGTCTATCATTTGGCAGACCGCCTTGAGTACACTGCATGTGCACACTCCGCAACCCTACTCATCTCGTCCATTCCAGCGTGGCATGGAGCGAATAATCTCATAAGAATTCGCCAATGTCTGGGTTCTGACTCCGGGGCTGTGTTCGCGGTCCATTGCGCGCCAGACACGTCCGCCGCTGTCGTTTGCGAGTGGCGGATCCCAATGCCAGCACCACAGCCACAACCAACAGCCATAGGCTCATGCATGCCATTCCATATGCTGCGGGCAAGCTGTTCGGTGCTGTAGCCAGTGAGCCATCTGTGTCACGGATGTGTGTGTCGTGGTCCTGTATGTCTCCTGCAACCCTCGCCGCTCTCGTTGCCACCTGCAGCCACTGAAGGAGATCATGCTGAGAGCAGTATTGGCTACATGCCTTGACCTAAAAGGCTTGAGAGTAAAGCAGAACTACTGGTCCCGGGCTGGTGAAAAGGCGGGTGCATCACGAAAGCGTGAGAACTACTCTGTCCGCATTGGCCAGCAATCATGAACCGCAGTGAACCGATTCAAACCTGGGATTGGACCGTGGTCTGTGGACGCCGGGGCTGGACACTGGGTCTCTGCTGTGGCGCAGGCGCTTGGCCCCCGTGCTCCCCGGTGTGTTCAGCGTTTGCGGCCTTCTGCACACCAGGCCGCGCAGACACGGCGCGCAGCTGTGCCCCGCCAGCGCCCCTGCCATCACGGTGGTCAGAAACGGCGCCCTTTGCGCTGCCTGCCTGGATGGTGTCTTGACGCAAGTTTGGAGCTTCCACAACCAAAACGCTCGCCTGGTGGCCTGCATCTGTAGACACTTACACATGGAGCAGGGAACTGTAGTGCTGTGATGCAGGCATTTCTGACGAGTGCAGAATCTGTAGAAAGAGTAGGTGGCCAATACATCAGACGTGCCATCTCAGGCATTGTTGCTAAAGCACCTGTTTCGACCGTTCCGTGCTCAGGCTCCTTGTCTGCTTCCCCTTGCGCCTGTGGCGGGTCTAGGGAAAGCTCCTTACCGGTCTCGCCGATGCTGGAGTGGTGGTGTGACTGAGACTCGCCAACCAAGGCGAGCTGTGTTCTGGGAATTACCGGCAGGCACATGCTGCATGACAGCACACATTGTGTTGCCATCAAGCCTGCACAGATGACACATGTTTTGCTCATCCACATCGGGCGCCGCCGCGTTTTGCTACATGTCCCAGGATGAGCCTTGGCCGCAGCGGTGTATTTTGGCCCTAGATGGCGGTATAGTACGGTATAGTAAGGGGCATTGTGGGCGGGCTGCACTGCCGATGCCGTGCCGGAACTGTTGCACCAGATACGCTGGATTCTGTCTGTGGACGGAACCAGATTGCGAACAGCGATTGCACAAGAAAGGAGTCTCTGCAGGGCACCCGATTGGTACAGTGCGTGTTTGGATCCACGGTGCCGATCAATAGAGGGGTACGTTTGGGGTACTGTGGTACGTCCCCGTACATTCTCCATGGCGGATTTCACGTCCGAGGCCAGAGCCATACACAACTCAGAGAAGGCAGCTGTAAAGATGTGTATGCACTCCCCAGGCACGATGGGTTCTCTTCAGATTATCAGGCGCGAGCCAATGAAGGAAATCCATCACCAATGCATATGGTCCAGGACCCTGAGTATGCTCTCTGCATGCGCTGCATGGCATTGCAATTGCCTTCGATACTTGCAGGTGTGCTAGCCCTGGGCGACATGTGCTGCGAACCAGAGCAGGCACACTCTCATCCAGCAGCCAGCAACCGTGGGCCGACTACACAGCGCCTCACACCTGGATTCGAAATGCAGTCTCCATTGGCAGCCCACGCCTTGCAGTCTGCAGCAGTGCTGTAGTCCTGGCACAGGGCGCCTGGATCTGGTGCTGCTATGTTGCCAATTCGCCAGAGCTCCGCGCGAAGCTCCTCAGATGCCATCTCGACTGCTTTGCATTGTTCCACAAGCCTGTTGGCTTCCACTGTACGTTCCTCGACCACACAGTGCGTCTGGTGATGCCGACAGAAAGCTTCATTCAGTGTGAGCACTGTCTCGATTGCCATCAGGTCTCCCAGACGTTCTCGCCCAGCCTGCAGCGGAGCGGTGCACTGAATGGTTACTGACATGGGCGTCCATGTCAGTAACTAGCGACGTCAATTCGCAAGACCACACTCTAGATGCTTGAAGGCAAGAAAATTATCACCGGGGGAATGGCCACTCTCCAGGTTTCAGCAATAGCTGCAACATGAAAGAAGCACCAGCGACTGGAAATTGCAGCACGGCCTGGTCTTTTGACCTATTCATACCATTGGACTTGTGAGTTCATGTATTCTTGGTGGCATGGGGAATAGCCCTCCAAGATCCCCGCCATTTTGGGTCAAAGAGCACGATAGCGCATCAAAGTGGAAGTGGTGATGTTTGTCAAACTGAAAGGGAGTGGATGTGGTGTTGACAGTGAAGAGGAGGCCGTAGTGCATCAGTCGGGCAGGTCTCAATGGCAGATACCCCGGGTACTGCATGCTCAGCTGATCCGTCTGGTGCCACATGCCATGCTTGGCTGCCGCAAAAGAGTAGCCGTACATCTCAGATATCCATGGCTTCATGCCTGGATTGGTGCTGTACATGTCCCCCGACAGGTGCCATGCCTGCACGTTTGTCATGCTTGAACATGCCGATCCCAGCTCTGGCGGTGGGCCCCATTCGATCACCCGACCAGATGGCCAGCAAGTCAGAGAACAATAAGATGCTACACGGCCGTGCCTGCCTGCGGGGGCCGGGGACGGACATCTGCATAATACTGCATCAGGGCCCATCAGGTCATCCATACAACTGTGAGATTTTCATCATAGCACATGAGATGTGCCTACACCTACACCCAAATACTGCACTGGTGCGCAACAAAGATACTGTGAAGAACACAGAATCGACACAGCTGCGATAGCTTGTACCGATACCATCCATAAACAAGCCTGGCGCAGCAGCACCTCAGGATCATCCCGAACATGTTCTGTAATGGTCAGCCAGTCGTTCATGTACTGTAGCATATCATCCCTGTGCACAACCACGAATCCACCGACTTGGTCAGACTGACGCTGCAAAGGCTGACCACCTTCTGTGTCGTTCCTGGGAAGAATTTCCGGAATGTGCCTCCTGGCAAGATCGTTGTTTGTGCCTTGCAAGTAGCCATAATACGCACTGATGGGCCGTCCTCGCTGGCAGTTCATCTCAAGTGATACATCCTCACCGTGGTCAAAGCCTGACCCATTGCACAGGAAGGGCAGCCGCATGATCATGTCCGAGTCGACAATGACAAGCCAGTCTTCCTTCGGAGGGGAGTTTTCAAGGAAGTCGATAACAGCGTACGGCTTGTTGTAAGCGCCGTACGTGTCCCCGTTGTGTGGATTGTGTGCCATGCTTCTGGCCACATGAGTTGGACCAAGCTCAAGCCAAGACTGCATTCATGACAAGACTGTTGTACGAATGATCTGGTACTGACGCATCTGTAGCTGCATGACTGCGTCTGCAGCTCGTTGAACAAGGGCATACCTGTGGCAATGCTTCCCGTTCTTCGTCAGAACAACACATGACTCTCGTGATTGGACCAGGTTGACCACTTTTCTTGTGACTGTGATACATGCCTATACTCATCCACTGAAAGTACTGTGTGCATTCGCCCAAGAAGACTGTGTGCATATTGCTCGGGTGCTTCGGGCTGTCCATGGCTCCGGATCGAGCTTCTGACATGGTCTCTTCCGCTCACGAGTGATGCAAATGGACAGACAACCGCAATCCGTAGTGTCCCGGATTAGGGATCACAGTGACGTTGTAGTGCTGCAGTCTGCTTGAGGCGCGAGAGATGAATGGCGTATTTTGACAGGCGCATGATCGATATCATGACAGGCAGCTAGGCAAAAGTTGGAGTACTTTTCTGTTTTCTGTCGAGGTGTCCTCGCATTGATGCCAGCTTTCAAGTCCGATGCTGTACATGCAGATCGCGTGCAGACACGACGGATACAAGCTGACGCAGATGCAGTTCTCATGCAAGGCACGGCACCGATGCACAGCTGTGCACGGCGTTTAGACTTTCTTGAGTTCGTCGTCATTGTACGAGATTATCCCTTTATCCCAACTTTTTGCTGTGTGGGGGGCCAACTCCACGATCGCGAGGCTGCGTTAGCGTCTACGACGGTCGAACACGTTGGCGTTAACGCATGACCAGGGGGTCTCTAACGCCTCGCGTGGGCTGGGTAGTTCCTGGAACTGAGGTTGATTTTGATTTAGCGATCCACACGCCGTAAACTAATTATTTCCGGGTGTTAGCGACGTCGCTAACAGCACGGCCTAGCACACGACGCTAACACGGGCCTATCGCTGGCGCTAACGCGCAAACTGCCCCGTGGAGAAAGGCCCCCAGGAAGGTTTCTGTGCTGGGTCTAGCGCGCAGTCTGGCCGCCGGAGCAATTGCACTCTCCGACTATGCCGCCCTTGGCCTGTCCCCTCTCAATCCCCTGTAAGCGGCGCAGCTCCAAGTTTCCTGGGTTTACGTCATAGTTGTTGTGCATAGCTGCCCCATGCAATTCATGGACACCAGAATAGGGACGTTGTTCCAAACCTCCTCGAACTGATAGCATTGATATATCCAACTCGAACATTGGATGGCTCAAAGCCTAGAGAACATGGGCAAATACCAAATGTCAGAGTCTACGTATCCCTGTCGATCACGTAAGCCATGTATGGCATCTCTATGTTCTTGGGCAGATGCTTTCAGGCTGTTCTTAAACTGTTCAACAGCCATTGGCGACACGCCACGAACGTCGCAGCAAGGCCCGGAACTAGTGAAAGGCGTCAACAGTCTCTGATTGTCTTTGTTGAACCAGTTTTGCGCAATGACCTGCTTGGTTGCACCTGTTGGCAAGAGAGGTTGCAAGCTGCCACGGGGCCATCCCGCTGGATTGTCATCCGATGGCGAAACATCATCACCGCCGGCACTAGTCCAGAGCACATGCACGTTCCCTGCCCTAAGTGGTGAGGATGTAGGAATCTTATTGAGTCCGTATGGGCTGTCGGCATTTATGTCTAGGAGAGGCTTGATGCTGAGATCACTGCTCGTTCATGCCCCAGAGCATCGCCAGTTCAAACTGTGCGTTGCCCGTTGTCTCCAAGCGAGTGACCCCAGACTCGCCTGCAGAAGCCTGGGCCTAACTCAACGGTCGGGTGTTTGACACATCGTGGCTGGGAGTTACCTTGCTGAAGATTGATGAAAGATCACATGCATGGTTGATGCACAGAATATTCAAGTTGGAAGGGGCATGGCACAGTGTTTGCTTTGCTTGTGGGTATCAGACCTGGACCACACATGGGATCCGCTGAGTGAAACAAAGAGTGAAACACAGTCTTGAATGGAGCATGCCAGGGGTTGTGTCGCAGTGCATGCGAAGGTACTGCAGCATTGTGCACCAACGGGGAGCGAAGGAGGCGCTGGACTCCGGGATGCTGCATGCTTGGAGTGACACCCGCAGGTTGGCAATGTGCGTGGCATCAAGCCGCACAAAGGTGGCGACCTCCACCGTGTTGACGCCGGCATCGACACTGCAGTGCCTCTCCGCACACTCACACTGGGGAGCGGGTATTGGCAGTTGACATATGAAGAGGCGAAATATGAAGAGGCGAATATGAAGAGGCGAAATATGAAGAGGCCAGCACTGTGGCGTTGTACTTTTCAGTAAAGTAGCCGACGTGCATGCAAGCAGAACAGTGGCAACTTTACTGCGCCTTGTGAGTGGTGGCAGTGTGCTCCCCGTTGCTGCTGTACAGCTTCCACTCTGTCTCCTCCCTCTGCACGTCCGGGCACAAGGCAAACCGCTGACAGGCTTCGTGGTGTCAGTGGTGAAGTGTTGGTGTCCTGTGGCTGGAGCATTGGCCTCATGCACCTGCTGAGGCTTTTTGGGGTGAGTGTCGAATGGGAAATGTGATGGACTATGAGAGTGCCTCCCTCTATACCACTCTTGCCGTACATGGCCGTGTGCTGCAGGGTCATGGTCCTCACATGTACCATGCTTCAGTCAACTAGTGGCTTGTGCTGAGACGATCTACTGCTGTCCACGGACGATTCATTGCCGCATTGCCGTTGTGAAGCGCACGTAAGTGCAATGGTGTGCCTTACGGCACCGCAATGGACTGCAGTCGAACTTTGTTGATCCGCGTGATGCTTCATGATCGCGTGAGTCGGCAGAACACAACTGGCAACACCTTCGGGTGGTGACAGGGATACCAGTGCTCGTTGCAAATGTGTGGCAATAGACCGAGCGGGTGTCACGTGTACCAATGCTTTAGCACTTGAACAGCAAGCGAGATAGAGTGGCTGCGAGCATCACAGATGTTGTGAAGGGCTTTTGTCATTGCACAAATTGTGCAATCCGCGTCACGGTCATCTGAACGGTGAATTGCCGCTCATGCAACCACTGAGCTGATACACCGTGCAGTTGAAGTTTCTTGGCCTTGCGTTGACCACTCCCTAGTCCTGTCAGGTCGCACAGTAAAAAACACTGTTAGTTGGGTCGTCGTATTTCTGTGGGTTGCCGGCAAGACACCGCCGATGTGAGTTGATGTGTTTGGCAGACTGATCGCCTTGTCATGCGTCTCCGATGCTAACACAGTGGTGATCAAAGCACCCAGGATGCTTGCTGAATCTTTGACCACAAGTCCTTACAGCGCAATATCCATATCGACAGGAGTGCTGGGGGGGTTGCAAGTCTGCAAGAGGCTGGACAAAACGGTTCTCAGATGTGTCCAGCAGCCTGGCTTGCACAACTACTTGCATGTGGAGTCCAGCAAACAGAGTAAACAATGAAAAGAGTCCGTGGACATCCTCCGGTCTCCCAGCAACTGTGATTAGATGACACTAGCCCTTTGGACAACATGATAGCGTACATATGTGCTCGTATCAGTTACTAGGACCAGAGCAAACTTTGCATCAATCCAGACAAAACCTCGTGTTCCTAGGGGCTGCCAGTTCAAAGGACCTGCGAAGGCACATCCGAACAGAAGCTGTCAGTCCGACGACTTGCCCAGCGCTGTACCCTTATCTCGTGGTGGCAGTCGTTTGGGATGTGAAGAGCACCTGGCCGCACAAGACTTAAAAAGCAATGTCGAGCGCTGACCTAATCCCTGGACATACCGAGAGCTGTTATGCCACTTACTGTGGCCCAAGGACCTGCGGAAGACTGCATCATTGTCGAGGTGCTGGAGTCAGTTGTGGCGATCAGTGCGATGTGAGTCGTCTTGGGCCATGCGCATTATGGCACGTTGTAAACGCTGTTGAAGTGACTCTAGACATGGTGTTCCATTTGCGTATTTGCCATGCCAAGGCCCGGTGTACACCTGGCAAACTATGTCCGCTTCATCGACAAAGCACGATCAAAGTTACCATGGAAGATCATACAAAGTGCATGCAACATCACCATGAGCTGCGGCTTGGATTGCTGCGGGTATGCGCTGCTCGATCTGGCTCGTTGATCGCGGCAGATTCGTTTACGCAAAAGTAACGCGTTGATGTATAGCTGACTCTTCGCATGTCTGAATGGAACAAGCATTCATGTCATGGTTGCTCAAGTAATTATGATTCGCATGTTTGAACAGGCTTGCAACGAAAGAAGTCCAGGTGACGCCCTGAACGAACGGCTCGCAGCTATCCAGCGAGAGGCAGCAGAACACGAAGAGTACCGCAGGCGCACCGCCAAGCTGCAAGCTGAGCGTGAATCAGCAAAGCAAAAAATTCGCCCAAAGATCAATCGCAAAGCAGTTATGAATCGTGCTGAAGCTCGAGTAAAGGAGTATCGAGCAGATGCGTCCATGCTCGCTGCGGCTGTGAGAATCCCTCTTGCAGCGAATGTTAACATCTATCCAGCTCCATGCTTGCAAAGCTGTGGCGTACATCCAAGTGTAACCGCATGTTGAGTTGCATTGATGAATCCACCATGCAGGCTATGAACACGATGGGATTGGATGTTACACAGCCCGCGGACAAATACCCTTGCAGCACCGCTGTCATCAGAGCTGTTGAGCGTTTACAACAGGATGATGAGGGTAAGGAACGCAGCTGTCAAAGTCGGACTCGCCATGGGGACAGCCACAGTAGCACCATGAACCCACGCATCAGCGCAGGGGCAGAGCCATCACGACGGGTACACAGACAGACAGAGTCTGATGATGGATCATCTGCAGCTGCCATATCCACTAAGCCGCTACCACGCGTGCCAAACTTTTATGGGGTCAAGGATGCTAGGCACGTCCTCACAGCGTCTTCCTGCCCATGGCCCAATGCAGCTGTATCAGGAACACTTGTTGCGCTGATGTTGCAGCGAGCCAATGCCATGCAGAGCTCCTGATGCACTGCAATTGGACCTTCTGAGCAGCCGAAGTGCCCGAGCTGAGGTTCGAGCCAAACTCATAGCAAAGACTCTCTGCCAGGAGGATGCTGGCGTTACAGGCCAGCAGCGTCGCACCAGGCCCCACAGCACCCCTGCCGCACTTCTGGAAGGGGCACCTAGCAAACACGAGCACTGTGCTGCAGTGAGACTGCAGAACCGCCGTGTTCAAACAGCCCACGCAGCTGTTGCACAGCCAGTGTCTGCTGCAAAGCTTGGCCGGCTGGAGCCTGCAGCAGGGCCTGCAGCAGCTTGCAGTTTGCGCACTTATCAGCAAGATGGACAACGTGATAATGGAGGCAGCACCATGCCAGGGAACACACCGCCTGCCTGTAGCATGCAGCTGTCATCTCCAGGACTAACAGCTCCACTGCCGTATGGCTGCACAGGTGGAGCAGTGCCAGAGGATGCGATCAGTTTGAGGATCAGGCCCAGTTCTGGAACCAGCCACGCGCCCCGCGGGGCCGTGCTATACTATGCAGCGTTGGAGTTGGCTTCCCAAGCGTCCCGTGTGCATGCAGCACAAGCAGACGGCCCACACAGTACTTTGCAGGATGACCTTGGTGTTCCAATACAGCGGGTACAGGTCGCTACAGCGGCGCAGCGCCCGCAGTCGGCGAAGACAGCATCTGGTGCGCGAGCATTGCAGGAGGGTGGAGCATGTAAGCGGCACCATGACATGCCGGAGGCAACCAAGACGCGCATGCTGCTGAGAGACACGGCATCTGCTCATTCTCGGCAGCGCGCAGTGCAAGCTGAGGGGCTGGGGCTGTGCGGCAGTCGGGGAGCGGGGGGCTTGGATGGGCATACTGGTGCCCTGGGAAGGGTGGAGTACAGGCCAGCGACGGATCGGGAGGGAAGACACCGGGGCGAGCGCATGAGCCTGCGGCAGCGGGCGCCATCGGCTGTGGAGGGGCGGTACCTGCGGGAGAGTGTGTTGGAGAGCTCGCTGCGGCGTCGGTGCCAGAGCGCGGCGAGGCAACGGGCGAGAAGTGCGACGCTGAGGCAGCAGATGAGGCAGCTGTGGGAGAACTTGGAGCGTGCCAAGCCAGAGCTGCGGCAGCCCCGGCGTGCAAGGGCTCAGTTTGATGAGGAGCTGCCGGAATGGGACCGGTGGCGGTCGCTGATCTTGATTCCAACCAGGAGCTTCCAAGTGGCACAGCGCCCCATACGGTCTGAGTAGCAGAGTTGGCATGTGAGCTTGACGTGCTTTCTATGCTTTATTATGTCAAGCAGTCTGCTGATCTACACAATGGGCGGCCCCATGCCAATCCCAGAATTTTTTCACTGTGAGATGCATGCACCATAGCCAGCCGGATCAGCTGCTTCCACGATTTATGAGTTGTACACGGGTGTGCCTCGTGACGTGCATGGTCCAGTCTCCTTCAGTCCACCTGTCACTGGCTTGCGAAAGTGTCCTTTGGTTACAGGGTCCTATGACAAGGCCGGCTTCACGGATCATTCCAGAGTTCCGTCCACTCGTTACTGTCGCAGCCAAGCACTCGCTCAACACCTACCGGATTGCGTGGAGATAGTGAAATCATGATAATCGTTTTCCTATTTTAATCGTAGCCGTGTTTGGTTCAGAACGGTGTAGTCTGTCCGCCCTGTTGTGCCTGAGAAGGTGACGAGCGGTTAGCCATGTCCAACCTCGTCATGAAGCTTGCCATGACTTTCGTGAGGCAGCTATCCAAGCCTCTTTCCCTAGGCATGACAAATTATGTCATGGGTAAGCCTAAGCTGCGGAAAAATATTGTGGCCGCGGCGCGGGTGCGGCTCTGCTCCCAGCTCGCGGTGCTCCCGGGATGATCGGGTATCATGTACCAAATATCACTCGAATCATCATCCTCGGCCTGACAAGCATCTGTGTTCTGACCACTGCATGTTCATGTAGAGACTCCACAAATTCAACGTGTGGATAGCCCACTATGGTGAAAACAAGAAGGTCATTATTGGAGAGATGCTGGACGACAAGGCAGTGGAGCTAGCGTCGTCCATGCTGACCGAAACTTTCATATATTCGGTGTGTAGTACATCGACTACTATGTAGTGCAAGCAATTAATGAGAACCGTGTCTCTGTTCCACCTCCCAGATCTGACAACCTGGTGATGGCATGCAGATCGCTGCTGGGGCAGTCTACTGGGAATACCACCGAAGTGTGATCGCTTCAGAAGAGAAAAAGGAGCAAGAACGTAGGCGGCATGAGCAACTCGTGCAAGCAGCTGAGGTGCAGAGGGAGGTGCTGTGTCCATGTCTTTCGTTCATCCATGATATGCAACACTGAGACAACTGACAACGTGCTGCACACATGCCTTGCTTATGCACAATCATGCTCTCGTGGTGAGAGCACTCGCAGCGGCTTGCAGATGCTGCGGAAGCAGAACTTGGAGCAGTTTGCTGCACTGGGCGCACTGGCTGACCGCGTCGTGAGGCTAGAAAGGGCTGCCGAAGAAAAGGAAGGACGCCGGTCCTTCTGGCGACGAACCACCAGTGGCACCTCAGCCCAGCACCTGGACCCAGATGCACAGTAGCTCTGGTGGCCGTGCGTACACCTCGGTGCATTTGTGCACCTGCCATTCGGCCGCCTGCAGTCATCCAGGGCAGGCGCTGCTGAGTATCTGGCCTTTGGATGTATAGCCCTGACGAGCTGATGCCGGGACATCACAAACTGCAGCGTTCTGCACTGAGCGAGCACGGTGAAGGGGATCAGGCATGCCGTCCCGGGTGCTCTGCCCGCTTAGCCAGATTGCATGAACACTGGCAGTGGCCAGCACGGCTGCGTGCTTGTAGGCAGCGACCTTGTGCAGAAGCCTTCCAACACGGTCCTACACCGAAAAATGGAGCACTGATGAAAGCCCTAGCCGCATGCATCAAGGCGGCAAACAAGTATGCGCCCGCGCCCTGCCGCTGCTGCATGCAGAGGATGTTGACTTTGAACCTGATCCAGGTGTGTTGAGATTGCCTCCGTCTGAATGGACGCCTGTGGCTGTGACTTATGTGTAGCCTTTGCCAGCCAGGAGCCCCTGATGCATGCCTGAGATCAGGAAGTGCTGCCAGAATCGGGCGAGAAAGTGCGGTCAGCACTGATTCAGCTGTTGGCTGATGCAGCTGTTGGCCGCGTCTTGGTACCCAGGGTACATGCACACTTCTTCCACAGCTTGAGGAGGCCCTGCCTGTCTACGCACAGACAGGCAATCCATGCCACTAGAAAGGAGAAATGTTCTCAACGAACTCAGGAGGGACGTTTGTAAAGTTGGTGGCACTAAGCCCAAGTTGGAGGATGTGCTCAGTGGAGTGAGGCTAGGTTGGCACATGGTATGTCACAGTGTGTGTAGTTATGCACTGTTTTGCTGCTGTCATCCAGGCAGAGGTAAAGATTCACGAGCCGTCGTGGCGTGGCCTCTTGCTGTCACGGAGTCCTGGCTGCCAGTCATGCTGTGGTCGTTGCCGAAACGGCAGCTTGCTTGGCCATTCAGCTGCTGGCCGCTGATTCATACTTTCAACGGAGTTGGGCAAATCAAAGTAGAACTGCGTCGTCAAACGTTTGGTGAAGGTTCGGCGATGTGTTTTCACATAGGTTAACTTCTGGTCCTGAATCGTGAGCCATCAGGCACCAAGCAGCCCTACCAATGGCCTGGTAACGCACAAGATCGTGTCCACTGGTGTCCGTTGCCGGAATCTAACATCGATGAAGAGCGCGCGGGTGATCGATTATATGGCTCAGACACAATCCCAATGCAACTTTAATTTGTCAAGTATCCTCCATCTGGAGAGCACCGACTCTGGCATGACGCTGCTTACTCCGACTGACACCGAAGACACAGTTTTCAATCTCTCGAAGGCCACGCCTGTTTAAGGCGTTAGAATGCAAGCTGGAAGAAGAAGACCACAGCGAGCGGCAGCTCAGCGGAATTCAAAGGCAGACTTTTCGAAGTGCGACGTGCGTACATATCCTGTGCGCCCGTTTGATCTGCGTACTCCATAAAGCTGCAACAGAAAATATTTATACTCTTTAAGTCTCACTTCCTGGATCGATTTGTCTGTGATACCCGAAATTTGGATGCCCCGCAGTGCTTGCCTCTGAACAGGTGTTATATGTGCAGCAACCAACGCTCAATGAGTATATCAAGCACAATAAGCTCGAGGTAAATGTTGGAGCGTCTAGAGAAGAAGTTGTGGATGCGGTTTCAAAGCACTTCATTTCCATGGTGAGCGGTGCCCTGGTACCTGAACATGGTTTTATCGCCACCACCGAATGAGTGCTGGCACCTTGGTGAAGCCACATGCGGCCAGGTTTCTCCTTTTAAAATGGCTATGCAATTCAGCTGGATTGTCTCACTGTTGAGATATACCTGCCCCACGCATCAATACATGCTTGTTGTAGACGATGCACAGCTGAAGCAACTGATGCAGGATGTCACGCTCCAACAGCATCAACCACGGGTGCTGCCACAGTCAAACGGCTATCTGATGATCGCTTACCAGGTATTTGCGGTGCAGGCACCTCCTACTGAAGAAGATGCCATCGCTGCATTCCTCCTTGCACTGAAGAAGAAAAAGGAAGGCTCAGGCCCCAAACGGCAACGTCCGGGTGGACGAAGATGACACAAACGGTGCCAGTCGCACCTGGATGCGAAGCGGATTGAATACTCAGTGAAAAAAAAACCTACCACATGCTCAGCATTGCATACTTTAGCATGCTGCAGTGGTATGAAGACATGGACGAGGCTGTTGCAATGAACTCCCTGATGAATATGAGTCTGTTTAGAGTGTGTAGTGATAACGTTCTGGGCAGCGGCAGGAGGCAGTGTGTTTCATATCTTTCTTTCAACAGTGAAGTTGCCACAATGTTATATGTTCCTAGTTGGACTGATGTTTGCTCAGGACAGAAAAATCACCTTTGATGACCAGTCACCTGATGGCACTGTGTGCAACAGCATGCCTGACGTCTTCCTGCGCCGCCAGGCTACATTCTAGTAGAGATGTGAAGCATGTCTACATATCGCAATATTGGTGTAAATTGATAGACCTTTTCAGGGTCTGAAATGAACGGTTGAAGCTTAGTATGGCTAGGGTTTTCCAGCAAGAGATGAGAACTGCCAGCTACGGAACTAATGCTACTTTGCGCAGCAAGTGTAATGTGCTGGAAGAATTGAACCCAGCTTTTGCATGCTGATGCTGGGAAGATGCATTTGGCTGGTATGCAGACAACCAGGTGGTCAACCATATTGCACAACGCCTCTGGCAGAGTCTGCATCTAACGTCAATGACACCATTTGCAGCTGCGAAGTCGTGCTGTGGCTTCAATTTCATGCCAAATGGCAACGAGATGTACAGCAACCTTGTCAGTCTAACCTTATCATTTGGTTATAACGTCGTCATCAGGTAGCAGGATCATCATTTCTATGGGAGCCATGCCAACAGTCAATGTAGGCTACATGGCCCTCTCGCCTGATCAGCCGTGGAGCGGGTTTTGTTGAGGAGACGGCTTTCAGCCCGCAGTCCATGCAGATGCTAGTTGCGACCTTTTGGGCTGCTGCATGCCATTGACACCCAAGCAAAACAGCAGCCTGTTGCCAGCAGACAGCCGGGGCTGCCGGCATGCCACCTTCAGCCAAAATCTGGAGTCCGGTGAATACGCTGGCCTGCAACTGGGCAGATTTTACGTCCACACTTCAGAAAACGATTTTCAACAGACAGATGGTTGTGTCTGTGAACGAGCGATCAAGATAAACAGCGTGGATGGGCAGTCCACCATCTCCACGCGCAGCGGATGCATGCCATTGATGCTACAAGGGAGTGCCTGCTCAGTTGTTACTGCACCAGCTCTGTTGAGCCCCCTTAAGCTCGCGGGCCCGCCTTGGCAGTTGCTTGCCTTGGCTGCTGCTTCTGCACCGCACGGTCAAGTAGTCGATTAATATTAATGTTTCAGCCCTAGCACCGGCTCAGCTGGATGTGCTGTCCTGCCATGGAGAGCTGCAGCGATCATGGCTTCATAAGTTTACAGGGAAGTGAAGCTGCTTGAGACATTTACACTGGAAGAGCTTGAAGCAGGTGCGCCTGCATGCACAGAACAGATGTTGCTGCTTTTCAGGCTCTGTGCGTCTTTGCAAGTGACTGCTGTCCTGTTGACCGTCAATTGGTACGTCGAGGCACACTGGACAAAAAAAAGCTAGCTTGCAAGGTCAGGACTGCTTCAGTGGACATGGGATGGCCCACTAATGCAATGAAGGCGCTGCTGTATGCCTGATAGCACGTGCGGTCCCGGGTGTGGATGCACTTGTGTATCAAGCCTTGCTTGGTTCTATACGGTATGCATCTGACATCTACAATGCCGAGACACCATCGTGGACACAGGTATCAAGCTGCCGGTTATCGTTTTGGGTCCAGTAAATGCAAATTTTAATTTGGCACTTGCTCGCCATCCACTGGTTTGGGGCCAGTCAGCAACAGAATGCAGCATGACACACCTGAAGCTCTTCTTGGTGTCGACAGAGCGTGCCCGAAGCGGCAGCAGGCTTGGCAATAGCACGAGTCGGCTGGGCCAATCGTTGAAACAGGTGGCTGTGTCATACGAGTCCATGGGCAGGGGCAACATGGATTCTCACACACTAGCATGTGAACGCAACGCTAGCCATGTGAAAGGTGAAACAAAGCGCTTCCTGCCACTTGGAGTGAGTCTGATTGCGGTATATACACAATTCGCCATGTGGCATTTCGTCTGTGTGCTGCCTCCCTAGACCCGTTGATGCCATTCCGCTCTGCATGCCCATACTCCCGTTACGTGTACCCCGACACAGCGCCACAGGCAATACTGTTTATGCCGTAAAACCAAGTAAGGAAATCCAGGTGGGCGAGTTTTGAGATATCTCTGCGCAGTCCCCAGCCGGGCGAGGTGATGACTGATGACGTATCCAAATCCGTAACCATGTCCGGGACCGATACAGCAAATCTGGCTAATAATGTTCGGATTTCATCATATCTGGTGGTCGAGTGGCCCCCTCGGCACGTCGCACAAGGACCGAACGACAACGCTGTGGAACGCAAAACTGACAAAACAGCGTCACTTTTCGGAATTGTATCGACGGTCTCGATGCAACGTCCAGGGCACCACTGCTTGGTGACATGGCAGGCAAAGAACATCCTCCCCAACTCGGACAATTTCGTGGGCGTACAACAGCACAAATTGCACCCTTTTAGATGTGCCCTTCAAGCGCAGCTTTTGTCGTTCACACACCTCAGCTAGTGCGGCATTGCCTGTCGGGACTCAAGGGACACTGGGTCGCAACACGCACATGCTAGCGCAGCGCGTAGTCAGCTTGCAAGCACACATTGAACTCGATGTGGGGGAGTCGACCCACCAGGGCCAGCACACAAGCACCTGCTCAAGCACCACTCTCCACGGCCAGCAAACAACAGAAGCATGCATGCCACACACGCAAGCATCCCACCGCACCACACCACATCTAAATTACAGCCACTCGCACAACCAGGTTCTGTGCAACGCGCATTCTCACACAGCCGCGCCGCGCCGCCGTCTGCAGCGACCGCCCCTTCCCCGCTCATGGACATCACCCCGACATCGCCGCCGCCGGCTTGGCCGCCGCCGCTCCTGCCGCGCCGCCGCCGTTTGGAGCAGCCCCCGCCCCGATCCCCCCGGCGTCCCCACCGTCGCCGCCGCGTCTCCGTTCCGCCTCGTACGCCTGCACGAGGGACGCCACAACGTTGTCTTCGTCCTCCCACGAGTCGGGGGCGCCGTCTGCCCACCGCACAAGGTACTCCCGCCCGCAGTTGCCCTCGACCTCTCGCGAGTCCAGGATCTCTGCCGCTTGCGCGTACTCCAGCCCCGTCTCAAAGTCCTCTTTCACCTGAACTCGCACACAGCCCGGTCAGAGCATGCACAGCAGCCGCGATAGCGTGCGCACGGGTACGCCGCCCTCGCGAGCTGCACAGTGCAGCAACCCAGCCGCACTGACCCACAGCACGCATGCGCCCCCGATCGGAAGGTTCTGTACCAGGACACACCCTCGCATGCCGCCGCGGGTCTGACATCGCGCACTGCCTGAATGCATGTGCTGAGTGAAGGACACCGCATCCCAGTGCCACACCTCTGTGTGTGTGGCCGCTGGCGCATGGCCGTTCCCGTGCCCTGGCCACGTGCCCTGGCCACGGGAGGGGTTGGGGTGACACACCTCGTCGGAGACAAAGTCGCCGGGCACCCAACTGTCCGGGGCGTCGTCGCGCCAGCTGATGAGGTACATGACCGGGCCGTCCTCCCCAATGGCGGGGGTGCGCTTGCGCAGCACCGCTGCCGGCGCGACATCCTCGTACTGGAAGTACGTCAGCGCCTTTGCTACCTGCAGCCGCCGCGCACCGCCGTTAGGCCCACATGGATCCACCAGCACCGCTCGTCCCGTGCCAGGCTGCTGCTTGGTCTGGGTGTCCGTGAGTGCGCATGGGGCAAAGACATTGTGTAGGGGTGCAGCTGCGACCGGCAGTGCCTCAGCAGTGCCATGCACTCAAAAGAACAGGCTGCGGCGTGCAGCGGTGATCACAGCCGACAGGCCCCGCAAAATGCCCCAACCGAATTTCAGCGATTGGCCCATGACCGTGCGCCACATGCATGGGTCTCCGTAAGTCGCGGGGCATGCCACGCGCCCCCGCCGCCGACTCGGGAGCACAGGCTGACAATGTCTACACCTATCAATCGCCGGTGAGCACCGCTCCGTCTCTCGGCAAGCGGGCCTGCAGCGTGCAGGCGCGCACCGATTCGAGGCGCAGGCGCTGCTTCATGAGCGACGCGGAGGTCATGCGATCGCGCAGCGATTCCACGAGGCCGACAACGTCGCGGCCCTGCCGGTCCGGCCGCGTCATGTCCGCGCCTGCGGCGAGCAGCGAGTTGATGACGTCGACGTGCAGGTAGCCCGCCGCCATGTGCAGCGCCGTGTAGCCCTCGGGGTCTGCGACGTCCACGTCCGCGCCTGCATGCATGCGCGCCTGCTTGCCTAGAAACGGGTGCACACTGGCAGGGACCCGCGTCGCCGGCGCACGTGCGCGGGCGAGACGCAGACATGGTCGACGGGGGTGCCTGTAGCGACGCTCTGCTGGCCGGACGCGCGCGTGCCCGCCCGCCACATCTGACAGGGAGCCCCCGGGCCATGCAGGCAGCTTGGCAGGTGGGCGGGGTGCATGGCCGCAGGTGCGCGCGGCGGTGTCGGATCGCTGCATCTGTCGCCAGGCGCGGATGGTGACAGGCGGCCCCCGCGCATGTGGTGCTGACCGGTCGCTGATGCCAGCCGCAGCGGCGCCGCAATCGCCCTGGCAGCATGCAGGCCCGGGGCATGCCAGCAGCGGCGCCTGCAACGGTCAGCTGCACTGCGAGTGGCCAGCGGGGCTCCGTGCTGGCAGATGCAAACCCGCAGCGGGGGCCGATCCCCCCCCCCTCCCAGCATGAGGACCCAGTCAACTCAGCATGCACAGCACGTCCTTACTCAACCCCAACACAATGACCGCTCCAGCTGTGCACCCTGCAGCACACTCTCCGGGGACGGTACAGGTCCCCAGGGTGTGCCGGCTGTGGCGCATGCAACGCGCAGCTGCCCGCGTCAACGGTTCGTGCGGGCTGGCGTGGCGCACCAGAGTCAAGGAGCTTCTGCACGAGGGTTGTGTTGTTGAGGGCGGAGGCAAAGTGCAGCGCGCTGCGGCCGTCCGCGTTGACCATGTTGGCCAGCGCGATGCCGCCGTACTGTAGCGCCTCTGAGAGGAACGCGGCATCGCCCGCCTTGCACGCTGCCCAGAACGCCTCCTCAAAGTCCCGGATGAGGTCCTCTGACAGGTTGGGCGTCGGCTCCCACGTCATGACACCGTCCTCCTGCGGCACTGGTCCTGTGAGCTGCCGCCACTGGGAGTGCATGGGCGGTGCACGAGTTGTCATGCGGGTCGCCATGAGTGTCCACGAGCTGTGCATGAGCTGTGCATGATGGATGTGCGTCCGGACTCGCGCGATTGGCAGGGTAGCAGCTGCAGATGGAGTGCAGGCCTGATGTGGTGGTGGCCAGGCCAGTACAGGTACGGGGTTGGGACAGAAGATTCCGGGCACAAGATGTGTCGGCTTCGTTTGCCATGGCGCCCTCGACATCTCTGAGGGAGACTGTGCGACAAGGATGCACGCAGGACCGACAGAGAGATGCTGCGTGGGTGTGACTGTCCACCACAGGGACTGCAGGGCCAGGGTCAACAGTGTGTGGTCGTGCTTTCAGGTGTGCAGACGTCACCAGCGTGCTGCGCAATTCTACTACCTGTCCACCAGCGCCCACATCATGATCATTGAATGTCTCTGGGGAGATGGTCGATCACGCAGTTTAGCCACTGCCAAACAGACTGCTGTCGAGTCCAGCAGACCTCTGTGACAATATGCAGTCACCCCGAAGCAAGGAGGCGAGACGGCAAGCGGCGCTGGTAGTTGGCATAAAGACTAGTCGCAGGCTAGTGAGACACAGATCAGCGGTGATGGGCGTGTAACCGTTCACTTGCAACGACTGGAGCAGGATCAGAGCCATGGGACTGCCATCGTGCCAACGACCACTTCGGGACCTACCGATTCCCGCGGCTCGTACAATAGCTGCAATGTTTGTGAGTCAATGTTGATTACATCGTCAGTCAGCAGTAGCGCTGCTGCCTTATCAATGGGAAGGCTTATTGCATGCGAGCTGGCGCAAAGTGTCGACTCGTGTTGCTGCACGACAACTCAACGTGGCCATAACATCGGTCGCCACTGGACTAGCGTAGATGCAGAGTATCTCGTGTATTGTCGGACAGGCCCTTCGCTCGTCATGCTAAGAGCATTGCCACATGTGGAGAACCGAGGCGGTCGCACCTTCCATCTCGCCAGATACTCTACACCAGCCTCGCCATTGTCATCAAACGCGACGCGTGCACTAATAACCTTGTCGACCGGTACAAGAACTGCTGCTTTCTCGTCTGCGGGGGCTGTGATAGCTGTTTCTACGTCTGCAATCGCTGCGGCACGTGGCGCCAGGCGTGCAGGCCGCGCTACTGACACACGCATGCATCCCGATTGGAATAAGTTCAATCCCAGCCTCATCCCTGCTCCCTTCTCCCTCGCCGGGTCGCTGCCACTGCTGCCGCGTGCGAGATTCCACGCTCAGCTTGCACCTGGAAAAACGTCGCACAAGATTCAGGCAGCGACTTGCAACACGAAATCAGTTGATTCCCAAGTTAGGAAGATGTTTATTGCATGGGGCGCACAGCGGGTGCCACCACGCGGGATTCACCTTGTGAAAGATATGTCTAGGTACCTAGGTACCGGTCTGCTCCTCGGAACATGTCACGGTTCGAGTGGATGCGCACAGGGAAACTTACAGATTGCGGCAGCGTGTTGCACACAACATACTTTGTTACGGAAATTGACGCCATGTTGGGCTTTTCGACCTCCAAATGCAATCTCGGGTCCGGGAAGGCGGTCGATTGCGGTGGCTAAGGTGCAGCTTCGAATCATCGAGCATCTGTGCATCGCGGCACACCGGATCGAAAGCCATGCGCGCCTCATTCCAGGCCTTACCGCGAAATCGGGGACAAGCCCGTGACAGAGGTTAAGTCAACACTTCATTCAAAAGTTCTATGACAGCTTGAAGGAGTCCGGCTGACTTGAAGGACCTGGCGCAAAAGCCCGCAATAGCATTTGGGCATTCCGCTTCCGTGCTTGCTGGTGTCACATTCAGTGAACTCAAGAGCCGAAATTCTTTGGCGTATGGACGTTTATGCACGAGTGCGCGGATGTTGGCGAAGTGACAACGTGTCATCTCTGCCTCCACTACAGTGACAACACGCTGCGACTGTGTGGAGCCAAGCTTGGTGAAGCTGAGTCTTCAGGAATAGCAGCTACAATGAGGCACAGACAGCATCTATGTGTAAATCGCATCAAGTTTGGTCACACCATACTAAGCACGATGTGGTTACAACACCATCCTTCAGCTCGGGCAACACATGTGGATTATACTGTTACTTGTGGCAGCTGCCAAGCGAATCCAAGCGTGCAGAATGCGGACCTGCGATGTCACAATGGCTAGCTGACCCTCTCAAGCAGAAATCACCACGCTTGATGCAGGTGATGGCAAGCCCTGCAGGGCTCACAGCTGCCTGCCACACGCAACACTTCATTGCAGTCAGGTCCCTTGTGACCGTGGCATCTATCAAGCTGCGGGCCATTGCCACACCATCCTGCCACACTGGCAATCAACAAAAGTACATCCAAGCGTCAAGATGCCAAGGGCGCTGGCACACACAGGGCAGAGGTGCCTGCTTTGGTGTTTTCGGCAGGTTGCGGAGATGGACGATGGCAGCATCATCATACATGCCAGTGTGCTCACAAACATAGCCTGCACGACACTGTACACCCTGACACCACTACAGAAGGCCCACCACCAGCCACTCCGCAAGGAGCTGCTGGCAGGCCACCACCTGCCCTCTGAGGCAGCCTGATGTCTATGTGTGTGAGTATGCGGGTCCGGACGGTGTGCAGACTACCTGTCTCAGAAGTCATGGCTCTAGAGCCTGGAACGGCAGTCTCGGGGAACAACGCCATGCAGTCGCTGTCGTGTAGCATACTTACAACCCAAAAATCTAATTCAACCCTAGCAACCTCATGCACGTGAGGGCGATGTTGTGCCAGTCGTGCAGCCTTCCCCACGGTGGCAGAGTCAGAGCACGCGCACTCGATGTAGGCGGCTCTCACGCCATGCAGCCTGCTCCGGCCGTCGGCCGTGCCGCCAGAGCACGCGCACGCACACGCCACCCGTGCGCCACATGAGGACACGCAGCGCAATCCATGGCCTTACCCGCTGTGGCAGGCTGCGCGTGGAAGGCTGCTAGCGGAAAAAAAACTCAAGAAAGAACGACGTCTGCGACGTCCACGCCCCAGCTCCACACCACGATGCCAGAATACCCTCAAAACCCACCAGATGCGCATCTAGGATGCTGTGTGACCGACAGCTGCTCCGCACAGCATGCATAGCATGCACAAGCCAGACACCTCCCCCAGCGCAGCCGCAGCTGAAGCGCTGCAACTGGAAAACCCCATAACTCCCTTACACCTACCTATACCAAGCCCACCCTGCCGCGTTTGTACTAGAACAATCTCGGGGCAAGTGCATGCACCATTCCGGTTACCATCACAGTCCCTTTATCTCATACGTCAACACGATCGCCGATCTCAGACGGCTGAAAGCCGTCCATGCGGGCGACCATCCCAGAAGCCCTGAAGGCCGCCCGCCAACACATCCTGCGCTTCTGGCACCACAGCGGCCGAACATGGCTACAACCGCATCCCCCCGATTACGCCGCACACCGCACCACGATCGCTCAGCCCAGTGACTGCCAGTTGCAGCTCATGCATTCTGGCGCCAATGGTCCGTGGCCAGGGGTTGTCCCCGAGCGTTCGGTGCCTGGTGGGGGGGGGGGGGGGGGCTCAGGCGTCGGCGTGTGCCTGCTCCTGGTAGACCTCAAGGGTCTTGGTGACGGCCCACACCTTCTGGCGGCCGTCAAACGGGTCGACGTACAGCACCCGCAGCTCCTTCGTCTCGAGGTTTGCCTCCAGCACCGCCCAGTGCTCCCCGTTGGTCCACTTGCAGCACACGACCGCGGCGGGGAGGTCAAAGTGGGGGTCGCGACGCGTCTGCCGCAGCATGCGCACCTGCACCGCACACGCAGCCCTCATGACGATGCACTCTCAGGGTGGATCCACCCGCAGTTGCATAAACAGGTGCTTGTGTCTGGCACAAGTGATTCACGGGAGGGACCACCAGGCAGAGCTCGGGCGAGATGGAGTGCAGTGGCTGCAGGGGCCGACGCGGCGGCCTCGGCTCGCACCTGCTGCAGGGGGGACATGTGGTCTGTGGCCGCGAGCTCGGCGGGGGACATGAAGGCTTCCTTGGAGTGGGCGTTCATGAGCGCCGCCGAATACGGCCGGAACGGCCGGTCGGCCGCGGCGACCGTCGGCTCGGCGGCGACGTCGCCGTGGCCAGACGCGTCAAAGCCGCGGCCGCCGCCGACAGTCTTGGCGGCAGCGCCGGAGCGGCGCGCGGTGCTGCCGCCGTTGCCGTTGCTTTCGCTGCTGGGCGTGCTGCGGTTGGCGGTGACGCTGGTGCCATTGTCAGTGGACCCGCCGTCGTGGTACTTGAGTTCAGCGCTGCGCCCGTGCGGCGAGTCGCCGTCCATTGAGCCAGTGATGATGTTGTCCACCTGCCTGCATGCCCGCTCACGTGTCCCGACAGCAATGCCGGCGCGACCGCAGCACTGGGACGCACGCCTTGATGGCATCCAGCAGAATCACAGCAACGGCACCAAACTTGCAAGCGTCTTTGAGGGGGGGGGGGGGTGCTGGCCGCGTGGGGGCGCACCACACAGTGTCGTCTTCGAGGTCGCCGTGGTCCATGCTCGCCAGCACGTCGATGCTGCCGCGGTCGAGCACGATGTCCGCGAGGAAGTCCGCCTCCTCGCCGTCGAGCGATGCGAGCAGCGACACCTGCTGCGCATGGAACGAGCTCGACAGCTCGCCGGTGTCGGCGCCGTCGAGCCGCGGCGCATCCGCACCCGGCATCGGGATCGGCGTCGTGCCGGGGCCGTCCGGGGTGGTACCGGGCACGATCACCGTCGAGTCGAGGATGTCTTGGATGGTGTCCAGCAGCTCAAAGGTGCCGTTGAAGGCCGGGTGGTGGTTGCGGAAGCGGCACAGCTCAAACAGCACCTGCAGCCACGGCGGCACCATCACGACTCACTCGCTGCCGCCGGATGTCCGTCCTTGTCGCGAGGCTTCACAACTGCAGTAGCCGCATGGGCAACCTCTCAGTGCACAGCCTTTGCCCCCACCTGTCAGGGCACCGCCCCTACTCTTGGTCCTGAGCTTTGAGATGTGGTAGTTCCGTTGTGTGCCACTTCAACACTGCCATTCACCTGGTCGGCCGGCAAGATACCCATCCAGTCCGCTCACCACATCTCACAGAGGACGTGCATGCATGGCTGCACTGCATGATCACTCACAGGCCTACGGACTGCCACGTGCAGCAGAGGGTCGTGCGAATTGGGAGCACCGCTGAGTGAGCGAGGCAGGCACCTTGACGACAGGCCGCTCAGCCTCGGCGACAGCCTCGTCGAGGGTGTAGGGGTGGCGGTTGATGTCGCGGCCTGTCTTGGTCTGCTCCACAAGCTCCAGGTCGTTGCGGCCGGAGAGGAGGCCGACGTAGTAGATGAGCGGGATTCCCGGCGTGAACAACTGGATGGCGCGTGCGAGGATGTACCAGTCGTCGCGGTCGCCCACCGCCGAGTAGTACGAGCAGTTGATCTGCAAGCGGCCGGTTCTCTTTGGCGCGGGTGCACTTCGCGACGCACAGCGCAGCAGAGGGTGTTCCCATAGGGGGGGGGGGGGGCGAGCAGGGACAGGGTGCAGCGCATGGCATCAGTGGCAGCATCTCCATGGTCAGCAGGTACAGAGGCAATGACCGGCACATGCAGCGCCATCATGCAGCACCCAAGGGTGCCAGAGGGAAGGGGGTGGAGGGGGCCATCGCGGAGAGCCGCAGAGGGGGGGGCTCTCAGGCGCACCTGATAGATGTCGAGGTTGCCGTACTCGGCCGAGTTGTAGCGCATGTTGGCGTTGGCCCCGCGCTGGAAGATGTTCTGCTTCGTGCGGTCGATCTGCTCCTGAGTCATGAGGTCGGCGACATCGACGACGCCGAGGCCGTCATGCGTGTCGAGGGTCGTGATCTGGTTGCGCGGGCACTTGAGCCACCACGCCTTGAGGTTGGTGGCGTCGCCATCATACAGCGCCTGCACAGCGTCCGCGGCATCGAGCGCCGCGCATGGTTCCCAGGGCAGCGTTCACAGCGACAACAACGGCAGAAGCCGGAGAGCGGCCGCAATGGGCGCTACCAAGAATCAGGCACAGTTGAGACTCACAGCTGCTTGGCACAGCGTTGTGATGTTCCACACACCGGTGTCCGAGAGCAGTCGCACACAGGTGTACCCTGTTGAGGTGTGCACCCTGCGCGGCCACCCCACGGCCTCTGCACCGTGCACCCCGTCGCGCGGCCCTTGGAGCTGCGCGTGGCGCACAGGCAGCCGTGAGGCGGCGAGGGCGCATGTGGCGCCGTCGCGGCGTGACGCGGGTGGCACATGCATGGAGACGTGGCGGGTGGCACATGCATGGAGACGCGGCGGGTGGCACATGCATGGAGACGTGGGGGGGGGGGAGGGGTCCCGGCGTGGCGCAGGGCGCACCTGGAGGGTGAGCATGGGCAGCGCGAAGTCGTACACCCAGTAGCCCTGCTCGGCGAGGCGCTTCTGCATGCTGAAGTGCTCGTGCACCTCGCACAACAGCTCCGTGCCGCGCTCGTGCAGCATCGCCTCGACGCGGTCGAGCAGCTGCCACACCTCTGGCTCCACGAAGAAGCAGTTGGTGCCGCGCTTCTTCGTCGTGTAGCCAAACGCGTCCAGCCTCACCAGGTTGGCCCCCCTGCGGCGAGCGAGCCCCGCCCTCAGTGCACAGGCGCTGTGATGAAAGAACAGATCGCAGCAGCAGCATACTTAGTATATGGCATGCCGCTCGAGTGCAACGCCTCTGTCATGACAAACCAGGACGCCAGGCGCGCATCAGGCAGGGGCCGCATCAGCGATGGCGCGATGATGCTGGTCACGGCCTGCGAACTGCTTGATTCACCCGCTGCGCCATGGCAGGTCATGCTTCGCCGCTGCCGCATTACACAGCGCCTTGAGCAGTCTGCTGTGTCACAGTCGCAGGCCATGAGGGCATGCTGGCATCACAGCATAACATGAACGCTGAGCTCGCTAATCGGCATGCATGAGTCACCACTCACGGGTGGTAACCAACCGCGAGGTCTGACTCACGGCGACAGGCGCTTCCGAGTGCGGCAAGGTGTGCCCCAGCGCAGTCGCTGCCTTTGTCTCAGCCGCAGAGAGCCCGTAGTCTCGGCCACAGCGGCAGGCATTGAGGGACGTGGCGCGAGCGTTCACGTGGAGGCACCAGGAGCAGTGCGGGGGGGCGTCGTGGCCAGAGGGGCGCACTTGGAGGTGAGCGTGTCCAGCTGGTCCTCGATGAAAGAGAGGCCGAGGGGGTTGAAGGCGTCGATGTCGATCTGCTCGTAGTCAAAGGTGCACCACACCTTCTCTGTCTTGCCGTCAGGGTGCTCTACCTCACGGTACGGCGGCCGCGGTTTGCGCGTGTAGATCAGCGCCAGGTCCTCCGCGGTCGGCTCACCGCCCCAGAACTTGTGGTACCGGATGAAGAGGTCGGCCCACTCCGACTGCAGCAGCGCGAGCGTCGCTCACGGCAGGACTCAGGGCGGCGTGCTGCCATGGCGGCCGCACGCGGGACAGTCAAGCATCCGTGAGGGGGGGCGGGGGGTGGATGTAGAGCTCAGGTGGGGGGTCCACGCGTCGCGCACGAATCACGCGAATGCAGGTTTCTAGTGAGGGCGTGTGGTGGGGGTGCGTGCGAGCATCACGGCACCCGCAGGGGGGCGGCATGGACTTGCAGGCAGGTTACGGGCACCGTGTCTCTGTGAGGCGGCGCGGGCAATGGGCCACACACCGGCTCCCACCAAGGTCACCGTGTTGACAACCACGTCACCGTGTGGACGCACACGCTGCAGACAGTGAGGTGAAGCGATGGTGAGAACGAGGAACACAGAGCAGAACTCTGTGAACGACACCTGTGAACAACGCAGGCCGGGGTGTGCGTGATGGTCGCTGAGAGCTCCGTGTGGAGGTGTGTGGAGGTGACGCCATGGTGTGATGACACACAACTTACTCACCCCGGGGCATCACGTGCGGCAGCGGTGGTACTAAATCTCCACTGCCGCGGAAGCTTACTGGCGCCGCGGGATGGTGTAGCTGCGTCGTGACTCTCGTACAGCACATGCACAGCACACAGATGCGTCCGGCCCCTCGTCAGAGGGGCAATCTGCGGGCGGCGTCATTGCAGGCGGTGGCTTGCCTGGCCGGTGTCCCGCAGCCGGACAGCTGGAGGTCAAGGGGAGGCACCTTGTCGCCCTTCTCGACAAAGTCCTTGAACTGGGGGCTCTGGGCGGAGATGTGGTTGACCATGAAGTCCACACACACGTCGAGCTCCTCGCGCAGCGACGCGATGTCCTGCCAGTCGCCGAAGGAGGGGTCCACCTGCTTGTATGTCAGCGGCGCGAAGCCGCGGTCGGCGGAGCTCGGGTAGAACGGCAGCACGTGCACGCCGCCGACGACCCCCCCCAGACACCTGCACCACCCCGCATGAGTCTGCCGCAGCCGAGGTGCACGGCCAGCCGGCGGGCCGCCCGCGCGTGCGCAGCACGCACAGCAGCGGGGTGCAGCACGCACATGCGACCGGACCAACCCCGCGGGTGCAAGTCGGCAGTGGCGGCGGTGCGTGCAAGGTTGCTGCGCAAGCGAGCCGCAAGTTCAGGCCGCAGCAGTGATGCGCCACGGGCATCCGGAGGCACCCGCACACAAGCCTGCGCTACCCAGCCGCCGGATTCAGAGTCGACAGTGATTCTGTTTCTCTCTCCCTGGCGTGTGGGGTGCTGTGGCCAATGCCTGCTTTGGCGTGGCGTGGTGCACCTGAGCTGGCTCGTGTGACGCAAACTCACTGTCGCCCACCACGGGAAGCACGGGTGCACCGCCGACAGGTCTGCACCGATCTCCGTCCGGATCGGCCGCTGCAGGCGCCGCGGCCCCCCACACCCCCCACTCCCGGGCCGCCGCTCCCTGGCCACACCGAGTCTGTGCCGGCGCGCCGGCAACAGCACATCGCCAAGGGATGCGCGGATTCCGGGCCCACATCGCACGCATCCAGCGCAGCATGGGTCGTGCGCACTGTTCGACGAAAGTGTTGAGGCCAGAGAGGTCGCCGCCGATGCAGTCGGGGTACGTCGAGAGCTGGACCTTGTTGCGGAGGTTGGTGTCGACGCCCCAGCGGATGCGGTCGGTGTGTGTGTTGCGGCCGGGCAGCTGGTGCGCGAGCAGCTCGACGGCAGACGGCTGCGTGCGCGTGCGCGACGCGATCGCGACGCCCCCCGGCAGCAACGTCTTGCTCACCGCCTCTGCCGCCGCCTCTGCCGCCGCCGCCGCCGCGGCCGCCGACTCCTTCAGGTCCACTCCATCCTGCACCCGGCCGAACCATCGCTGAGCCGCAGGCGTGCGAGACAGCAGTGGGGCTACGCTGGATCGCTTGTTCCCATGCTCGCAGGTGCAACCCTGAGCGCGTGGTGCGGCGACGGCCGGTTGGGAGGAGGGACTTCGCATCGAGCGACGGAGTTCCCAGCTGCGACCGACCAGCACGCCACTCGCTCATCATGCATGCGCGCTCATGATTGACTATGCCCGGCGAGTGTGTGCACGCATGCAGCGCTGGCATGCGGGTGGCCCTGTGGAAGGTGTGGGGATGCTGCGCGGCTTTCTGGGGGATCCGTGGAGCGGCCGGTGGGGTTCTGGGTGCGAGTGGGAAGCGGAGGCGGTAGTTGCGGATGACAACAGGGAGCTGTGGCATGGCCGCCTGGGAGCCTCATGTGAACCGCACATTTGGGCAGAGGCATGCATGCATACGCGTCCGCAATGTCGAGGTAGCAGATCAGGGGGGGGTGCGCGGAGGGCCTGGCACTGGCATGCGCACTGCCTCGGCAGAGCCTGCGCATGCATGCCCCTGTGGCCGCCGCCCTGCAGCGTTGGTGCCGTGGCCGCTGACACATGCATGCACGCGCGGGTGAGCACTCTCCGGCGCGCGGGTGAGCGATGCCCGGGGGCTGCGAAGGAAGGACCAGCGTACTTGGGCCACCCGAGTGTCGGAGGGCGGGCCCGGCTCTAGGGGCGCAGGCGCACCTGCTGCCCGAGGCAGCTAGTCAGGCAAGAGACATGCATGCATGGCGCAGTGGGCGCAGCGGTCACTCGTGGAGGATGGGCAGCGGAGCCTGGGGAGTCACAGCAGTGAGCGGACCGCGGTGAGAGTGGCAGGAGACGGGATGCGTTGCTGGAGGGGTGGAGCGGTTGTCGGCAGGTGTGTCGTGCACGTGAGTGGTGACTCAGAATACTTACGGCACCAACTGCGGCTGGGAAAATGCAAGTCTGGGACGGATTTGTGAGGTGATTCGTCACGCCGTGCCACCCGTGCACATTGCAACATGGTACAGCTGCACGTGTGCCTGGAACGGTCCTAGCGGTACGTCTAGCGTGTGCGCCAGCGCCGGGAAGATTCTGCAGCGCCATGGGCGCGGCAGGTGTGTAACACTCGTCAAAGGCACGCAGCAGGGCAACGCATCAGGCGAGCTGACAGCTAGCAAGATGGATATTTTAGAGGAGAGGAGATACACGGTGATGTTGATGGAGACGGGTGTGCGGTGCGATGCATCGCCGAGGCAAACGTGTAGGTCCGGAAAGCGTGCACGTTCGCACCTGATGACACGACGTGCAAGGCACGGCCCTTGGCACACAGACTGGGCCCTTCATGGACATCTTAGAGTATGTAGTTTGTGAGAGGCAAAGCGGATGGTGAGGAACACGCTTCCGTGCACCAGGCGGTACTCAGCTGGGACAGCCTGGCCAGCGGGTGATCACGGACGGTGGGCGTTCAAGACGAGCGCATATCAGAAGAAAAGAGGTCAGTTGGAATGATTTCGGCTTTTATAGTTTGCCAGATGCCTGCGTCGTCCAGGCTGAGCTCCGCTCGGGTGCATTCATGCAGTGCAACGCGTGCGGAGCGATGACGTGTCCACCGTGGTCGGGCAGCGTCCCCCGAGTGATCAGCCAGCTGGAAACGTTGCCAGCAACGACAAAATCATGGCAAAGGACATACACAACGAATGCCACATTGCCAGGCTTGCGCAAATTGTTGATGCAGGATGCGAACTGGTACTTGGAGAATTGGAGCGTGCGTGAGCGTCTACGTGCGAATGGGAATCCTCGCGAACAGAACAAAGAATAGAAAGACGACAGTGGTTCCAAAAAGTAGCGTATGGCGGCAGGCCTGAAACGCTTAGCAGCACTGACGCTGCTAGTACGAGGTAGCTCTTGCCAGGCGTCACGAGAATGATGGTACGAGTCGACATACAGGTCAAGCGAGTCAAGCACACACTGAATGTCCAAGGGAACTAGGCATACTCACTATCAGATGGCTTCAGCCATAACGTTCAGAGAGCGCTTTGCCGCAGAGCCTTCGCACCCGTGTACTCGCAGCCGCTGCCTGGACAGACTTCCGAGACATGGGCGAAGGGTCGCTGCGTGCACGTTCCGCCAGGACTCGAACAGTGCGGGCAGTTGGCGGCACTAATCGCTTCTGCTGAAGGCCGTAATTCCGTCGACGTGCCGCACATGTGACAGTGGAAGTCCGCGTTGGCACACAAGGAATCCCCATTGGGATCGTCACAACAGGAGAGGGCGCGAAACGCGATGCTGCAAGTCCCTTTCAGAACAATTAATCTGTTGGAGCTAGCAACACGCAAGCCCTCGCCCGTATTTCTGTCACAGGAACGTTACACAAAGCTACTTCCGTGCACACGAACACTTTTTCGCTAGAGGCGAATCTTAGCCTGCCGAGATGTTCGCGTCTCAGCCTATATTCCTAATCCGTCAACCCTCACTGCACTTCTATCCTCTGTAGAACGTGAAGGCGGTCAGGCCGGCTCGCATGGAACAATCGGAATGCATGCATGTGGCGCCATCTCCCTAGGCCACAATCAAGTGCATGGACAGCACACCTTTGAGTAGAAACGGTTGATTAGGCGGGGCAGCATGAATCCCGGCAGAATGCTCGACGCCAGTGTTGCAGCTGTACATGTATTATTCCGCCATCGTGTCTCCGTGGCGGCTCAAGTGCATTCTCGATCCATGCTGGCACAGTTCTGAAGGGGAAACGTTGGAGACCGGAGGGCACGACGCTCCCAGGCCAGCCACATCAACAGATGCACCAGTGCCGTTGAATGCCACGGCATACGCACCGCAGAGCAGGTGCAGCATGGACATGCATTGCAAGCGCCTCAGTGTAAGCATTTGGGCCTGGCACGATCCCGGAATCGTTGGTGTTGGTGCTGTTGTTAACATTGCACGTGGTGTGGGAGTGCCACTGCGGCGCACAGGCAGCAGCGCCACACCTGTACAGAATCTGCACCAGCTGTTCCCACCACCTTGATCAGCTCAAAGTGCTCCTTCGCAGTAGTTGCAGTCTGCTCCTAGGTGAGGCCTGCAGCCGCCCACTGCAGCATGGGCCTCTGCCAACACAACACCTGAAGCCCTCGTGGCTCTCAGGCTGGGTGATGCTTGGCAAGCACCATTCCCACACGTGCCGTCTGCGTCTTGAGGAACAGCATGGGCCGTGTGAGGTACACCGGGACGAGCGAGTGTTGGTAGGCAGCGCACAGGCGGTGGGCCTCACACCGTGTAAAATGCACCTCGCACCGATGCATGGTCGGGGTCTGTGCTGTACTAAATGTGGCGAGCATTCTCCATGGGGCGATCGCAGAGGTATGTCCGGCCCGCTTGGAGGCTTTGGGGCAGTAGGTACCATCTGGTGTACACTAAACCGTGATGTACATCGACTATGGTCTGTGATGATCAATCGTGTGTACGTCAATCTCGCTGTGCACGTCAGTCTCACACTGACGTATGCCATGCTCGTTTGAGGATCTGGGGCTTGAACTTGAGGCACGTCTTCGTGCACACCACCCTGGGATGTACCTCAAACTTGTCCCGCACTGCAACTCGATTCTGCAGCTAGGCACGATGTCCTTGGAGATGTACCTCAAAACGGCTTCAAACCAGACCCCCAAGAACGCATGTTGCAATCGGGTATCACGCCACTGATACTGTGCCTGGCATCGGCCATGCACTGTCTCAATGACAAGTATCAGGCGGACCGTTTCATTCAGGGTGTCTGCCCCTGTACCATGGCCAGGGCCCGGCAATTGCAAGCTTCACCAGTTGGACGTGTGTGATGCTGTGGATCCGGAGGACCCCGATGACACATGGCGCCCATGTCATCTGATCACAGCCTGAAACTGCAGCTGCGTGCACAGCCTGTTCTCTCTTCGAGTTGGCGTTGCACCTGCTTGCAGGCCGCATGGCGCCCGTATCTTTTCCCTCGCCTGGGCTGATGCTATTGCATGATGTAGCTGCTCTGCTTTGCAGCATCGACGGCGCAGCGTGCCCCATGGTCTCTGCCAAGCCAGGTTCGTCTTTTTGCTGACCACATGCATCTCTGATGAATGATGACACATCGTCCAATGGTAGAACTTTCAAGTTCAGTACATTCTGCTGTTGACCTGTTCATACAGGGAGGGTGTCCTGCAGATGGGCACCCTGGTAGAGCACAGCAGGATAGATATCGAAGGGTGTTCGTGACGCTCGTGCAGAGTGTGGCTTTGCCAAGGAGCTGGGGTAAAAGGTAGAGCGGGTAGAACAGGAAAGCTTCCAACCTTGGATTCAATCCGAGGCAACGCTTGGCTATTCACATGTGGCATGACATGGCTGCGAGATTGCAGGACGACAGCGGCAGAGCTGCAGCCCGGTGTCGTGAGGACCGAGCTTCTCCTGGAGTCACTCGAGGCCACCGAACACTGGAAAGTCCTGGGCGGAGGTATCCTCCATCCTGACCCATCAGATCGTCAAGGTAGGGGGTGGTATGAAAGACTCAGGAAACGGTTGCAGGCACAGGCAATTCTCGGGTCAGGTCGCGCAGCAGACTCCTTACAAATTCATGCCGTGGCAAGTGCTGCCAAAGCATACTCAAACACAGTCCCAGGTGAGGTGCACCAACGTCAAACATATCACAGACGCTGCTGCCACTCGCCTGTCAGATGTGCAACACGATGCAAACATTCTCTGTGACAGCCAACCGCACTCACAAGGCATGGGTGCGCTCAACAGCGTTCACCCGCACAGCGGCGGCCCTGTAAAAAGACTCGCTCGGTGGAAGCGACGCATCCATCACCAGTGCGGTACGCAGTGGCCACCACAGATGCACTGCACAAAACAGCCTCCTCCTCCATGCTCATCCATGCCATGCTGCCAGCGGCCGTGGTCCAAACTCGCGGCGTGCAGCATGTCATGCTCGGCGCCTGTACTGGCACCCAGAATGGCTGAAACAACCCAGTTGCCGCACCACTTCAGGTCGTGACAGCGCTAGGCCCCACCCTTGCTGCAGCCCCGTGGGGCGCGTGGGTGCTACACTCGCCATCATGCATTCAGTTCAAACACTGCATCACCGCTAACCCCTACATGCACCATCACCGCCAGCGCTGCCGCAACCACGTTCACAACAGAGCGCCCCCACGGCGCGTGCGCTGGCGGTGCTCCACCTCCGGCGAGCCTCTAGTAATGCAGATCCATCCATTTCTCCGCCTGCCGCGGCAGCCTGCAGCGCCACCGCCCGGCGCCGGGGCGAGGCGCTAGCGGCAGTGCTGACTCAGCACACGCGGCCACCCTCCATGCGTCCGACATGTCTAACCGTCGGCGCCCGTCTCCACGTCGCGTATGTGCTGCAGTGCGACAGCCAGCCGCGCCGCGGTCGGCCGCGCGGCGGGGTCCGCTTGCAGGCACAGCGTGATGAGCGTCCGCAGCTGCACCGGCATCGGCTGCTCGTCCAGCTGCAGCACCTGCTCCAGCAGCGTGCCCTCCTGCGCCATCAGCTGCAGCGCCTGCACAGCACGCAGCACATGTCAGCCCGGACACGCTTCGGGCGAGCACCCGCCGTGCAGAAGGACCCCGAGCGCGCCCGCCGCAACTAGACCAGGGCTGATAGGCGAGATCGCGGCCAGGGACGCGGTTTGCATGGGCAGAGAGTGAGCGAGGGGAGCGTGCCAGGACCCCGTCCCGCACGAGAGGCAGGCTGAGTCGCATGCAGTAGATGAGAAGCATGCCAAGCGCCCAGATGTCCCCAGCAGCCGCCGGCGCTGCAAGCATGCCCCCCGCGCAGAAGCGCTCGGGCGCATAGAATAGTGGCAGGTCGGCGCGGGCCTGTGCCAGGTCCATGCGGTGCACAGGCTCGTTCATCTCCGAGGCGGCTCCGACCGTCGCGAACGACAACTGCACGTCGCTCCCATGCCGCCACAGCACGCCCGGCATCGCTTTGGGTGCCGCCATCGCGACGACGACCGACGTGTCGCAGATGCCGCCGTGCACCGCGCCTGCGGCGTGCAAGCGCTCCACAGCACGCGCAGCGTGCAGCAGAGTGCCGAGCACCAACGGCATGTCGACGGCCACCACGCCCTCGTGCAGCTGCTGCGCCGTCGGAACATTCTTGAACACCTGCACGTCCACCACCTCGAGACCTGCAGTCATCCCAATCCCGGCGCAGGCCTGCTGCGGCCGCAGCACGCACCCGGTGCACACCGCGGAGCAGGTGACTCGCATCAGAGCGCCTCGCGCACGGAGACGAAGGCCAATTCCGGCAGATGGCGGAGATCACGGGCGCGCGCTATCTGATGCACAGGGACACCGGGATGCGAGAGCAGACAGGAGCGCACCCCTGCATGCATGGCGGTGCGCATGGACATGCAGATGGGCATCGGCAGCCGCCGCAACACGAGCACCATGCCCCGGCCAGCCTGCACGCGCAGGATGTCGAGCACCGCATGCTCAGGCAGCCGCAGCATCTCCCAGTGCTGCTGCGCCTTTCGGAGGCCGGCCAGAGTCGCCGCCGGGTCGCGGGCGCTGACCAGCTCCGCCAGCGCATACTCGCTTCTTCCGCCCGTGACATCCTCGCCGCCCACAGGCACTCGCAGCACGTGCAGCAGCTGCGACCGGAGTGTCGCGGAGATCTTTGCGGATGCTGCGATATCCTGCATGACCGGATGCCACTCAGCCTCAGCCCTGGCGCCGGGTCAGACGACACCGCGCGAGTGTGGCAGAGACGACAGCGCGAGGTGGAGCCGCGTGCACGGCAGCGGCGTGGTGGCGTTGCACCTTCAGCGAGCCGGCATCAAAGTGCTCCCCCAGGTCGGTATCGGCGTGCAGCGCCACGCTGCGCTGCAGCCCATCGCGCTGCCACTCCCCGCTGCACCGCATGCTGTGCATGAGATCGCCCAGGCCAGCCACCGGGGGGGGGCTGCCGGCGAGCGGCCGCACGGTGACGAACCAGTACGCCGCCTTCGTGCCGGGCTCGCTGGTGAGGTCCATTGGCACTGACACCATCGGGCACTGGTCGTCGACCTGCGAGAGCGTGCCGCTGGTGAAGCTGCACGTCAGGCACATCTTGCGGCCCTCGACCGTGTACGCCTTGACGTCCGCCGAGAAGTCCGTCGCCTCGAGCAGGTGCCGCCGGAACCGATCCGAGGGAGGGGGGCCGTCATCGCGCAGCGCGACGTGCTCCCAGAAGTCTGTCCCGATGAGCGCGTCGACGTCCGCCATGCCCAGCACGTGCCCCGTGCGGTCGTTCGCATGTCGCACCACCCATGACTCGTTCGCTGCACCAACGAGTACTGTCATGGAGGCACAGCGTCTGCGCGAGTCTGGCGCACACTCCAACAGTTTGCAGGGGCATCGTGCAGAGAGCCTGCGGCGATGGTAGCAGGCCGAAACGTCGCCGTGGTGGCCAGAGAGGGGGTCAGCAGGCCGTGCTGGTGGGCAGGAGCGGGGCAACATGTTTCGATCACGTGTGGAGCGGCGGCCGTACCGACATGGAGGACCAGGATGCCGACGTCCCACGCGGCGCGCCCTCGGATGACTTCGTCGGGCTCCTCCTCAAACGCGAGGCGCTGGTCGGCCCGCTGCGCCTCGAGCTCCCGCACCGCGAGCTCCGCAAAGTTACTCAGGAGGTTGCAGTCCTCGTTCGTGAAGTAGCGCGTGCGGCTGTCGATGATGCAGAGCGACCCGAGGCGCATGCCATTGGAACACACGAGCGGGCAGCCTGCGTAGAACTGGATGTGGGGCGGCCCGGTGACGAGCTTGTTGTTGCGGAAGCGGGCATCGTTGCGGGCATCGGAGACGACGAGGCACTCGGGGCATTGCGGCAGCAGCGTCCAGGCACAGAAGGACGACTGCCGGTCCGTCTCGGTCACGCCCGGGAGGCCCATCACGCTCTTGAACCACTGCCTGTGCTTGTCCACCAGCGAAACCAGCACGATGGGCACGCTGAAAACCTGCACACGCTCCTGGCACGTCCAGCATCCGACGCGCGATCCCTTGTTGGGGCACCCCGCTGAAAAAAAGGCCAGGAAACTGTGACATGGTGCACTTGTGAGGACCGTAGGCAAGACAGTCGCGCTGTGTGGCCAAGCCAAACCCCACCACGACCAGCGGTGATCGTCGACGCACTAGGTAGTGACACACTAGATGGTGACAAACTGAATGGTGGCACACACTGTCACCACGCGCACAAGGTGCAGATGCCATGACGTGCACGCCGACTCACAGGACATGCAGCGCAGCAGCGTTGTCCCACATCGAGAGGTCTGCCGGCGTGGCTGGGAGCGCTGGGACGCGAGGGAGGCTGGCGCACGAGGAGGCAGGCAGGAAGGAGCATGCGGCGGCGAGTGCAGCTGGGGGGAGGAGGGGGCGCACGGAGGCGGTGAGGCCGGTCACGCGGTCAAAGCGCCGCTCGGGGGTAGTGCCGAGGACATTCAGGCTGCACAGGTGGTCCATGCGGTCGCACTCGGCGGACGGCAGGGGAGCGCCTACGTACGGCTGCGCCGCGACGTCCGCGTGCGCACGCAGAGGTGTGATCAGCGACATGCTACTGCTCGAGCTTGTCGCGTCCTGCTCATTCGCCGCCAGCGACGGCGGCGACCAAGCCCCCTGGAGATCGTGCCCCAGCGTGCCCGCAGGGTGCTTGCCGTCGCCAGCCTGCCCCTTGCTCTTCCCGAAAAACATCTCGTCGATCTGCTGCTGCATGTCTGGCATTGTGGCGATGCCGCCGGTTACCGGGGGAAGCTGCTGACGGCGGTGGCTGCAATGAGACAGCAGAGAGATTGGCTGTTCATCAGGTGGCGTTACAGCCGCACCCAAAGCTGGTGGGGCTTCAAAACTGCCCACTGTAGATGCCCCGGTAGCAGCGCCCGGGTTGTGCAGGGAGGCCACCACGGCACTGACATCTTGCATAATATCGAGATGGTCGAGGCCAAGCTGGTTGACCTCGCGCTTTGCAATGGACCGATTCTTCAGCAACGACAGCACGCCGTCGATACTAGTGGCCGTGTTCTCTGGGGCGCTGATTGTGCCACAGGATGTAGGCTGCAAACGCCGGCCGTGCGACGGCTCTAAGCCTGTCGGTCCAACAGCGCTGTTGCCGGATTCACTACCAGCGTCATCAACAGCTCCAACGTAAGAAGCTCTTACCGACTGTAATCTTGCTGAAACCTGTCTCTCTGACTCTCTCGAGGCGGACATGCTTGCAGGCAGGGCAGCTTGCCCAGGTAAAGGCATGTGAGTTGCAGCACCAGGGCGGGTCACGGATGGATCGACTGGTGGCAGTGGGGCAGCATTTGTGTCGATCCATGCACCCCTCTGCACCTCTCCGGAGTGAGGCACGCCTGCAGAGCTGCCAGTGGCACGACAAGCACTCTCAACGGTCCCGTCTGCTGCTGTCAAAGCAGAGGAGCTCTGACCTTGGTCATAGCTTCCAACATGATCAGACATTGATGATGTCAGCCACTCTTGTACTTTATTGCTAGACGCAAGGATAGGTAAGCTCTCAATCCCAGTCGCGCCTGGTACATGACCATCACCTGGTGGAAGGCCGTCAGAAAGCTGCGCTGGTGCGTCCGCTGCTGGTGACACTCTCATCGAAGTGTCTTCGCTTTGACCGGGTACTTGAACGCCGTTATCTGAATATTCGGCCATGCGCGCTGCCCTTCCGTTGCTGAAGGTTTCCACTGCTACTCCATGTGCAGCTGTTCCATGGCCATTCTGCAGACACAGCTCGGTGATCAGACACAATGAGGCAGGACACCAAGCTGTAACTACCAGTCTAGTCATGACCAGTCTGTTCAGTCTGTACATGTTCAAGCTGTCACTTGTGTGACGCGAAGCTGTGAATTGCTTTCGCAACATGCGAGCAGGAGACCATGAGGATGGGCAACAAGATACATTGCGGGTTGAACACCGCAGCGGTGTTCATATTTTGGAGACAAAATGAAAAACGTGCAAGAACATTGGCGGGGCGTGCCTGAGAGCAATGTTGACCTTGCGATGTTGCTGATGCACGGTCTTGCGGCAGAGCCAACGCAGCCACCTGTTGCGCTCCGCCAGCAGCTGCAGCTACGTCGTCTTGGTGGTTCTTAACCTGAACAGTCAGACGTAGCGTTGCAGCGCGGATGGTGACGTCCACTCAATCCAGCAATGCGCTGCGCTGGCATTTATGTGGATAGAATTGCTGCGCTGCATCACTGGCGTGTGTGGCATTCACAAGTGCAGGCACATAGCTATTTAGCTTCATGTTAACAAAAACTCGAGCCGTGCTATCATAGCGTCAAAGGCTTGTGGAGTTGGCGATACCTTGCGACTGTGAGCTGCACTCCCACAGAAGCATGCAAAACACCTCATCGCGCCTCAAACTTTAACCAGAATCACAAACTTCAACCTTGTATGAAGAAAAGAATCATAATTGAAGAGATACTGGCGCGTGAAGCAAAGCGTCCAGCATCACGACACGCAGCGGGTCCGGAGGCCAGCGGAAGTTCGACAGAAATTACATCCGGGATATTCCAGAGCTTGATATGCGTATAGGATGCAATGGATAGCCGTGCACGCGTTACAACTGCCAGAATATGTCCATCAGGGCGGTGGGCTTCACTGCCAGGAGAACGTTGTAATCACGAGGCAAAAGCCATGGGCACAGAGTAGAGTGATTCCACCGTGAGCACTGTGCTGATGGTACTGCTGAATAGATATGCTAGAAATGGCTGGATTCGCGGAAGC
>JAUMHO010000006.1:3960721-3995119 GCA_032360965.1 Ulva armoricana
CTTCCGCGAATCCAGCCATTTCTAGCATATCTATTCAGCAGTACCATCAGCACAGTGCTCACGGTGGAATCACTCTTCAGCACTACATATCGGAGTAGCGCTACATATCGGAGTAGCACTACGCGTGCAATCGTCGAGATGTCCGTCGATCTGTTTCAACACCAAGCAGTGCGCACAGCAGCTGCTCCAAAAACTATAAATAGCTGGTTCCCCACGGCAACTCCATATCGATCTCTCAGCCCTACTATTAGCCAGCTGCCTCAATACCCTTCGTTTCAAGCTCGATATTTGCGATGGCATTCCGTGTTGATCATGCCAAACGTCCCGGAGTTCTCCACAAGCACACCCAGTGCGATCTCCTCCTATGTTTCAATACTGCTGCTAGACTGTTTGCCGCCTGCAGCTGTACCTGCCCGTGCTCGAACACCGCTGATGTCGATGCTCAAGCTTACGTACGCCATAATCTCGCAACGGATCCACTAGCGAATCGACTGACCGCTTCTTGTATCTTTAATCGTCAGAGCAGCTACGATTTTGGTGCTCCTTTGCGTTCGCCGGCGTGCTGGGTCTGCATCGTGCTACTGCTATAGTTTCTGTGGCACCAGCTGCGGTGTGCACGTGGGTCATAGCTGCAGTAGACACTGGCCTAGGCGCTCTACATGCATACTTATCGCACGCATGCTTATGTGTACACCGAGTTTCGACCACTGGGGACAGATGCTCGTACACTTGCCCAGGTGCACTTAAAAAGCAATTTAAAAATGGAGTTTCGCGCTACACCGAACCGCGGGCACTGCTGCATGCACACTGGTGCCAACACAGGCGTTGTTGGACCTAGCTGTCACTGGCGGACCCCATGGCCAAGGCATGCATATGCTGCAGGGATCCGGGGTGTGCTGCACTCGACAGGCAGGCCAAGTCCACAGGCAAGCCCAACTCGCAGCAGCGACGGCGCACCAGCGCGTCATGGCGACCGCAACAACCTCTGGCAGCGCCAGTGCCTGCGGCCCCGTGCACCCCTACTTTTCCCCACCGTCCTCCGACCTCACGGGGCTTAGCTATAGGCACTGGCGTCCATGTCCCTAGCCACGTGTGCGACTGGCGTGCCCACCTCCATGCTCTCCAGAGGGAAGTCGCCATTCCCTGGGGTGACATGGTGCTAGCTGAGGAAGAGGGTCTGAAGCCGGGTCTCTCGTACAAGGCCCTATTGCAAGTGCCTTGGCCGACGACCGCGGCTCCATGCTCCCGTTGCATGGGTCTAGGCCAACCCGCTCAAGCCAAGGCCGTGCCCGAGGCCCCATGCTCCCATTGCATGGATATGGACGAGCTCACTCAAGCCCTGGCAGCACTCGATCGCGCCATGGCTTTCAGCTGGGCAGACATAGACCACGCTGAGGCTGACGGTGTTGAGCTGGGGATTTCCTACCGCCAGCTCGCTCGCGTACCATGGCTACCGAGGAGCCCACGTGTTTGCGCCCCGACGACCGCGAAAGGGGCGTGGAGCTCTGTGAAGGTTAAGAAGAAGCCAAGCCCGCGACTGTAGGCCCTGACGAACGCGAAAGGGGACTGCAAATCTGCGCGGCTGAGAATCAAGCCAAGTGAGAAGCCCGCGACTGTAGGCCCTGACGAACGCGAAAGGGGACTGCAAATCTGCGCGGCTGAGAATCAAGCCAAGTAAGAAGCCCGCGACTGTAGGCCCTGACGAACGCGAAAGGGGACTGCAATTCTGCGCGGCTGAGAATCAAGCCAAGTGAGAAGCCCGCGACTGTAGGCCCTGACGAACGCGAAAGGGGACTGCAATTCTGCGCGGCTGAGAGTCAACTCAAGTGAGAAGCCCGCGACTGTAGGCCCTGACGAACGCGAAAGGGGGCTGCAATTCTGCGCGGCTGATGTTGGGACTGCCCCAACTAGGGCAGTCGGCTGATTCCTGTGCCTGGCTGGCGCTTGTGCGATACGGGATTGATTGCTGGATTGGCAGCGATGGCAATACCATGTAACAGTAAATCCCATCTCTGGTCATCCATGTATGGTGAATGTGTGTCATGAGCATACTGGCATGAGGCCATGGATCTGTGATGCGATGTGATGGCTGTGCTATGTCTCATGTTCAAGATTGAGACCTGCTTGCTGTGTTGGTTGATGTTGTGTGCAATCTGCATGTCACCTTTGTCTGGCGGAGACCTGGTTTCACGAAACACTGAGCCACGTTCAAGCACCGTATTGAGCAATCTTCTATCGGCATCTATTGCAGTTTGTGGATAGATCCTCAGGACAACTGATTGCCTGGCTGTGCACTGATTGCCTAGCTGTGAGTGTCCTCTTGACCAGGTGTCTGTGGCACGTACACCTTGATGTTGCAGCCAGGTGTGCTTGCCAGTCCCAATCCTGTGACGACTTGCTCACCGCGATCAGGCAATTGTACTCACCACGGTCAGGCTGCTACGAAACGTGTGTGTTGAATCCCTGAATCCAGTCAACCTCATAACTCAGCAGTTACTGTCCTGTGAAGAGTCATCACAGGCAAGTGACACGGCACTGGTGCTTCACGAAACAGAATAATAGTCAGCCGCGTACTGCGAGCCGCGTACTCATACTGAGACACCCACAGCATCCTCTCATAGCTGTCACGCTGGTGTTCACGAAGCAGGGGTGCACGAAACATGTGGCATTTACCGCCGCGATGATAAACTTCTTGAGATCAGCAGGGGATTCCAATTCCACACGTGTTTCTATTCTGGATTCGTTTGCGCCTGTGTTCACGCGGAACAAGGCAGTCGTCTTTTTGCGAGATCGTCTACCCCATGGCGAGCAGTGGCCACGGGTTTGAACGTGTTGGAGCGGTTCTGACAGTCCATTTCAACAACGGCACACGTCAAAGCGTTCCATGTTCGCCATGCTATGTGGAGTCCTTATGTTGAACCAGTCGTTGCTTTGCACCACCATTGTCGGTTTGCAACGCTGTGAGATAGGGGAGCAGGCATGTTGCCACAAATGCACACAGGCAAAAACGAGTGCGCAGAACAGCGTGCGAGATGTAAGGCGAAGTGCTGCTGCAAAATCATATAGAATGTAGCCACGTATTTGAGGGAAGTTAGATCCTTGTGCACATGCGTGGCATTGGACTTGTCTTGTGCTGCGAGCGGTACAGCTGCACTCCAGGCGCCGCAGCAGTTGATCTGCTGGGTTTGGGAACACCTGTTTGGGATGTAGTGGGTCTTTAGCTGCTTGCGTTCCTCTAGAGGCGGCCATCAACTCCCCCTCCTCTAGAGTCACGGACAACAGCAGCATGTGGCTGGAATGTCATGCAGTGACTCTGACGTACATTGTGTGGCCTTTCTCAACGCAAGATGCCTGTAGACGGATAAGCTACCCCCGAGTTTTTGCTCAGGTTGCATGCTGTGCCACAGGACTCCACCCATGTCACCGCCACCCTTACGCTGCGTACAGCAATTGGCGCCCCCACCCGCGTCGCACGGAAGTCACTCACTCCTGTGGGACAGTCTTCGTGCAACACTTGTTTTAGCTGATCTGGTGACACAACATGCAAGCCTATTTGCCTGGATTTCTGACCCAGAGCATTGGCAGAGGTGCATCGGAAACCTCTAGAGGAAATCGTTATTGACAGTCGGCTACCTTGAACATGGGGCATCAGGAACACATCTCTCTGCGTGGCCGAGCCATGTTCCACGGGACCTAGATGCCCTCCATACACAGCAGAGCAGGTCGCGCTGAATTGTATTCTACAGCATCGCACCTGCTGCAGTTGTCATGGACACCGATTCCGTGTTCCACTCACGAGACCTCCCAGAGCCAACAAAGTTTGATTTCCTGGCATTGTTACCGTTCCGAGGATCGAGGATGTGGCGCTGGCAGCACACGAGCACCCACATTCAGCACTGACAGACAGTGCTCAATTAAGCAGACCCGCCAAAGCCAACAAGTATAAATTGTTGGGAACGATCTTCAGGTATGAGCCGCGAAAACTGAGTCGCAGGATCACCACTGTTGACAGAGTCATATCACACCAGGCTGTGCTCCCTGTGGCCCTCGCTGACATGTGCACCAAAGGAGAGTACCGGTACGATGCCGGTACGACGCCGGTACGATGCAGTGCCTCCACCAAGTGTACACAGCGTAGAAGCTCATCAGTCACTAGCTGCTGAGACGGTGACCACTACCTCCCAGTCTACAGCCTGGAGCCATGGCTCTCGAGTGACATGGGTGACTGTGACATGTACGTGTAAACGAAGCCAGGGCATCACTGCAAGGCGTTGCTGGATCCATGAACGCGGCCGGTGCATGCCTGTGTTCAGTTGTGCCTCTTGCCATTTTTGCGCTTCGGCAGGTTCCAGCCCTGCTGCAGCTGATGCCATTTCGCTCTGCATACTCATTCGAGTTTATCCAGTCCAGTCAAAGGAGGGCAGCAAGCAGCACTGCCTTTGATGTCTGTCTGTCCGGTTTTGAGCGCTGCCATACTGTGAGTCTCTGACAGTTCTATCCGAGGACCCACATACTCGTCTCACCCTCCCATGTCTATCCGACTCTGGTTGGCGACAAGGCACATGCGATGTTTTATCAGTGCCAAGCAAAATGCCAGGGCTTGCACGGCGCCTCCTGGGCTCGCTGCGTCGCACAGTGAACGCACCAGCCTGAGGCCACGGAGGTGGCTTGGCATCCACCAACGAGCACGGGGCCCCTCCTGCCCAGATCGGCTGCCGCTTGCACGCCCGCCAGTAGCCCAAGGCTGGATACAAGAAGAGGCGCACATGCAGTCACACATCTCGTGTTCATGCTGGCCCTTTGCACGGAGTGCGCAGCCATACTGTGTTGTGGTGGTGCTCGCCATCGGGGCCGAGTGCGCAGCGATACTGTGTTGTTGTGGTGGTGCCCGTCGTACATGGCAAGTTACAATGTGCCGCGGCGTAGCATGCCGTAGCATGTGCAGCCGCAACGCTGTGTACCACAGCTGCCGCAACGCTCACACAAGAAAAGTCGCAGATGGCGGCCCGCGCAGGCTGCAAAGCGGACTCAGACTCGAAACAGCAGTCACTGACTCAGACTCGAAACAGCGTCACTGCCGCGCCCTGGGACACGGAGAGCATGTCACACAGCCTCTCGCCCAGGCGCTGGCCCACCGTGACCCGCAGAGCCCCAGCCCTATCCTTCTGGAGCATGGTGTGTGCCCCATGGCAGTGCTTCCACGGCCCACTAGAGGAACCGGTAGAGCAGTGCTACGCAGCGTCCTCGAGCGCTTACGTGGCTTCTCCACATGCCCGAAAGGCTGGACGGGAAGGAGGCTGTGTGTGTGTCGGCCCGAGGGGAGCACACGGGATGTCGGTCGGAACGAGGGCGGCGAGTCACGGGAGGAAATCGGAGGGCGGGTACTGCGCGAGCTCGTCCGGGGCGTCGCCTGGTGGAGCCAGATGGAAGAGCGCGTTGCCACAGAGTAGGGCCTCGCCGTTGGGGCCGTCGATGGCCGCCGCCGGCAGGCCCGCGGCGGCTGCGGCCTCTCTCAGGATGGCCTCTCGAACGGGGTGCAGCACGCGCTGCATCGGGAGCTTCATCGCCAGCGACATCACGTCGCTCGGGTTTGTGTTGTTCGCCGACACATACTGCACGCGCACAGCACCCTGCTCAGCCCTCTGCCTGGAACGAGGCTGCACAAGCTGACTCAAGGACCAACAAGCACAATACCCAAGTCTGCTATGCGTTTGTGAACAGGTCATCGACTGTGTGCAGTGTTGGGCCGCATGTGCCACATGCATGCTCAGTGTGGCTGCATGTGGAGCCCGTGCATGGCCGAACAGCTGCTGCCTCCCTCGCATGCGGCCAAACTCATGGAACCGGCTGCAAAAGGAACTGGCTTGGGTGGAAACGGGAACGCCTGCAGCGACCTGCGATACATTGAAGTCAGCATGGACTGACGTGTGGCGCGCGTGCCGTGGTTGCGCGCATTATGACCCAGGCCACCACGTCTCACTGTTCGAGGTGTCCCAGCGTCGCGATCAACGCTAGCCCATCTCCATGCTGCACGCGGGGCGCATCCGCAGCAGCCATGAAAACACACTCCCCTGCCGTGTCGGGGTATCAACGCGGTCGTGGCGGGTAATCAGCACCGGCCAGACGCTTGGACACCATCGCCGCCAGTGCGATGAAATGTGGTTCAAGGACGACATGCAGATGGCCAGGCGCGCAGGGTCGGCCGTCCGCGCGCTACTCCTGTGGCTTCCGTGACCCGCAACGGCTGCCGGGTGATATCGCGACGCGTCGGAAGCACCCATCCGGCGCGTGCCACGTCAAAACAGAACATGATCATAAAGGAGAGCAGGAACCAGCTGCACCAACAGCAAGAGGACCACGCTGCCGCACGATGCGAGGCAGGATACCCACACGCCCAGTGCTGTGGTGAGCTGCGCGACTCCGAAATGCGCACGGAAACACCGGTGAATGCTACAGTGGGTGCCTGCGGTTGGCCTCGTGCCGTGCTGCAGGATGCGATGTGGCCGTGATTCACAGCAGAAGAGGGGCGGACCTTGCGCTTGTCGGTGCGCCAGAGCTGCGAAACCGGCGGCGGCAGCATCACATACCCCGGCAGCTGTGCGCGGTGGGCCTTGAGCAGCGTGACCATGCACAGGTCCACCGGTTTGCTGACGTCGTGCCCGATTTCATCCATCATGTACTGCGCGACCGAGGAGTTGCGGAGGGCGTACGCATGCGTGCATGCCGGCGACTGCGCCTCGTACAACCTGCAGCCTACGCGCCTGTCACTGGCTGTGAGCCTCTGGTGTCCCGGGGCGGCACGCGAGGACTGGCATGCGTGCGCGCCATGGAGGCGGCATGTCCCAGCACATGCGTGCGTGCTGCCTGCATGCCGCTGCTGCCCTGCCTTCCTGCTTCCCCGTGTGGGAAGCTGACGTGGCGACCGCCGCAGCCGCGGCGTCCGATATCAAAACGCACGCCATGGGGCAGACATCAATGCTGTGGCAGCCTGCGGGACACCATAGGGAACAGTACGGTAGGTCTTGATCGAGCCGGGGGTGTGGACGTGGAGGCGAGGGGTTCGTGAGGGACAAGCGGCAACGGCACGGTGACGAGCGGGGCTGGCAGCCGCACCTGTGGCCTACTCTGGTGCCTTGGTGATCCTGCATCTCTTCAAAGCAGTGCCCGACCCAGAGGATGGCCCAGTCGTCCGGCACGTTGTGCAGCGCCGCGGCCACGGACTCCACAAAGTCGAGCTCCGGGTCGATGTCGTCCTCGAGGATGAGCACCGGCCTTTGGAAGTCCTTCGCGATGACGTCCAGCCACACCTCGCGATGCGACACGAAGCATGCGATCTGGGCGCGCAGGAACGTGGGTTTGCGGGGGGGGTGGGAGTTGTAGAGGGGGGGGTATGCGTCGGTGGAGCCGGGGGGGCTCGGGAGGGTGGAAGGGTCGTCGAGGAAGATAGGGTTCAGGTTGGCGCTGCGGCGCTGGACAGCGTACGTGCGGACGGCGGTGCTGTACTTGGAGAAGGCTGGCCAGAGAAGGGCGGAGATGTTCAGGCGCTGCAGGACGGAGCAGACGTAGTGGCGGCGGTCTGGGCGTGAGGGGAGGTTGATAGCGTAGACTTCTGCAAAGTGGTCGAAGATGTCGGGTTGGGGGGATGAGCTCGGGGGCAGGGGCTGGATGCGGGTTGGCATGGGCAGTTGCGGCATGTGGAGCTGCGCAAGGCTCTCCAACGCCGCTTCTTCGGAGCTTAGATCTGGCGGTGACGGGCAGCCGCATGCCTCCATCGGCACTTCCTGCGGGTCGTGGAGGCTCTGCTGAAAGAACGAGGTGGAGTGGACGTAGTCTCCCAGAGACTGCTGTTCAGCAAATCGTTCGTGGGGCTTCCGATTCCACAATCTTCGCTTGAAAGGTGTGTCATGTTCAGAATGGCTGTCGCGTCCAACGCCATATCGCAGAACGGCTGTTCCAGTGGCGTTCGACTGATAGGCCTTGGGCAGGTGGCGAGCAGGGCTGGAGAGGAAGACATGCGCAGCTGCGGCAGCGAATGCCAGCCCCAGAAGTATCACTGATCTTCTATACTTGATGATGACATCCCTGCTGCGGTACATGTGCACGTCGCTCGCGCAGCTGCCCTAGCGATCGCCAATGCTGCCGGCTGTTTGCGTTTGACAAGAGCGGACGCAGTACCTGCTGGAGAGCTAAGAACTCGAACGCTCTGTCGAGCTTGACGTACTATCACAGTATCTCAGTCAGCACCCCCTACCTCTGATGGAGCGGTGAAGTGATCGAGCGGAAGCCCGATTACTGTCACGCAGCACTGCCTCAGCAGCGATACAGGCTATTCAAAATGCGCTGCTATGTATGAAGCAAATTATGCTCCATACGTTAGCTGTTTTTTTCGCGCGGCCGATGCAGTCTGCGCTGCCGTTGTGAACTCAAAGCAGGGCCTCAACCCGGTACCTCGGCGCCCATCCGAAGCCAAAGATGGATCGATTAAACACATTCAGTCATACGCACCAACTCACTTCCTGATGACGTTCACAAAAGCTGTTGCAAAGTTGCAGATGATCCTGCTTTGCCGTTACTTGCAAGGTCCCATCGTGTCGTTGCACATGCATGGCTCAGCTGCAGCTGGTTTTGAGAACTGTTCGCTGAGGTCGGCGTGGAAAGATACCTGCATTCACGCGCATAAGCATGGAGCGAGCAGCTGTGTCGAATACTTGTCACATTTGCAGAGCTGTGCGTAGCACAAAGATGTCTCATGACTCTTGAACACGGTATGCAGCGGGCCAGCCAGTCAGTCCTGATTGCCACAGCAATGCGCTACAACAAACTTGGCGCACCATAAACGCAGTGAATCCAAATGCTCCACATATTTCTTCCGACCTATGCTGCAGCACCAGGCCATAGCAATGCCAGTCAGTACTCATAAAACCGTGCTGATCTTGGACAGCCATCCGACCACCCTCCGACGAGCTTGAGAGGCGTGACCGTCAGAAGTGCTCATACGACGCTTGCAGATAAGCATATGGACGCATTTGATGCGTCTTGTGGGCGCCACCCGGGAGGCGACCCGAATACTGGACTCGAGAACGTGGGCTTGCACAGCGCTAATGTCCCGACGTGCGCGTTGCGCGCCACAGAAATACAGTGAAATCTCCATTATATTGTGCGAGGCCACATCACTAAGGGACACTATCCTGGAATCAGTTTACCACTCATCAAGAGCGTTTATCATGACCTGATGTACACGTCATTCACGTTTACCGCGCGGCTTGGCCTGGGCATCACAATTGATATATACTTTCATTCCATACGCGCTAATTCACAGACGGAACTTCCCCGTGCTGGAGTAGATGTGAAATACAGAGAGATGTCAGCATTACGGCTCGGATTGCACTCGATGTGCCAAGCATACGTCTCCAGTGGCACTACATATAACGACCGGCATACATACGCACCCGGGCTCAAAGGACGACGCGTCCTGTCTTGTGGCGCGCAGACTGCAGCTGGCTAAAAAAACCGATGCGCACATGCAACTGACAAGTAGGTGCATGTCACCTCGCATACCCTCCTGCGCGTACCTCTCGTTTCAGGAACATTGATGGTGACGCTCGCGAGCATAGCCCTTGGGCAGCGCGGAACGAGATCTTAACTGGACCAAAATTGCAAACTTGTGCATATCCGTGTCCGGCACTACGTCTGAATGCACAGTGCCAGTCACACACAGTTTACAAGCCTCCGCAAAACTCAACGCTTGCTCTTCTTCATGTTCATGGCATCTCTATGCGACGCCGGGGTGCAAAACGCATGGGCGTACGTGAGGCTGCACTCACGCCACGGGCACATGTGTGTCGCGTACATGATGACCCCATGCACCCTTTGCCGACCGCGCAACAAGCAAAAGCGACAAATGTCATGCCAGCCTCTTCTGTCCCACTATTGGCTTCCAAACGCGAGAATCTAACGGGGTATATTTTTATCGACATCCATGCTATACCCTCCTCTCTGGCCCGTACACGCGCGCAGTCACTCGCCCATTTCATTCTCCATCCATAAATCAAATTCAATCTGAATCAAATCTCAGAACTTGAAAGGTGCGAGCGATACTGCGCTACTCCAGGCCTGTATGTAGGCCCAGTGTCGCGGACGTGAGTGGGTGCCTTGTGAACTTCCATGAAATGAAGCGTAATGAGCCATGCACCTTCTGGAATATGCAATATGGCGCTGCAGGCAGCAATCATGCGTACTAGGTTGTCTATAGCTGCCGAGCCGCTGGCCTCGAGCGTGCGTGGTTTATCGTTCTCCCAAGTAATACGTTATTCACAGCATCCGCATGCCACGCGGTGCAAGTCGTGAACTGTTTGCGCTTTTCGTCTAGTGCGACGGTGTGTGATGTCCACCACAGATGATGATGCAAGTGCGTGAACTCGACAATCGACAGCACTGCAAAATACTCGGCCACAATAGACATCATATATTAAGCAAATTCGTCGCATTATATCTCCTATATTGTACAGTGTATGGTAGCAACAGGTGCGCAGCATGGTCGTTCGCGTCAAACTTCATGTCGCCTGTACCACAATGCAAAGGGCAGGCATGCAGTCTCACGTGTGCGCATTGCACCAGCAGCTTGTATCGCACCGTGTTAGTAGACCTTGATGCACCTTGATCGTGACAATGTTGCGGAGCTTGTGTTAGACTGCCAACCAAGAGCGAACTTGTGTGCAGGAGACAGCACAAACGGACGGTGTACAGCCGAGCGCAGGAACCGCACCATGGGATTTGCGGTCGTTCAAAAAGCAGCATGCGTTGGCCTATGCTTGTCAGCGGCCACCGTCTATGCCCATTCAGATCTTGAGACTGTCGTTTTGAACCGCGCGCTGGGCCAGTTCGAGCACAGAATACTTGGCCCTGCCAAAAACTATGGCCGCGCCCCTTGGACTTCGCACGGCAAGCAGGATGCCTTTGCGGAGGCCTTTTCACCAGCGTCGGAGGCAGAAGGCTTGCCTGTCCATGGATCCGGCAGGAAAATGCTGCTAGATCAAGTCACCACCTCTGTGATTGAAACTTCTCCCGTCAACTCAACGACTGTGACCCGGGAGATAGCAGCGCTCTGTCCACAGATCCAAACCGGTGCACATCTGTGTAGCACCGGTCCGTGGGCGATACCCGGCGGTGCGAAGGTGCGCTCCAACACCGGAGCCGGCAACCGGTGCAGAGCTCTGCTGCTCCGCGTAGCCTGTGACTGCCTCATCGCCACAGTGCATCTGCTCACGTCAGCACGCCAGCACCTCTTCAAGCATCTGCCGTTGCCTGCATGCCCCGGAGCTGCCCCGGTCATGTTGCTGCTGCACTCGGAGCACCCTGCATGTCTGCACAGACAACGTAGACTGGAACCACGTCCCGGCACTCCCACACTATCACACCTGAATGCCCAGCAGCATAAACCCAGTGGCTCACAGACTGGCTGACTAGCGCCACTTGCTCTTCTTCCGTGCCACACATCCTGTCCGTTCTCGCCAAGGCGTATTCACTCCGCCCCCGCCGAGGATTCCTTTGCATGCACCTCGAAACTCAGCAGCTGCGCCCGTGCCGTGCAGATGACCTACAACCTCACGATCCCCCCGTCCGGCGTCCCCCTGGCCCTGCAAGTCACGATGCAGCCAACTTCAGGCGACCCGGACATGTACCTCTACCTCGTCGATGAGTTTGGGCCTGCTGCGTTGCACTCCGCCAGCATCCTCGTCGCAGGCCATGACGTCACCGGCATCTCCTCCCGGTTCCTGCCGCCAGGCCAGCAAGTCGCCATCCAGGTGCACGCCGTGCAGACCCGCGCAGACTACTACCTCACTGTCGAACTCTTCGAAGAGGGCAGGCAGATTTCCCAACGTGATGCCCAGGCACGCCCCCCTCCTCCCATCCTGCCCGGTTTCCACATCTGTACCGCCTTGAGCCACGCAGCACGGTCAGCCCATCGAGCACTCGCGCTGTTGAGCAGCTACCCGTGTCCGCCTTGTCCCAAATGGTAGCCATCACGCCGCTGCGTTTCGTCCGCAACACCAGGCAAGCATGGCTGCTTGTAATGGCCGCGATGTTATTGCGCATCCGGGCTGGCCCATGATCCCCACGGATCGCGCCAGCTCAGCGTCAGGTTAGCGTGTGCGTGAATGGGTGCGGTGGTTGCAGGCGCTGGCAGCGATCAGCGCGGCGTGTTGCTCAGCGGGTACGTGCACGTCCGAGGCGTTCACCAACTACGCGGCAGACCAGTCGGCGATGAACCCGTGCGAAGTGCCCGGCTGGTTCTGCAACGGCGACGGCCACATCACGCACATGATCCTGCAGAACTTTGGCCTGCAGTGCCTCGCCGTCGACCTGCAGCCCCTCGCGCAGATGACAGACCTGCACGCCTTCTCCCTCGACACCGCCCCAGGTGTCTCAGGTGCCCTCTCCTCGACACTCGCCTACGCCACACATGCCCACACTGAGGCTGCACGCACTGAGCCCTTTCTAGCAGGCATGCCGGGAGTCGGTGCCACATGCATGCGATGCTCGTGCCCCGCCGGCTCGTCGCACAGCACAACGGTGGCCATCTCCCGACACAACGGCTGAGCAAGACCGTCGACGCTGCCACCAACAGAGCCACGCTTTTGCACAGAGGCGCCACGCATGTGCTCCTGCGCTTGCACCCCGGCCCCCGTCAGCCCGCCATTCGCAGGCCCGCACTCTGAGTCATCGCACCTCCCTTGTGCTGCCGTGGCTGCCGCCCTTGCGAGCCCAGCCTGCTCCCGAGTAGTCAGCCTCGCGGGCGTGGCTGCAGGTGACATCAACACGTTCCTCGAGCACTTCAAGGACGACCACGCTCTGCAAGTGCTGGAGGTCCTCAGCACGTCCATGACGGGCATGCTGCCCGAGACGTGCGCCGTCAGCCACCAGTTCCACAAGCTCGTGCGGCTGTCGCTGGACGACATGAAGATCAGCGGCCACATCCCCGACTGCCTCATGGAGGTGCAGGCGCTCACCATCGCGCGCACCAACGTGCACGAGTCGTTGCCTGCCATCCCTGCTGACTCCCCGATGCGCCGGCTCACCCTCGTGCAGGTGCGCCACCGTCCCTCCCTCTCCCCCTCTCCCCTGGCCCAGTCTCATGCCACCAGACACAGCAGGAGGTCTGCGTGTGCTGCTCATGTGTGCCCACCTCTCATGTGGTGCATCGTTTGCATGGGCCATGCACCCACAGGCAGGTCGAGTTTGACACTCCCACACAGCAGCTGAGAAGCTGTGCTGGGCAACCTGTGTTGGGTGCTCTTTCTCAGCATCATTCGCTGGAACAGTCACCTGGGTGACAATGCAGAAAATTCCAGTCGACGAGACGTCGACACTGCCCCACGATTCTGCCACATCCAGCAGGTGCCACCATAGCAGTCGCCCACCATCCTCTTGCGCAGACTTGGGGGGCGACGGCACACGGTGCCGGTGCGAGTCACGGCGGAAAGCTGCGTGCAAGGAGGTGAGGAGGTGGGCCGGATGTGCAGGTGGACGACGGCAAGCCGCGAATCAAGGGCGATGCCGCCGCCATCGAGCAGCTCACGAAGTTGCAGAGCCTCATCCTCGCATACACTGACTTCAAAGGCCACCTGAAGCTCGGGCCGGACATGCGCGTCATCACGACGATCGGCCAGCCCTTCACCAAGCTGTCTGTCGGCAGCCAGAGCCGCCTCGTGGACGTCACGATGGTCGACGGCCAGCTCGCGGGCAAGGTACCGACGGAGCTCCTGAACGATTCGGACATGGAGCAGCTGCTGCTGCGCAACAACAGCCTCTCCTCCATCGACCAGACCTTTGGCTCCACGCTGCTGCATGTCCTGGACCTCTCGCACAACCAGATCGAGGTGAGCGCGCGCTCGCCAGCACCACTGTCACTCATTCGAGGCGGGGGTGCGGGTGTGAGCGCTCCGAAACTGGCCACATCGGTGCACCTGGTTGTCGCTGCTGCTACCTCGGCCGCGCCTGCCTGCCTGGGCTCCGTTCGCTGGCTGGCAGCTGCCGCTGTGCGCTGTTATGTGCCGTCCGCCGTGTGCCCGTGTGGTGCACCGTCCACCGTGAGTCCTGGGCGCTCGCCGTGTGTCAAGCGAGGCTTCATCGCGAGGTCACATCGGACACCCCCTGACTGATTGTGATAGCGCCGCCCGCACAGCTGTGACGGCGGGGTGCATCAGGCCTCCTCCAATGAGTGCCACCCTCTCGCCCCGCATGTTTTGGGTACCGCTTGGTACCGTTCAGATGACTGGGCAAGCACCATGTGTCATGCATTTAGATCGCATGCACATCTGAAATCGCGCTGAAGTAAGCTCGCACTCACACCAGCCCCAGCTGATGCATGCATGGCAGAGGCCGGCGCTGACGAGGGCGGTTCGTGCAGGGCCCGCTGCCGCCGTCGCTGGGCACGCAGCCCGGGCTGCTCTTTGTGACGGTGTCTCACAACAAGTTCTCGGGGCCGATCGACGTCTTCTCGCGCGGCATCGCTGAGGGCAATATTGTACACTACTTTGACGTCGCGGCCAACCAGCTCACGGGGCCGCTCGTCGGCCTCGAGACGCTGGCGGTCATCTCGGAGGTGGACAAGCTGCTGCTGCACCCCGACGCGAGGGTGCCCCTGCCCAACGTCCTCAACGCCTCCCTCAACAACTTCGAGGGCTCCCTGCCGGTGTCCTACTACGCCGCCGCCTCTGCCGGCGGCCCGGACCGACTCCCACTCGCACTCGTGCGCCTCCCCCCCCCCCCCCCCGGCACCCCACGCTGTTTGCCTCGCTGTCCCTGTCTGCCGCCTCCTGCACGTTTGCATGCGACACCAGCCCCAGTCGGACATGCGCCAGAAGCAGGTGCCCTCAAGCGCTGGGGTATGTCTGACACCTGTCCCTCCTTATGAGGGGGCCCGATTGCCAGCCATGTGAATCCGCTGTAAAGCGGCATGGTTCACTCCGCCACCGACAGCACGGGCACTCCGAGTCGGCTGGCGGCTCGCCGGCGCGCGTTGCATGAGTGTGACCGCCGTGTGGCTCAGGCGCCGTGAGTGAGGACATCGGAACGCAGTGTTGTGCCTTGTGCAGATCGATATCCGCGGCAACAACCTGCTTGAGTGCCCGAACCCATCATCGGTGAGCTCCATGGTCCAAGTCGTGTGCGACAGCTCCGCCGACCGCAGCATCTCGATCACAGACGAGCAGATGTCGGTGATTACGCCTGCGAGGCTGTCGCGGGGGCAGCCGCCGTCGGGTGGCGGCACCGGCCTCGCAGCAGGCGCGATCGCAGGGGTTGTGATTGCCGCTGTCGCCGCCGCGGCCGTGGCGGCGATCGTGGCGGCCGCTGCGTTACGGCGGTACAAGCAGCGCAAGCAGGACGCTTGGACCGACGCGGCGTACCAAGAGGGGGGCACCGCCAACGTGGCGGTGGGGTAGTGGACCCCCTGCGCCACGTATGTTTGTGCTCGACTGCTAGGCCCGCGGTCTTGCGAGCGGCCGGATTTGGGTGGTGGGTAGATAGGCGCTGCCAGCCGCAAGTCAGCAGCAGGGTGCAGCCATGCATGGCTGCACCCTGCATGCTGAGGTGTGGCCCTGCACAGTACAGGCGGCGTCCGTTGTGTGTGGCGCCTGTGTGCACGTATTTTTACGAGTCTCGTCGTGCTTATGCAGCCTCTGCAGATGTGGGCTGCATGGCTGTCCAGAGCAGCACCCTCAGGCTGCATCTCATGTTCGTCCTCCGTTAGTTTGGATCAGTGCTACACCGCCCCGCAACGAATTTATGTAACTACACCCCATTTCACCTGCCCCTGATAGTGACTGTGGTGTCTGAAGGGAGATGGAAACCTTAGTGTCAGTTTCTGGACGGTCCCGCTCAATTCGACTGCTGTTGTAAGAACGGGGATTTGGTGGCTAGCAGGGTGCTGGTGCATGCTCGTGTGTGTGACATGTCCCCCTGCATGCCGACGTTCGTCGACCTTGCACATGGCCAGGTGCAGCGCGGAACGTTGGTGCCCCACACTGACCTGGTGTTCCGCAGGGCCTGCATGGCGCCAGCAAAGGAAATCGGGCGCATGAACGGTGATGCGTTGCGCTGCTACCGTACCAGTTGCGTCCTCTCGACATCGCCAACGGTTGGCCCGGAACTGTCCTGCCAATGGAGCACGTTCCACAGCTGGATACGCGGAGCAACAGTTGAAACGTAATTCTGATATAAGCTTAGTATGACAACGGCGAAGGCCCCTGAGAATGAGGAGGCCCCAGCCGCGGGGTATCGCATCGTTTTGCCTCCAGCACGACACATTCCACTGACTGTGAATGACGTCGTAGACGCAATGAGGCACCAAGTCCCTCATGCTCAGCGCGCTGTCTTTGAAGAGATCTGCCAGATCGTCGAGGGCCTGGCGCTTACGGAGTTTTCCACCATTCGTCGACGTGTAAAGAAGAACTTTCGTTTCTTCTCACAGGCGGCCATGCGCAGGGATGTACCAACGCGAAGAGGCCGAGGATGTGCGGGTTTTAATCTGGGGGAGCTTGCGGTAGCCTAGTCCCCCGTGTGGCTGCATATTTTCGTAACCAGATCTGCAGACGCTGGCCCTTGCCGGAAACGTGAACAAACATCAGCTAGGTATGTTTGCAGTGAAGAAGGAAGAAACCATGGACGAAATGGAGGTCGTTTTCCTTGCTGACTTCTGGTGTGCATTCATCATTGCTCTGGCTGCCACTGCCAGTTTTACCCAGCCTCCAGCTTGTACCATTGCCAACCCTGCCTTACGACCTGTGTTTTGCTGCTAGTACCTCTTCTTTCCTCTCTTGAACCGGAAGACATGCGGTTGTGCCTGCAGGGGCCTCATGGACTACGCCCACTACTCTGCCCTCAGTGAGGCAGATTGGCTTGCAGTCAAGCAGGAGCGCCTGATGCTTGACATGCCGCTGACCATCAACTGGGATCACATGGATGCTCGCCTCCTAGAACGCTTCTTCAAGCGGCGCCCTGAGCGCCTGCAGAGCTTGTACAGGTGTGCCACTGCGGGTGATGTCGCCCCGGCTTCTCGACCTGGCAATGCCGCATCTTCCTGCCTCCCACTGCAGCTTGTGCACTGGCCGCGTTGACGTCTGGGGCACCTCTCCCGCACATCAGACCGGCGGACACGCACGCCATCAGCCCTGCGCCTCTGCATCCGAGTCGCTGCAACAGTCACGGAAGGCTGCCCGTTTTCACGCAACCGACCTCGATGCGAAGCAGCTCTGGCTGACCATCACAGCAATGCATCATGTCGCGTCAGGAGAGATCGGTTTGTTTAGGATCATGCCCAGGGTCACCGCATCACCGACGCGCAAGGGCTTGCACCAGCGATGGTCCCCACGATCGCACTCGTGGCCACACCGGCCTCCCTGCCCTGCAACGCATCGCTTCTGCGCCCTGACCGCAGCATGCATGCCGCTGCCCCTTTTTGCGTCCATGCCGTGCACCTGCACCCGAGCACAAGCCAGCTCGACCGGCACTCACAGGCGCCCGGCTGCAGGCACCACAGCCGCTGCCTCCTGTTCCACCGAGGAGTGGGCGTCGTGCGGAAGAAGGACCTGTTCATCATGGAGAAGGTGGACCTACTCGTGAAGTACCTCGTCGCCTGGCCTGCCAAACAGGCGCGCTTCCCTCTGCCTTCCTGCCTCACCGCCCTCATGCGCCGGCGATCGTCGCCGCACCACCTCACAAGCCGCCTCGCACCTGTGTTGCGCCACTGCGGCAGTAGCGTGCATGTGACCTGCGTCCCCCAACAGCACAGCACAGCACACGGCCGTGCCGCACCCTGGCTGCGAGCTAAGGGCGCATACAAGCCACCAGCAACCTCCCCCCCCCCCGTCACGCCTCCGTGCTGAGGCTGCAGATCCTGGATCACCCCACGGCAACAAGCACTGCGCTGCGAACGCCTCCTGTGCTTCCGACCAGTATGCACCATCCGACACCTGCCTCATGCATCAGACCCGGTTGCCGCGCCGTCAGTTAGCGCATCCCCGACTGCCGGCTCGCCCCTGCTGCTGACCCCAGAGAACAAGCACAAGTGATCGCATGCATGCAGCATCGTGGCACACTCGGGGCGCACCGTGCAGGTCTTTTACAAGATCGCGCCTCGCCTACCCCAGTCGTGGCGAGAAAAGGCGGAGAAGATGAAGCAGAAGGACTACGAGAAGACGGTGGACCCGAACTCGGTGGCGACGTCGGAGGAGGATGAGGCGCACGCGGAGGAGGCGGCCCACAAGAACGCCAACACCATCACCCGCGTCTCACTGCGCCTGCTGCTGCCGACGTGGAAGGACGTCGTCCGCAAGCTCTTCACTCCGCTGGAGATCGTGGAGCCGACGTACAAGGACATCATCACCCTCTACCGGTACCCCCCCCCCCCCCCCCCACGCCTCAATCACGTGGTCCGCGCTCGCACAGCCACTCCCACACCGTAGTGTGGATCATTGCCCGGGATGGTGCCGCTGCGGCACTGGATAGGCATCAACAGGAGCCCCCCCCCTGTACAGATCCCCCTGCGCATTCCCTGGTCCTATCCTGTGGGGGCTGTGCCCCGACCACGTGGTTGCGGTGAGGTGTGCCCTGCAGCAGGGGAGGCGCAGTGGCAGCCGCCGCCACCGCGCCACGCAGACCCCTCTGCCGGCCCCAGGTTGCACGCGCTGCCACGGCACCATGCGCAATCCAACTGTCGGCGGTGGAGCCCAGCACGCCTAGCACGCCCAGCAGGCAGCCGCAGTTGTGCCACAGCGGCGCCACGTTGCACAGCTCGCCGCCGCCGCTGCCGCTCACGCACGCTCCAGGCAGCGAACCTCCCTGCCGTGCCATGCATACAGGTGGGGTTGCTGTGCAGGAAGAAGATTCCGGCGCCGACCGCGAAGGAACTGAAGGCCGACCCAGGCAAGGCGGAGACGTTCCGGCGCGACCAGCGGGGCATCGTCGTGAAGCGCTTCGACGAGGTGCCTGTTGCGGATGTCGAGATCGTGTTCCCAGACAAGACCGTCGGCCTCAAGCTCATCGACCTACTGACGCTGTACGGCACGGCCCTCGGTGCCTTCATCGGCGGCTGCACCGCGTTCTTCGGCGCGCAGCTCGAGCTCTCATACGTGCTGTCCACCCTCGGCGTCGTCGGCGGCAAGCTCTTCCAGGCGCGCCCCCCCCCCCATACTGCGGCAGGCGCAGAACGGTTCACTCATGCATGTCGGCGTTTGCCCATACAGGTGGTGTGTACCACACTGTATTACGCGATGGATTGCATCCCTTCCTCTGCTTGATCCTGTAACGTACGCTGGCATCCCCTGCATCGCTGCGCGTGCATGCGCCTGGGAGCACGTCCCGCGACCGCTGCACGGCAGTGACCCTGCTGCATGTGCGTACACACGCTCGAGCGCGCTCAGTGGTCCCTCAGCACAGTCGACTCCTGGCGTCACTCGGGGGGCTGCTGTTGGTTGCCGCAGTGGTTGCCGCAGCTGCTGTGCGCACATGCGGCGTTGCAGCGCGGCGGTGCGGAGCGGCGGTACCATGGCGGTACCATGCGTGTGCGTGTGTGCAGACGTACACGAAGATGGAGGCGAAGAAGGCAGAGATGATGAAGCAGATGTCGCAGACGGTGTTTGACATCAGCATGGACGCACAGGAGGGTGCCATCTACTCCGTCCTGGATGAAATGGCCGACCAGTACGTCAAAGAGATCCTCCTCGCGTACTTCCTGCTCATCAAGTACAAGTACCCCTGCACGGAGGTCCGCGCCCATGCCCAACCCCCTGCGGTCCTCCTTCCTGACCATCTCGCCCCCAGGCACACGCATGCGCACCCAATTCACACACCCTGCGCGACTGCCGGTGCCTGCGATCGGCGCCAGAGCCGCCCGGCGACTGCCTTGAGGGCTGTGCGCGGCAGTTCTGCTGCTACGGCGCACACGTCTCGTTGGGGCCGCTGTCCGCCGCGGCAACCGGCCCCTGCACGGCGACTGCTGCACTCACACTGCCGAGGGGGGGGGCTGTGCAGGGCGAGCTGGACGAGGTGTGCGAGGCCTTCCTAGAGGACAAGTTTGACGTGCGCATCGACTTTGCGATCGAGGAGTCGATGCCGCGGCTGCGGTCGTACGGCCTGGTGGACAGCATGCCCGACCCCGACGACCCCCGCTTCAAGGCACCCGACCTCGAGACCGCCCACCAGCGCCTCATCGCACGCTGGCAGCGGTCCGCCCCTCCCCCATCCCGCCTGTCTGCACGCGCCTGCTGCCTGCCTGCCGTCTCCCCTGGTGCCTGCCTGTGCCGACTCCCATGCACCGCAGTCGTGGTGGGCCGGGTCCGGAGCGTTGGACCTGAGCATCACGGCTGTCGCACAGGCACGCGGTCGCCTCCGGTGAGGCCGGACCCGTGAGTGCGACGCGCCTGTGCTGCCGCGCCTGTGCTGCCATGCTGCGGGACTGCGCTGCTGCTGTGCTGCGGGACTGCTAGTTTTGGGTAGCTGCGCAGCGGGCGGCTGCGGCGGCCTCGGCTGCACGCCCGCGCAGCGGCTCGGCCCATCACACGTCCGGGCAGCGACACAGGTGCTCCGTTCCGGAGCATCGGCTCCTGCAGCACCGGCTTTGGCACGGATGATTCAGCTGCAGCTGAGCCTGCCGGATCATTGGCACTGCACATGCGCATGACACGACGCGCACCGGCTGCGACCCAGTGACGAGCCGGCTGGGTGCGGAGCCGCCGCGCGACAGCGTCGATGGGTGCAGGGCATTCAGCGTTGAGGACGAGGGCTTCTCGTCGCTCGCGGGCGGCATGACGGCGGCATCCGACGCGATCGGCGGCGTCGGCAACGCGAGCATCAAGGCCATCAGCAGCATGACCAGCGGCATCGCCGGCGTCATCCCCGGCGCCGGCAAGCCGAGCACCGGCAAGAAGCACTGGTGGAGCAAGAGCAAGACCAAAGAGACGTAGGCCTCGCGCCCTGGCCCGCCTGCCACCTTACCGAGCCGGCGTGCCGCGCATGCTGTGCGTGCTGCGTGCTGGCTGCTGGTGCGTGCTCAGGTGGCCGAAGGCGATGGCGTCCGCTTGAGGACCCGAGCGTGTTGATACGTGTGATGATGTCTGGGTTCCAGGTCGTTCTGGAAGTAGAAGAGCATCAGCTGGTGCTGCGTGCCGTGACGCACTGCTTCGGCTTTGCTGCACGGGTGGCGGTGCTGCGCGAGCGTGATGTGTACTGTAGGAGCTGCAGCACCTCCCGGGTTTGTAGTTTAAGTACAAGGAAGTACACTCCTGTGTCGTAGACATCGGGCCACGGCCATCTAGGCGATGATAACGGCGTAGAGGCTGTGGCGTGCCACCTCCGCCTCTGCTGGCGGTGCCTGGCTGGGCCGCTGGGGGTAGCTTGCAAACGGGGAGGCCTGGAGGAGGGCCACAATGCCTCGCCCGAGTAGATGAGACGGCCGATGGCGCTGCTGCTGAAGCTGTGATGCGCAACCGCAGCGCAACCGCAGCGCAGCTGCCCGGTTGTCTGTACATGTGAAATGTGTGTGATTCGTTTGGCCTTGTAGTGATGACCTTGGACAATTGACGACCGCCTGGCAGCCTGTCTTCGGGCGGTAGTGCCCGAGACGGGCGGGCGAGGCCGTCGTGTCACCACCAACCCGATGACCACGAGATCTGTTGATTGTGGTTCTGATCAAAGGGTGACAGCTAGATGTAAGACTATGTGCTGTCTGTCCTGACTGTTGAACACGACATGCAGTCTCTCCATGCGCTGGCCCTGGAGGCAGCCACTCCAGCATCGAAAGTACACACTGAGGCGAACGCCCTGGATGTGCGAGACGGCCTGGCGGGCAATCGCTTGGCATCAGGAGGGACGATTGCGTTGTAGGAGTGCCAGGATGCGACGATCTGCGGCCACTGCAGGCCGCCGTTCTTGTGGTGTGGAGAGAATGGCTGCCACGCCCCAGGAGTGGCTAGCTAGAGCCTGGGAGCCGTGCCAGACTGGTGGGACTGGGAGGCAGAGAGGTGACGGACCGGGCGAGATCTGAGTAAGAACTGAAGATCAACGCCAGTGTCATGAGCTGTGGAGTTGTGCTGCCAGTGCACACCGCGGTGATGTGCTACCGTGGTGTAGGCACGCACACAGCCTTGCAGGACGTAGCAGCATGGCAATGCAGTGGCACATGGCCAGTCGTGGCCACTCTAGCAAGGCTGTGACCACCAAGTGGGCTGCACTCTGAATGCGTACATGGTGCAGGGGGCGTTGTCAGCAACACGTGCAGGGGGCTATGGTGAGTGCCCTTGAGCTGGCAACTTGCTTGCAATTGAAGGCGGTCAACAGCGAGCGGGTCAATCGATCCAGGCAGTGCACAGTTGAACACCAGAACTCGCCTCGGGAGGGTTGCTGTGTAGATACGGCCGCCTCATCTCACCAAAGGTGTGCAAAAGCCGTAACGATTCGAATGAGCAACCCAAGCGTGTGCCGCAGAGGAGATCTGCACTCTTGTAGACATTCTTGCATCGCTGGCTCAACCGAAGCAGTCGGGGCAGAGCGGATGAATCAGAGGCGTGACCAAAGTTCACAGCGATCACGAATTTTCGTGTCGCAAGGATTGCTTCAGTGATTGCAGGTCGAGGCGCTTTTGAGCGCTCGAAACCATCACCGTGACACTGTCCCACGCAGAGTCGAATCTACGTTCTGCAATCCGAAGCTCGGCATCGGCAGTCCACAGGCCATAAGCAGTTGCGTAAGACAGCTTTACTGAGCTTTGCTAGAAACGATGAAAGCAGCGGTACATCATCAGCGGGCGAATTGGTGCTCCACGCCGGTAGCCACGCCTGAGCGACGCTTGATTTCTCCACAACGAGATGTTTCAGTGCGAGCAGACTCAGGGGTATGTTGATTCTTTGTGCCTATGCTCCATTGCCAGCGCATCTGCGCACACGTCTGAATCATGTCGGTCATGCGTGGTTTGTTCAAGTCCACCTCACGCATGCCCCAGAACCGAGGCCAAGCCCACGGTACGGGCGAAGCGACCTAGCACCATGCTACCAGTTGCCAAAATCGTGAGTAACGAGTGGACGAAGCAGCTTCCCGTGCCCGTGGCGGCAAGCTTGTGTGGCCAACCCACGCTGGCACAACATTGCATTGCCACCACTGCCAACAACAGCATCAGCTCGTCGACTCCTCGTCCTATGACTCCTGTTCGCGTCACATCCATCAACCTCCGGCCACACCCGCTCGCTCACGGTCCACCACCACACGCCTGCAGCTGGTGTCACTCTGTCTCTGCCACCATGTCAGCCTCCCCTCTCGGACGCACGACCACAGCATCGTACCCGTCCTGCTCATACCAGTGCACCACCAGCCACCCCCGCCCCGACGTCCTCCTCCATCCCCCACCCCTCCATGCATCTGCAGGCCGCAGATGCAGTCGCAGCGGTCGCCGCAGCACCCCAGGTCGTGGCCCTGCCGACCCGCATGAACGGCACGCCTCATCCCCGCGAGCTCCGCCGCTTCTTCTACTCCGACGCCGCGGACTCCGTGCTGCGCGCGCTCGCCGCCGAGTCCCGGGTGACGATGCGCTGCACCGTGCCGGAGCTCAACCCCGAGATGGACGTGTACCGCGTCGGCACGCTGCTCGAGCTCACCCGCGAGATCGCCACTCGCATCGCGGAGGACGGCCGCCGCGTCAAGGTCTGTGTGCAGGGCAGCATGGGCCAGGGTGTCTTCCAGGCCCTCCCACTCTCCCTCAATGGTGCGGCTCCCTGCCAGCTGCTCCCACACCAGCACGCCTCCCATGCACTCAAGGCAAGCGCGCCGTGCCGGCCCTCTCCATTCGGATTTGCGCTTGCACCGCGTGTCCTCTCCAGTGTGCGCATTCGACGCCTGGTCGTTCGGAGGCATGCTTGGTGCACCCTCGCCGTGCGCCGCCCGCGACAGGGTGCTGCGCGCATGCATGTATTGCGTTGAGCCGACGCACGACGTGCGCGCCGGTGCTTGGTGCGGCTGCTGACGCGCCTCTCTCTGTTGTGGCACGTGTGTGCGTGTGCATGTGCATGGGCCGGGGCAGCCGGCGGGCGGCGGCAGCACAGGTGCGAGGGGGCGGCGGCATGCAGGCGTGTCGCGCATCATGAAGATGATGGACTGGGGCGACGTCGCCGACACGGTGACGTTTGGGGAGGTCAGTGCGGAGGATGTGGACGACCCGGCGGACGTGTTCCTGCTCATCGCGCCTCAGAACATCGTGGGCAACACGATCATGACCAACCTCTCGGACATGGTGCGCACCTCATGCGGGCGCCTCATGCGTGCGTCCCGGCGTCTGCGCGGTAACGTGGTGGCGCTGGCTGCAGCGGGGCCTGACGTCGTCTACCCCTGCCAGTAGGGTGCTGTGGGCGATGCCTGGTTGGGCGTTGCATGACGCCCGATCTCCTTTTCTTCACTGTTTTCAGGCACGCGTTTGACATTGTGCCAGTCTCGTGGCTGTTGTCAGCGTTTGTGCCGCGGCTCGATGGCGGCTGCTGCTGTACGTGAGCGTGCCGGCGGGGTGGGCTGGCTGTTGTTCCGTGATGGGGGCGTTTCCCTGATGGGGGCCGTCGCATGAGGACCACGTGCGCGAGACGTGCTGAGAGTGTACCTGCGGGGTGTTGGCCGAGGCCCAGGCCCAGGCAGAGCCCTTGGCAGGGGGGCGGCGTTGCAAACAGTGCACAGCTGTGCCTCTGCATAGCTGTGCCTCTGCACATGCCCGGGGGAACGTGCGCGCAACGATGTAGCACGCGAGAACGAGGCAGGCGTCGCCGTTCCAGACTCTACATCGAGAGCGGCGGTCTTCAGCTGGTGCATGGCAGGCCTGCATGGACTTGCACAGCATCGGCCTGCAGCGGTGATGGCTGGGAGGAGCACAGGCAGGGGCTGGAAGCCGTTCGATCTGATGGTTGTCATCCCGGGCAGAGGAAGCCTCGACGCCCCCGCCGCAGCCTGTCACACAAGCCTGCATGCCATGAACATACTCCGCAGGTCCCTGCATGCCAGTGCTCCTCAGGCCGGGAAAGGGGCAGGTGGCAGGCGGAGGCGGAGGGCAGGGTGCGGGGACGTCTCTAACACGTCGATGTGTCCAGGTGGAGGCGGCAGAGGCGGCGAAGAAGCAGATGGTGCTGATCAACCCGCAGCTGCAGGACATGCCGTCGCACAGCGGCATCATGGGCGTGCGTGGCCGCGAGCTACGGCTACAGCTCGCCGACTCGTTCCGGCCAGCGTACCACTTCCGGCTGCTCTACTTCTCGGGGTCGATGTACCCGATCATGGGGGCGATGAGGTACGAGTACGGGGGCAAGTGGCAGGTGCGGCCCCCACTGCGCGCCGCCGCTGTGCACCTGTCTTGCCAACAGACAGCCGCTGTGCACCTGTCTTGCCAACAGACAGCCGCTGTGCACCTGCGGAGGAGGCCTCCTTGCGCCTGAACACAACACAGCCCACGGATGCAGCCCCTGCCCCGTCACAAGCTCAGCCCTCCTTCTCACATCAAGCAGAGGAGGCCTCCTTGCAGCATGGGCCGGTCCCTGTCAGACGGCCACACGCAAGGCCGAAAGCGCCGAGCACTGCTCTGTGAGGTCTGTGTTGAGAGTAGCAACGGCTGCGCCTGTGCTGTTAGTACGAGCACAACGTGCCTGCAGTGAGCACAGAGGCCTGCGCCACGAGCCACCTGATGCAGTGGCGGTGAGTTTGGTGGCTGCGGGAGGCGTGACTGGCGCATCGGGTTTGGGCCCATCCTCTGGTGTCTCGTTGCGACTGGTGCATGTGGTCGTGGCGGTTGGCCAACCTCTGGCTCAGCGACCTGGAGAGATCGCGCGCCTCCTTCGGCACGACGTGCACAGGCATTGACCACGAGAGCTGTGCAGATGTACAAGCGCAAGGACTTGTCGCGGAAGGAGGAGGAGTACCAGCTGTGGGGTGAGTTTGATGACGAGCCATCTGGAGGGGAGATCACGCTCGAGTTCAAGAATAGAGTGCCGCTGTTGCTGCGAGGGAGGGCGCAGGAAGAGACAAAGCCTAAAAGCGGGAAGTGGTGGTGAGTCTGGTAGCTGCAGAGGCGAACTGGCTGGGCAAGCTGGTGAGCACATGATTGGGGTGAGGCTGCCACGGGTGTGGTGGAGCGCATGTAAACACGGGGCGGCGCTAGCATGTTTGCTGGCCACAGCTGCAGTGGCCGCTTGCGCACACATCTCATGCATAAATGCTCTCCGTGGCGAGGGCTGTGGTTGCTACTGGCCTGGATTATGGGTCTCCAAGTGGCGGCGAAAGGCGTTTTGTGGCATGCCTTACGTACTGCGGGCCTGGCTGTGATTCTCAATGGCGATGCACCGTTTTGCCACCGCTTGATTTCCTTATTTTTTTGCATCAGGCACGTGTGATTTGGTTATGTCTGATGGTCGGCTCACTTGCCAGTGGCCAGGTTGGGCGTTGCGGCGGTTGCTGTAGAAAGGGCGCCAGTTGAGTGCCAGTGTTGCAGTGAGATTGAAAATTAGAATGCCCCGATGCAAAAAGTACACACATGGGCAGCGATGGCGAGGCCTGCTGTCGGTTTTGCATATTTTTTCATATGGATGTGGTGCAGGTACTGAGTCATATAGAAAAGCTATGATCTCCGTCTCTTCTTGAGGCAAGAACGAGTTATCAGCAGTATGGATTCAATTTATTGTGTCTCCATCAAGTGAGCTCGTGGCTTGGATCATCAGGTGACGGGGTTGTTGTACTCGACACCTGGAGTGGACCCGTCACAAAAGGGCTCACGATCATCATCATGTTGCCAGGAAAGCATGGTTGATGTGTGGTGACACAAAGGTGCATATGTGCCCACAGGGCGGGTGCAAATCAGGACGGAAGGTCCAAGCGTGCAGGAGCATGCCCCATCGCATGTCACCTCTCTCCTGATTGCCATGCATTGTCGCAAACTCGCCCGCCCAACCATCCCCCAGGCTGCCTTTGCAAGCTTTGCATAATCATGCATCACGGCAACACGAAGCTGGAGTATCCATTGTAACAGCCGTGGCTGTGTAGACGACCTGTGTGTGCTTGAACACTTCCCGTCGACCGCAACCACCATCGCAGAAGGACAGCGGAGCTCGAAACTGCTGCCGTCTGTTTGAGCGCATCACACTTGATACTGCCTTGCACTTTCGTTGCCTTTCTTTGGTTGTGCCAAACACAGAATGACGCACGACGGCCTCGACGAAGGCCTCATCACCAGGCTGAGAGAGAAATATGCCAACATGTCAAAAACTGTACAAACGTCCAACCCAGCTCACGATAACACCGACAAGGTAGGAGGCTTTAAAGCTGGGCTATATCGACCGGTATTTTGTATCGTACTGTTGCGCAGGTTTCGTACTTGACACTGCTGCTTTTGCAGGGCTCCAGTGCTGCCTGTGGGTCAAGCATGACTGAGCAAGGCCACAGCAAGGATGAATCCATGCAGATCAGCTCCGCATCGAGCATGTGTGGTGTTTGCAATGGATCTGGAGAAAGACGCTACGAGTATAACTTTCGCCAAATGACCGAGCAATGCAAGCACTGTGATGGGAATGGCATCATCCGCCCACAAGACAGACGATCACGGACTTCAAGCGCAGCTGCCGACAGGAGAACTTTCAACCCAGCTACTAAACGAGTGATGACACACATGCAGATGTCAGTTCCTGTCACAGCACTGTGTATGGCGTCAAGTACAGCCTAGATTTGAACACGGATGGTTCTGCAGGGAGCGCATGAAGGAGCTGCGCACCCAGCTGGCCAAACTACAGCAAAGAATCGATGAACTACAAGACGAACGCACTGGAATCGAACAAACGTTACCACATGATGCTGGGCAAGGAGTGCTGCGACACGAAGTTCTTCGCGCCCTGGACAAGGCTCTCGCCTCCCTTGAAAGTGCAAAGCAGAGCCGCCAGGATCGCCTGAGCTATTATGATGGAATGGTGGAGCCTGAAGGCGGCAACCCATCCTTGCATGGGGTGTCCTCTGAACATGGATCAGTTGGATCTGGCTCAGCCGACAGCACCACAAGCACAGCGCTGGATTGCATGTAGGACGATGTGTACACGTACCATAATTTTGCTCATTCCAATGTATTTACCATTGCAAGGTGTACAAGACGTTGATGAACGATAGGACAACTCCTGGGAGTCGTAAGGTTGGCATTGAGCAGGCTTTGTAGCATGAGGCTGCACCCAGTTCCACCTACGTAACTGCAAAATCCAAAGCGTCCGTACCGGCGCAGGACTAACCAGGCCTCTAGGAAGTCCGGTTCGAGCAGTCACTGGTCGACTGGATGCTCTACGACCTGCTGTTCCAGCCTATGTAATGGCAGCATGCACCAAAAATGTCACACCGACCAGCTGCGGACCAACATCACTAATGCTCCATATGTGCCACAGAAAGTTTGCCAGTGCAAGTCAGAGGTGACAGAGGTTACAGTGGTGTCAGTGCGGCAACTTGACTCCTCATCGTTGATTGATAGCCGTGCTACAGAAGCCCCACACTCACACAGTTCCATGCGACGGCAACAGAGCGGTCGACTGCATGGCAGCCTCATGCACGTGCCTTTCGTGCAGCCGCTCGCAACCTGGTGGCTGACCCTGGAACGCCATTCCCGACCACTTGGCGAGCTTTTGCTGACTGCCGTCTGGGCACAGCTTTGGCTGGATCAGTGAGTGGTTGGGCCGCTGCATGTGCATCAATGCCATTGGAGTTTCCGCCAGCAGGTCCAGCACACCCAAGCCGTCCGGCTGTTGAGCCACGTGCACCAGGCATCACCTCATGGTCACGTTCAGACATCCCGACGCCGCCAGAGTCGCTGTGTGCACTTCCAGGGAGAGACCGTGGATCACGACTGGGTTCGGGCTGCACAGCACATGCATGAGACACTGGAGGCTGGCCGACGCCTGTTTCCGCCTGTAGCTGCTTGGGGAGGTGCAGGTGGGCACCGCTCTCACTGCGGAATCGTGCCATCAGAGTGAGCAGCGGAGGGTCCACGGCTGCCAGAGAGTATGTCGGTCCATGTGCTTCGCCTCCATGGCAACCTCCAAACAAGGTGTCAACCTTTCCACAGGCTTCCTGCAAAGGAACGAGATATTCCACACTGTTGCGCATTGCACATTCCGACCACAGCGCCGCATCACCTGCTCGAACACAGGCACAGGCAGACACATGATCTTCCGTTATCTGCCTGTGGGTTGACCCGTGTGCTACTAGTATGCCAGTCGCCTACATGGGTCTGCGTGTCTGGGCCGTCCACACGTGCAGAGCCAAGTCTCGACTGGCAGTCTTGGCGAAATGGTCCCTGGGTTCGGATGCCGGGCATGAGTCGGCAAAGACGTCTCACGTTGCTACACACGGAGAGCCATCCGTGACGTTGATACTCCGAAGCGTCTCGTGCTGGGCTAAGCATGGCGGTACAGGTGCAGCAGTGGCATGCAACTGCAGGGCCGGATGTGGCCAAGTCAGAGTCAGGGAGGAACGAGGCGAGCACCTGCAGGCAGGCTGAGCCCAAGATGTCAGCCGCGGTCGGCCTGCGGTGCTCATCCTGAAATAACATGGCCCTCAGCAGATCTCGCAATGGCTGTGAATAGTGCTTGGGCACCAGAGGCGCTCGCCCTGACCTGATCTTGCCAATTAGAGTATGAGAATTGAATGCTTGGAAAGCAGGCCGCAACGCACACACCTGCACGGTGTCCAGCACAATTTCCAGAATGAGCTGGATTCCCTCCTCATGTTTCTGCACGGGGGTGGGCACAGAGACGCGCTGCAACAAATGCAAGAGCAGATATAGGGATGCAGCAGCTGGCACCTCAAACATCAGGCATCCGAGTCCCCAAATGTCTGTGGGCTTTGAGTAAGAATGTTCTCGTGTGAGCTCTGGTGACATGTGGTTGAGGGTGCCTGCTGTGGTCTTTGGGCGTTCTGTCGGTTGCACGAGGTGCCGGCACATTCCCAGGTCACCCAGCTTAAGCAACCCATTTTCCTCCAAAAATATATTTGAGGTCTTCATGTCCCGGTGGATGATGCAATTAGCGTGAAGGTATGCAATCACGGATGCGAGCTGCACGTCACAAGGAATGAATCAATGTGGGCTGAAATGCTGTCAACACATCGACCGCAAGGATGTAAGCCATTTTATACTGCTAATTGAGGTACAACAGCAGCATAATATTAGTAGCGGGTCCATCACGAAGCACAGTACCCAGGACTCGATGGATGACAACATTGGCGACGTTGATTCAACCATCAAACAGAACAACTGTTTTTGTTGTGCTCATTGCAACCGCAAGATGGTGCCATCGTCAATGTGAAATACGGCATAGAAGTAGTTGTTATGCTGAAGAATTTCTGGGAGAGAATCAACCCACCTGCACCAAGATCATGCAGACATCATCCTCAAGCAATGCCTCGCCTTTCCGCGCATGCAGCAGGCTGGCCAAGTCACCCCCACTGCAGTAGTCCATGACAAGGCACGCAGTATGCTTGGATTCTATCCAACCATCGATGCCGCGGACCAGGTTCCGATGGCGAAGCTGCTGCAGCACAGCTAGTTCTTGCACGCTGGCAAATCGTTCCTGCGGTGTCTGTCTAGCTAGCTTGACGCGTTTAACGACACAGTCCGACTCAAACCGATCACCATGCTTGCACTTGAGGATCGTTCCAAATGCGCCATTTCCCAGCACTGCTTCCTGAGAATAAGACTTTCCTTCCGGAGAAACAATTACGGGAGCCATTCTGGGATCTGGGGAATATCACAATGGAACAGCCACTTGAACACTTGTGTTGAGTCGTTCTAGGCGATCTGTTTTGCGGCAGGGCGACATTCTGATGACTCGCATCTGCGACCTGAGCACCCAGACCTACGGAAACTGCAGGACCACAACTGCCTGTGGGAGCTACAAGGTTTGCGGGTGTTTGGTGTGTGAACATAAACCTGCCTGACATGCGCGGTGTCACAGCCACGTAAACGTGTCCACAAGCACTGAAGCATCCCGTCGCATTCTGCCAGCATCCGCGCGATCGACGGCTGCTCCTTGCTCAAGCAGTCAATTTGCATCCCATGGCAAGTCTTTGTCGTGGTTTTGGGGGCCTAGCCATTATAAGATAGGCGCACGGCAGTGTTCCATTCGGCCATCACAGAATTGTGAGACTGTGAGTTCATATCTGAGTCTGACCAGGCATCACAAGATGGAGGCAATCGTCTTGGGCAAGGAAATCGTAAGCACAGTGATGGCAGGAAGCATGCCGTCTGAGCAGCTTTTGTCGCTGTTTATAAGTAAGGTGAGCCAACTCCCACTGTGCCGCTCCGACACCTCGTGATGCGATCCCGCCCCACGCCTCCAAGCACTATTTGTGAAGCTCGAAGACGACGCTACGTTGACTGAGTTGCTGCCGTTATTGAGACAGAAATGGAACCTGGCGGGATGGAACCTGTTTGTTTCTTGTGTCCCGTTTCCATTGACTCGTTGCTGGGACAAATGTTCTCTTGCACAAGCTCGTCCTCGACTTTGTTGTAACACATTTGGTCCGTGCAGGCGTTGGGTTTGGGCATTCTAGTCGGTGCATGCATTACCAAGCTGCCTCAAATCATTGCTGTGTACAAGTCCAAGTCTGGAGACGGCCTCCCGTTGCTGTCCTCCGAGCTGGAAAACTATGTATACCTTATACATATTTCCTATGGTCTAATTATGGGGCTACCTATCACAGCGTTTGGGGAGGCAGCTGTGACATGGGTGCAAAATTTGGTGCTGCTGATGCTCCTGTATCGTTTCAAGAACTCGTCCATCCTCAGGCCCATAATGGCAATTATAGTGGTGGCGATGGTTGCCATTCCAGTACATAAGAACATGATCGACCAGCCCATGATCGCGAAACTGTACGACCTAAACTCTACTGTGTACATGGCATCAAAGCTTCCGCAGATTATAGCTGCATTCCGGCAGGTGCGACTCGCTTCCTCTCTCTGTAGTGCATGGATTGTTTGGGCATGCGGGTAGAGGTTTTGTGTTCATGCGTTGTGTGTGTGTATCCGATACACTGGTGACCATGTGTGCTTTACACGGCTGCAGCACGGTTGGTTGCCTGAACCTGTGACGACCTAGACGCAGAAAGTGCTTCGTTATGGAATCCAATGGAATGCATCACACAGCATCTTCATACGTCATGTGAGACATCAGTTCTGCATCGAGCTGATACCGCAGCTGTGCCCTGTCTTCTACACAGGCAGAGGATGCTGCAGGGCATGACTGGACAGCTCAGCTTTATGACCAACTTATTGCAATTCGTCGGATCCCTAGCTCGTATATTTACCAGCCTGAAGGAAGGGGCTGGCATGCCCATGGTCCGCGGTTTCGTTATGGGCAGCTTGCTGAATGGGACGACTGTTGCTCAAATCCTGTACTACGGCAAAGATGGGAGGAAATCAGCTGCGGAAGAAGCAGATACGAAACTCAAGAAAAAAGGTCAATAGTTGCCTGCCACCTCATGCTGTGGAAATACGGACTGTAACCGGGAGCTCGACTCGCCATTCCACAACATGCTTTCATACCACAACAATCCGCATCTCAAGGATGCATCAAATCATCCCAGGATGGCTAAAATGCTCCAGGTCGCCACAAGTCACATTGTGCGCATGTGTAGAACTGTGGCCGATGCCTACTCGGGGCTCGTGTGCCCAACTGCCTGTGCTAGGACTCTGTATGCAACGGTTGGTCCTTTAGATGGCGCCATGTAAATGTCTGATAATGTTCACGTGACGTGCACATATTTAATAACCTGCCAGAAGCTAAAGAAGGGAAACATCTGATCGCCTGAGTGGGCAAGCTGAGTAGCCGCATTCACTCCCGCCACTGTCTTGCATGCGGCCATCACACAATATGCAGCACCGCTGATGGGGTTGTCTATGATGCCATGCTTACACAGCCAATATCCAGTAGACAGGAGGAAAAATGATCAAACGGTGGGCGAGCTGCACAGGCATGCATGCTGACAAAGCGACAGCACAGCAATATCTTTGAAAATGGCAATACGTAGTCAAACATCCTCAAAATTTTGCTCGTGGACAAGGGAACCCATTATCAACATCACGCGGCGTGGTTATTCTGCTGTGCATACATCTACCACATATCTACTCCTCCCAAATGAACAAAGCCTGTTAAGCACTCGCTCTGATTGAGCCTATGAACTGTGCTTACCTGCTGTAACCAACGTATCCCGTTTCAGTATTCACCAGACACACGACGTCATTCAAGGGAACATAACACAACCGAGAGGTTTGCCTTCTGTCATTAAGACAAAACGTCCCGTTCCATCAGTTTCTGGGAAAAGGCTAATTGAATTGTGCAAACTGCAGAACTCATTTCCGAATACTTTAAACATGTTGCATCATGTCTACTCGAGCCAACACTGTGTAAAAGTAGCAAAGAACAGAGGCAGTCAACCCCACAACAGAGTTGTGGTAGATGGGATGAACATGGGCGCAAGCATGCTGATCAAAGCAGAGACAGGTGCAATTCTCATCTCGACTGCCATCAAATGTATTGGAAATACATTGGTCACCTAATGTCCTGCAGATGCCTCATGGATGACGACCTCATATCTCAGACGCTAGCAGATAACAGCGTCATCCAGCCACTCTTGGCCCAGAGTAAACATCAATCTCCAACACAAAAATCATCCGGTGCATACAGCTACACCATACATCAGAAGAAGTAAAAGTTCCCATGACATTGCCTCCAATTCTGAGCCCACATAGTGTTCCCCATCATCTGTCAGGCAGAGTGGCGCCTTCCATGAGTGCCAGGTTAGACGGTGAACCATTCACACAGGCTGGCCGCCTGTCAAGCTTCATCCCACTCGACGGTGTCCTCAATGTATACGAGCGCCAGATGTGGAACCACTTCCCACAATAAAAGGCCAACGCATCAAACCGTTGGATGTAGCTCTTTCTTCATACCGGACCTGCGCTGTTCATATGTGTGCCAAACATGAGGCATCTTCTGTGTCAACAAGACAGACGACTGGAAAGAATGACCGCCAAGATCGTATGACCCACAGCTCTCCTGCTCGTTGACCATGCATGCTGCCAATATCCACGGGCATGCCCGAATAATTTCTGCTCCCACGTGTTTGAAGCTGCCAGCGTACTATGCAGTCCACCTCGTGCCTGGGTTTTCCCTGATGTGGCTCGTGTTCCTGATATTGCCTCCAGTGCTCCTCCACATTCCATGGTCACCTCGCACAGCACCCCAAAGGAGTATCATATTGGGAAAAAACCTGTCACGCAAGGTTCTAATTCATCAAAGATGTATGAGTAGGCAAGCTGCGTGACAAACATGCAGGGTGGCAAAAGCAGGCAGGCTT
>JAUMHO010000006.1:3995219-4058322 GCA_032360965.1 Ulva armoricana
CACGCGGAATCGAACCCAAGACCTTCCGAAGAAGGGGTCAGCTTTTATAGCGTCCTCCGACCACTGGACCAAAATGTATGTATGTACTTATGTATGATTACATCGCCGCCATACCAGTAGCCACCATGGGATACCAGTAGCCACCATGGGATACCAGTAGCCACCATGGCCCTTCGTTCTTCCAACGTTCCCGGAGACCACGCTTTTGACCACGGCGTTCACGGCTCGCCCCATGTGTGCCCCCTGTGTCTGGAGCCGCGGTGTAAGAACGGCATGCCGACGTGGCTACAGCGGATCCAGTGGAGCACAGGTGGAGGCATAGCGAGCACTTGCTGTTGTCTCCGGCACTGGGCTGTGCGGTGCCACATGTGGCCTTCCTGCGACTCGACATCCTGTGTGCTACAGCCGCGAGCGACGCAGCCACTGCAGTTGCGCAGAGTTCCTTCATGGGTGGACTCCAGGACGAGGATGCTGCGTCGAGGATCTGCGTGTACTGCGCCTTTCTTACTGGACCCTGTGCGTGTCTTGGGCCAGAGGACGTCGAGTCACGTACGGCGGATCTGCACACACTTTGTGGCTGGCTTTATGATTGTCATTGGCACAGCGCCCTGCGTTGGCGCGCATGTGGCCACGTCCAGCAGTAGGGTCTGCCTACCAGTACGTGTGCTCTACGCCTGCCGGCATGGTCCCATATCTTATGCGGGGATGTCTGAGTCCCTTGACCCGTGTAGTTCTGAGTGGGAGGACTCTGTGGCGGGCCTGTGTCGGACGATTCTTTTTCTTCCGCCGGCCCCTACGCTTGGGGGTGCTGTGGCCGATGCCCGGTTGGGTTTGGCTTTGGCGTGATACCCTGTTTATTTTATTTGTGCTAGACTGTTGATGTGTAAATAGATGTGTAAATAGATGTGTAAATAGATGTGTAAATAGATGTGTAAATAGATGTGTAAATAGATGAAAACATTCTTGGGTTGATCACCTGAATGAAAGGCAGAATGATGCAGTGTCATGCAATAGCTTATGTCAGCCAGACACGTTACATGTGAGCATTGTAGTGTGCCAGGCTGGTTGTGGAGAATTGATGGTCGATAACATTGTGGCCTTATTAACAGGCTGAGATTTATGGCTTCCCGAGATTGGCGGCGAGCGGCGGTGCGGAGTTGTGGCTGTCGCAGGCGCCTGCGTCATCGATGTGGACCGAGTCGAGTTGCGATGTTGATGCGGCATAGGGAACAGTTTGGACGTGATCTCTATATGGTTGGCGTCATTGATTGCTTGCCTCTTCCCTTGAGTGACCAATGCTCGGAAGCGCTTCCGAGACAATGTTGTCAATCCGTTTCCAGCCAGAAGTCAGACGCCAAGGTAGGTGCAGAACACTACACACTCACAAATCAAGATTATATTTGCAACCTGGACGTACCGCTATCGCTATGGCACAAGCGTGCGATGATGGCAAGGCCATTGCCGAGGTGCGTTTTTGAATTGTCGACGATGGTGCGTCCGGATCCGTGTTGTGCTGTAGCGATCGAAAAACGGAACCTGCGCTTGAAACTCAGGAGCACGCAACAGTGCCATATGTAACGTTGTGTGGGTGATCTTGATTCATTCGCAAGTCTGTTCTGGCAGCTACAAGGATGCATCGACGCTGCCCATGTCGAGCATCTAAAACTGCACGTGTAGCCTGGACGCCCCAGTGCTCTGCGCCATTCAAGGCTCGTAAATGGTGCCACGCAAAGCGCCTATGCCTGGATATGTGCCTGCAGCTGGACGCATGCCATGCTTTTCGACTTCCACGTGCGGCCAGCTGGGTCATCAATTGGCATGAACGGATCAGGACGTGCCACATTCATTGCCGACGGTGCATGGATCCATAACCCTTGACATCGCACGTAAGTGCAGGAAACGGCGATTCTGGAATTAGATCTCGATCTTGATGTGGAGAGGTCGGTCCGCAGTAGCCGTGCCCCAACTCCTTCAGAGAGGCTAGCTCACCTGATGCCAGGCAAGGCCACAGTCACTGAGAGAGTAAACTGGGGGATCGACACACATCTCCGCAACCAAGTCCAGCTTTCTGTCTATCCAGACTGCATTGGGCCTGAAGGCAAGCGTGATATTCCTGCTGTCGCAGAGTATGTCAGCTCCAGCCTGGGCGAGGCTGTCGGCGGGGTGCACATGTTGCCCTTCTATCCCAGCTCAGCTGACCGCGGCTTTGCGCCACTGTCACACAAGGAGGTCAACGAAGACTTGGGCACGTGGGACGATCTCCAAGGCATTGCGAAGGACCGGGACCTGTGTGTGGACTACATGGTCAACCACATCTCTGCACAGAGCAAGGAGTTCAAAGACTTTGTCAGCAAGGGAGATGACGTGCGACCTCTTTCATGTATCCTCTCCGCTCTTCAAGCATTGCACATCAGCACCGCAGAACGCTGCATGCAGCATCCTGGTGGGCCATCACTGCAACAGTACTGATTCAACCTGTCCTTCATGTCAACAGACAGAAGACAATCCAGCGGTTCCCAATCAGAAGAATCGTGCCTGACATGAGTTTCAGAATTCACCAAACCACCGAACAATCGCCACGGTGCTTGATGATGTCGTTCGGGTTCAAGACGGGAATTCTGATGCTCGATGTGACAGTCTCCACGCCTCTCTTTGCAATCACAGTTGCCGAAGCATCGAGGAATTGACACATAGCTTGACTCTCTGGCACAGCAGCTTTCATACAGCCGAACCTTGACAAGCCCACGCTATGGCCTGCATTGTGGCGCACCCACCGTGCTTGCTCTGCTCATCTGATCACCTGGACAAGCACAAACCTGTCCTGCAGTCCGAGTATGCGGGACTCTTTTACCGATACCAGGACTTTTTTGGTGAGGATGGAGGCACACAGGATGACATCAAGAAGGTTTACACTCGAGCGCCCAAGCCACCTTTCTTGGAGGTCACGCATGATGACGGCTCCATGCAGAAGGTGTGGAGCTCGTTTACAGAAGAGCAGATTGACATCGATGTCTTCAGCGACAGGGGCCGCGACTTCATCAGTGACCAGGTGTCAGCACTGTGTCCCACGTGTGTCCCTCTTTCCACTTGCCCTGTTGGGCATGCGAAGCCTCTCCCCTGCAGCAGCACATGACAGTCACATCTGCTCCTGTGATGCATGTCTATGTCCTGGCAGCAGCTGCATCGCGCCTAAGGCTAGCTCTGGACGGCCATGGTGCTCAATCTGGCTGGCCTTTGGTGCTGCTTACCTGGTCTGGGTGATGCCCTGCAATGCCAAGGCCCTGTACCACGCATTCTGCGGCCGTTCAGATTTTGGCGCCTTTGCCAGTAGCACTACCGTCTCGTCTACTGCATGGGGTCATCTGTCAGTCGCATGCCATGATGCTGAGTTTGGTACAGGGCACTGCGGGTAGCAGTGGGAGGGCGCCACCAAACGGGTCAAGTGCTTTGCAGGGCAAACCTGGTGAGGCTGGACGCGTTTGGCTACACCACGAAGCGCAAGGGCACCAACTGCTTCTTCGTGCAGCCGGATGTCTGGGACCTCCTGCATTTTGTCCAGGATCAGCTGCAATGCCAGAACACGGAGCTGCTGTGTGAGGTGCATGACCACTACGTCATGCAGAAGGCGCTCGCTGAGCACAACATCTGGGCGTACGACTTCTGTCTGCCCTTCCTCCTGCTACAGGTGTGACGAGGCCTTCCATCACCGCAGCAGCCTTTCTTGAAGTGTGCTTGCGATTGGTGCCATGGAACTGTACCTCATCGCAGGTACCACGTATGTGATGTCACATGCAGAGGTTTGGTGTGGAGCACTGCCTGTATGGTCCACTGTGCTGCAGTTTTTCTGCTGAACCAGAGCGAGTGTCACCTTGCGCATGTACTTGCAACAAGCACACCTGGCTTGCCCGGTTGATATGGCCCGATTCTGGCCTGCTAGCACCAGTGCCTCAACTGAGGATGGGTATCAGCGGTTGTGGCATGCAAGCGTGGCCCGGTGTCTGAAGTTGCATGGAGCACATCCACGCCCGATGCTTGATCGAGTAACCCTGCTGCTGGTGCGTGCAGGCACTGTACGATGCGGACGCTGACAACCTCAAGGCGTGGTGGCTCAAGTGCCCGCGGAAGCAGGTCACAACACTGGACACACACGACGGCATTCCTGTCATTGACTGCGGTGACCTGATGACGAGGGACCAGACAGACCGCACGACAGAGCGCCTGCTCAGCAACGGTGCAAATGTCAACGACCGATACAACCCGGTCGCGGCAAGCAATGAGATCTACCAGGTGCATCTCCATGCCACTCCGCTGTCCGGCGATAGTTCTATCTCACACCCCATGCACTCTGGTTGAGTGCGATCATTGCACGTCTTGCTGCGAGTCACCGGGCTCCCGAATGAGTAGTCGCTTCTCCTGCAAACATGCAGCCCTCCTGGAGGGAAGTTCAGTGGATCAATGGATCACGCGGGCCTGCAACCAGGGACCACACTGCACTGCATTGCAGTGGGAAACCTGCAGCATTCGTCCTCCCATATTGCTTACTATCTACTGATCGCATGCCAGTGAACTTGTGAAGGGATACAATCATGTGTGTCACTACACACAGGCCTCGTCCTGCTCGAGCAGCCCCACCTCCCTGCTCATGACTTCCTGAGCTGCATGGCTTTGTACCTGTTGTGCTGGCAGCACACACTCATCACCGGGTGCCGGTTTGTCCACGAGGCGTTCGACAGGGACCGAGGCCCGTTTGCTGCAGCTCAACATCACGTACTTCTCAGCACTGGAGGAAGATGAGCAATGGTACCTGCTGTCCCGAGCTCTGCAGTTCTTCACGCCAGGCATTCCGCTCGTCTACTACGTCGGCCTCCTGGCAGGAGCAAACGACGAGGCCCTCGTGGAGGAGACCGGCAACGGCCGGGACATCAACCGCCACCCGTTCACCATCCCCGAGGCTCAGGCGGAGATGGAGCGCCCGGTGGTGAAGGTGTGCTCACGGCTCTCAGGCTGGTGACGGACGGGGGCCACAGCCAGACTCACTGGCACCTCCCCAGCTCGTCCGAGGCTGTGTTGTCAATCATATCATGCACGTCCGCATGCATGACCATGCCCTCGTGGATACGGCAAGGTAACCATCCATGCATGCACGCTCTACACCGTGTTGTGCTAGCATGAAGTCGTGGAGCTCATGGCAGCCTGGAACTTGCAGTCCGTAGGAGAGAGGCAGTACGCGGTCAGGTACAGCAAGCACGCTGAAAGGCAGCTGCCAGGAAACAGATGCTCACGTTTGCAACTATGATGGAGCTGAAACGGGTAGCACTGGACGGCATGCATGGTCAGTTGAAGCCGTGCGAGGTATACTGGTGACACCTTGGCTAGAAGCACACCGCGGCATGTCGTCCTGCACCGGGTGGCGCGGGTCCATCGGGCTGCACAGACTGTAGGCAGCCACACAAGTGACGCAGCTCTGATGACAGCGGCGCGAGTGTCCCTGCAGGCACTGCTGGACTTGTGCCGCTTCCGCAACACGCACCCCGCCTTCAACGGCTCCTTTGAGGTGCTGGACGCCGTGGAAGACATACAGGAGCACAGCGAGGAGCTGCACGGGGCTGAGGCGGGCGCGGCCAGCGCGTTCCTCATCGACCGCCTCGCCATGCCCGCCGCGGTGGCGCGGGCGCCGGACGGCAGCGGCTGGTGTGCACCACACCTGACTGCACGGCCGCATGCATGCACGGGCGCAGCTGCGCTGTGATGCGGCGCGGCCGGCATGCTCCTGCCGGTGAAATGTGCCATGCATGAGCAGGACTGGCGCAACAGCACTGCCTCGCCACTGCAACCAGATCCTGAGACTGGCTGCTGTGAGCACCAACTAAAGGACAGTGCGGTGGATGTGGGTGTGAAATGTCGCCCTGGAACCGCTCCATGCGACATGATCTGTCATTGCAAAGCACTGTGATGTGCCGCTGCATGTGGGACTGCTTCAGGACCTACTTACGCCTCTCCTGTCCGTTACCAATAGGAAATTATCACGGATATGCCATTCACCTCGCACGGCTGCTGTTAATTGCGATTGTGGTAGCTGAGGTGTTCCGGTGTGGCGTGTAGGTTCATTGACAGGCTGCTGGAGGGAGCGCACGCAGACGCTGACGTGGACGATAGCACGAACGGCGTGCTGCGCTGTGCCGACATGCCCGGCGGGGAGCTCTCTGAGGGCGAGCACCTGTTCCACCCATGCTCTGCAGCACTGCAGAACGTGAAGAACGGCCTCATGTCGCCTGTGGACACCGCGCACGGCCGTCAGTTCTCCGTGTCAGAGCGGTCCGCGCTGCGGCGGCGTGCACTGGAGCGCGACGCGGCCCTTCACCTCCCTCGCAACGTGGTCGTATGCCGCTGGAGCAACCGTGGCGAGTGGGCGGTGCTAGAGGTAGACCTGTGCAGCAAGGCCGGCCGGATTCTCTTCTCTGAGGAGGACGGCGTCGGGGTGTTTGATGTGGGGTCTGTGCTCGAACAGTACAAGTCCATGCAGCCGTAGGCTGCGGGCTGGGGGTGAACTTGCAGCTGCACACCTCAATGTAGACTATGAACTTGCATGCGGCAGGCTTGGCAAGGGATGTGCTCTTGCACGAGAGCTTGGTACACCCAGCTTCGTGTGAACAGGTGTGGGGGATCTGTAAGATTTGCCATTGTGAACAGTTCTTACAACACGCATTGGAAGATCCACAGTGTTCAAAGTCCGGAATTCCAACACTGCATCTGGTGGATTAAATCTGCCAGCTGTTTGTGTAGTAACAATCAAACACAATATCTGGGCGTATGTAGCACCAGACAAGAACTGACACAACATACACTCGTGTACACCATTGGATGGTTGTATGTTACTGTCAGGGAAGCTAGCATGTCTGGAAACTAGGCTATGACACGCAGCAGGGTGAGCAAGGCGAAAAATCTGGCCAGTGCTGTCCATGAACTGCCACACAGCTGATCACGCCAAGCCTAACAACTGTGCACTTGTGGATTCATGCACGCGCACCAGTGTCACTGCACCGCAGCTCACACTGAAGTTGTGCGGGTCTACTTGACAACTTTGACAGCTCGTGACCACTGTACCCATCTGTAGCGAGCTCTTGAGATATTTAAAATTTTGCATCACGCTAAGATGATGTCTGGGGATTTTTTTGGTACCTCCAGTCAATATTGGCAGTGGGTAGGCAAAATCAGATACCCAACGCTGCAGCTAGACACGACTAACGAGATGGTCCTGAGTGCATGTCAGCACATTGGGCACGTTGTCCATGCCTTCTGATGCGTCCTGCAAACGTGGTAGGCCAGGGAATAGACGCATCTTCTTCAGCTATGAATGTAGTGTAGACACTCGATAAGATAATGAGATGATGCTGATCATTGCTGCCAAGACTGTTTTACACTGTACACTCTCTGTCAAAAAGTACGGTCTACACACAGGGAAGAAGAACACACGCAAAACCACACCAACCGCATTCGCCCGTCATGTTGAAATGCATGGTTTAGCCGTAGCAACGGATCTTGTCCGTGCAGCCCTTCTCTGCACTTTGTGTTGTGCCAAAGCGTCCGCCCGTCGACAGGTACTGCTGGTGGTACTTCTCCGCAATGTAGTAGTCCCCTGCCGGCTGGACCTCGGCAACGACCTTGTCGCCCTGGAACCTCGGCCACTTGCCTGCAGCGATCTCCTCGTCCAGCTGCTTGAAGTACGTCTCTGTAGTCTCCTTTTGCTCATCGTTGTGGTAGTACACCCCAGACCGGTACATCGTGCCTCGGTCGTTGCCTTGCCTGTTGAGCGTTGTGACATCAGTCTGGGCCACGTACGCCTCAAGCACCTGGCGGAAGGACACCTCTTTGGGATCGTACGAGACCTGCAGCAGGGGTGAAGGGATCAAACCAGTGCTGCTGTGTGGGCTGAGATGTGGTGCTAGTTCCAGGGTATGTTGCCAGTGTCCACCGGGTGCATGGCGCACCGGCAGGTCCACCATGTTACCAAGGGCAGCAGCAGCGACCACTGGGATTGGATGGTCCACAATTAATCAGAGTGGTGTAGGCACACATTGCTGACAAACATGTACCACACAAACAAAGACCAACCCAGGCATCAGCAACTGAGATGCTACTATTTGTCATCTTTGGTGTGGCTGAATCGGCTATCTGACACACGTGAATGTCGATGCTCATCGCCGAAAGTGTGGTACGCACCTGGACTGACTCGGCATGCCCAGTTCGTCCTGAGCAGACAGTCTCGTATGTTGGGTTGGGTGTGTCACCCCCTGTGTAGCCAGAGCTGGTCTTCACCACTCCGGGCACTCGTTGTAAAGCAAGCTCCAGTCCCCAGAAGCATCCACCTGCGAAGGTTCCAAGCTCAAGTCCCTCGGGTGCTTCTTTAGGAGCGAGCTCACAGCCCATGCTAGCTTGTCGTGCCCAGTCCAGAATTGAGCGGTTCCCAACCTGCAGGAACAGCAACAGGAAGGTTTGAATTCAGTTGGCTGTAGCACCAGGACATTTTCGATCGCGTGACGCAGTTGCCAATGTAAACCAACACGCAGTACGACTGGTGCCTCCAAACGGATAAGCTGGACATCAGCTCTGCGTACTCCATACTGATAGACCAAAACGAATACGTTACCGAACATCAGAGGACGCAGTAAATCACCTGTGATCGTACGCCTGCATCAATGCACGCGCCGGACCAAAGCTGAAAGGGGAGAACAAGCGCGATTATACTCAAACCTGACCCAAACACAGCGAGCCGGCATACCGTTGAATTTGCTGCCCCCATGAATGGGAAATCAGGGAAGGATCATCAACCGAAAGGGTGCAACAACAGACCCCCTAGCCAGCAGTGCTCGTATGCCACGAATGAAACAGAAACAACTCTGGCCGACCGTGTCACTTAAGCGATAACATGCATGCTGCGTTCTCAAAACTATGGGCATCTGCGGGGATTTACAACGGTGCGAGCGATGTCGTCCAACGGCCACAATTTGCGCAACGTGGCAGCGCATGCACCGCCGTGTATCTGGTCGCCCGGCAGAAGCCGAATGCATCGTCGCGGAAATTACCACAGGTCCCCATTTACGGCAAATACAATTGGGTGGGGTGTACATGCGCTGCGGTGTACCACAGGCATCGAATCACACCTGTCGAGTCGCGATGGAGCCTTCTCCAACCGGTGACTTCACAAACTGAAACGCGGCAACCCCAGAGATAGATTTAGCTTGCTGGCTAAGGCCTGCTTGATTATTCCTCGTGACTCGGGTATGACTTGCGATGCGCTGTGCTCGGACAAGTGTGGGCCGCATATTGCAATGCGCTCCGCGAGCGGCTCTATATAACAGTGAACGTGTCGCAAGCAAGTCACGCTATGTGGTCCTTCATGTCCGATGAGCACACACTATGTATGTTGTACGTCACCAGCGTAGAGTATCAACATGCCTCTCGCGACTGCCTCATGCATTGCAGATCACGCAATGCATGCGAACGTTCTACCACAGGCCAGAGCCATCCACATATACACACAAGTCAGTGATGATATCAATATCAGCAACTCGGGACACCGCCTACACTTTCACTGTTCTGCTGCGACGATTTTGCAAACATGTGCGGCACACCATGTGGACAGTCAGTAACACCCATTCTCAGCCATCACTGCCCTGGCAACTGCAGACTGCAGTGGGGCGTCAGCCCTGCTTCACCTGTAACTCTTGCAGCACCTCTAAATGTTATACACGCAACTCAGTTTTGCGTGGGTTGCAACAGCCTGGCCGTGTAAACAAAGGATCTGGATTATGACCCGCTCAACAGAGCTTGCTGAGAGATAGCGCGGCTTGTACGTGCGAACTTACGACATTGTCTACAATCACGGTCAGATGTATATGCAACCTCCCATGGAGCTGCGAATGGGGCGTGCCATGGTGCTTGATCCAGTCAGGAGAACTCAAACCAGTCACCCTGGAGGCCGCGGAGGAATGGGGCGCAATCACGGTCACGGAAATGATGTATGAGTTCGCGTTGCTGTGAAGAAGGGGAATCAGGTGGGTGGATTCCGTCACAGTTGTATGTACACAAAGCCATCTGTTAAATCGGAACGTGCACTGCCGCCACGCGCGGCGTTGTTGCCACATCTGCACATACATCTGCACATACATCTGCACCCACGACCACACCTGTTGCCTCTGCCAACAAGCGACACACTAAGCCCATCCCGGTCTGCCATGCCACAGTGACCGGGCCTGCGGCCGCCCGGCATGATGCCACCGTCACCCAACATGCTGCAGCAGCTACCTCGCCTACCCGGCTCTCGTGCTTGCACTGAGCCTGCGCAAGCGGGACAGCTGCACTCCCACTTTCAGACACCCATCGGCCACCGGTTCACGCCTGTGCAATTGCTGACAGCGACAAAAACATGCCGGTGTTGCGACTGCCACAGCTCATGCCGGTGTAGCCGCCAGAAAGGGCCCTCAGCTATCCTTGCGTCCGCGAAATCCCATTAACGTGCTGCGATGTCAAGAGTGCAGGAAGGAACTACTGGCCTTGGCATGAAGAGCCAGAGCCAGCCGTGCAGCCATAGCAGTGGTCGCCACAGGCGATGCGGCGGCCGGTGAGCTCATCCAGGGACTCTACGGTGAAGACGGTCTCCACTGCGGCTCCGCTCCTCGATGCTGGCGCCATGCCCATTGCAAGTTGCTGGTTGAAATCACAGTCATACCTGCACCCAGCGCAGCGGTGATTGGGGGGGCTCGTTGACGCTCCAGAAGACGGACGACCAGCAGGTTTATGCACAGATTTGGTGATGGATGAGGACGTGGCAGGGCGGGAGAGGCTCGAACGAAAATGGCGTCGGAAGACAGCTCATGCATTCATTGGCACCAGACGGGCACTGGTGACAAGGCACAATGGTCGGCCCTGCCAGTCGGGAACGTACAGAGAGCCATCCCATGAGACAGACACCGTGTCTCTGCACATGACGGTCTCTCCCGCATCTGGGTTGAAAGACTGCTCCAGCAGCTGCATGTAGTTCGCTACCTCGCCCTTGCGCTCCAGATAGTCCCAGTATCGCTTGATTGGCATGTTGTTCAGGCACAGCAGCGAGTTAAACTGGATTTCATATGTGTCCTTCAACTCCGATTTGTATGCTGGCTCCAGAACCGTTTGCTCTGGAGCAAGGAAGATGCCATTGGGATTGTACACCAGGTCGAGCTTCAGATCTGAGCCAGGCTTGCCATAGCCGACTGCATTCAAGCGGCGCAGACCCTCTATTGAACGATGAAACGTTCCACCTCCACGCTGCGAGTCCACGTTGTCCTTGCTATAACATGGCAGGGATGCAACCACCCGGACCTGCACCTCAGCCGAGACTTGCACGATAATTACTACTCTGTCATAAGATCCAAACCGAAATAGACAGCGGTTCTGCCGCCGAGTGACTTCGGAGTCGACGTTCGAACAACCAAGTGTTCATCAAAGCTGCACTGCGTCAGCGGACACACCTTGTGCTTGGCTAGAAATTCTGGTAGATCCTCCTGGCCAGGTTCAACAAGAACTGTGAGGTTACACCGATCGATGATCTCGACGTCGAGTGTGCTAGCTGCCTCAACCAGAAATCTGAACTGAGAGTTCAACTCAGGTGCACCCCCGGTCAGATCGAGGGTCGTGATGCTAGGTGATGATCTCAACAACTTCAAACACCTCTCAGCTGTGCTGCGATCCATCATCTCTGTTCTCTTTGGCGAAGATTCAACGTGGCAATGTGTACATGCTTGGTTGCAGTACAGGCCGATGTTCAATTGGAAAATTGTGGCTGTTGATCTCACAAGCGGCGAGACGCCAGTATTCTGCACAGGAAGAGATGTGAATCATTGAGGTTGCCATGTGCTACGAATAATATAATTGCCCTCAAAACAGGGATGAAAACGCAGAGTGCACGTATCAATACCACCCCAGGGTCTCCATCGGACCACCCGTTGCAACGTATGTCACTTCTACCAGTGACTTCTACCACTTATACACAGGTGACATTACCGTCCACACGGCACAAATGGCGTCGCAGTTCCAAACAAGCGCACCAAGCGATGATATGCACACCTTCATCTTGCTGGCCCACGCTGCTATTCCCGTCGATTGGAGGGCCGCTTGTCGCTTGGCGGTCTCTACCTGTGTCAGTGCGGCTTGCCCTTGCTGCAGTGTCGCCTCGAGCAGGGCCTGATAGTCGTCATCAAGCTTTATCTCTTCTAAGACTTCTGGAATAATTGAATCAAACTGCCGTGTAGCGACGTGGGCTACATGCGCGGTGCTCCGTCTTCTCGCGTTTGACATGCAACGGTGTATCTTGTTCGAGGCACATGACGATGCCATTTTAATCAGGAGAAAAGTAGTCAAATATTTCTGTCGTTTGGAACGTGTGATGGAAGAAAATCAACGCTAAAACTTGTGCATTTCCTGGTTGGAGAAGCAATGCCCAGCTTCCAAGGAGTCAAGCAGCAGATCATGTAGCAAGATCATGCACACACAGCAGGCTGAGGAACATGTGTGTGACTGACTGTTGTGTTTGTGCGGCGTGCGCTGCGATGGGGGTTTGCAAAGGTATTGACAGCGGTCACATCGAGTCACTGTGGCCAAGGTGCGTGCGTTTGTAAGTTACCATCGTCCGCAATCAAAATTCTGGGACGTGGACGTGGTGAGATGCAGAGGCTGAACACCATGTTTGATGTGGATGATCTCCATTGGTGGGGTGAGTGCGTAACGCTATCGCACATCGCCTATATGCGCGTGCCGTTTCATGACTCTGGCACAGGCGTGTACTACCAGTGAATAGCTCGCGCGCTTTCAGACACATGCCATTTTGATGGATTTGAAGCCAGTTCTTCAAGGATGTCTGTCCCAAGACAACGACGTGCGTCCCTCATTTTAGAAACAAAAACTCCCCGCTGGCCAACTCCTCTGACATTGGGCTGCAGAAGCAGTAACCACTCGACTATAAACATGCAATTCTTATTTCAGGTTCGAAAGCAAGCTGAAGAGGCGCTTGAAGCGGCCAAGGGGAGACCTGACGCCGTCCCCTCGCTCGCCAACGAAGCGTGCACCAGCGAAAATGTGCATGTACGGCTTCTTGCTGCCTTGGTCCTAAAAAAATGGCTTCCTTCGACATGGCCAGAATTGTCAGCGGAGCACCAGACTCATCTGAAGGATGCGCTGCGTACACGATCGATAGAAGGTGAGCATGTCGTTGTTGCTTGGATACCGGTGTTGATCCCAAGCGAAATCCCTATGCATGTAATACGTGAAGGTTGTATGGTTGCCTTGGTGTTGGCATGATTCACTTCGTCGCTTGCAGAGCCAACAACGTCCGTGCGGGCCAGCCTGGTGGAGTGCGTGGCGGGTATTGCGGAGCACGAATTGCCCGAAGACCGGTGGCCGGAGCTGCTGCCGTTTCTAAATCAATGCACACAGTCTCCGGCTGCGGAATATCGCGCAAGTAGCGTCACACTCTTCAAAGCCCTTGCTGAGAGCGTACCAGCGTTCCTCGCGCCGCACTTCCCAGCTCTTCAAGCTGTGTGCATGAAGGGACTTAGAGATGACAGCGACCTCGTGCGCCGGGCAAGTCTGTTTGCAGTGTCAGGCATCTTGGGTACGCACAGCCTGTCTGCGCACACTGCACCCGCCTGGTGCTCCGTTCCACATCAAGTCCACAGAGCGCCCTCGCTGTTGCAGGCCTGGCGGGAGCTGCCAAGACACATACAGCGTTGCTACAGCAGCTAATGCCACCAACCATAGATGTGCTGGAGGCATGCATTTCCGCGAGCATATCAACGGGGTCACTGGACGATGCTCACAACGGCATCAGTCTGTTGCTAGAGATAATCGAGGAGCCGCTGCCGCTGCTGGCGGACTGCTTGCCTCGCATCGTGCGATTGTCTTTGACGACCACCTGCAGCAACGAAGTGGAACTCGAGCTGCGGAATCACTCCTCCCAGGTCCTCCCCCAACTCGACGCCCCGCTCAGCGTCCCCCGCCACACCATCACTGCAATGCATGCAGCACCGAGCCCCGGGGTGTGGCATGTGGAACCGCCCACTGCCACACACTCACCTGCAGACCACTGCGCACGGGACGCCGCGCTGTGGCTTGAGTGTATGCAAATCGTGCCTCTCGCACCAGATGTCCTCCGTGAACAGGCGGCTTTGTTCTGTTGAGCAGACACCGGGCCGACGTGCACAGTCTCACCAAATGGGAGCCTGCAGATCCTGGCGTGGCTGGCCACTTTCAAGCCGAAGCAGCTCGCGCGCTCGGCCGCGGTGCCAGACATCGTACGGCAGCTGTGCTCGCTCGCGACGGAGCCCGACCCCCAGGACTTCGACGCATCAAACATCTGCCAGGTGCGCCTGCCCCACAGGCCCCCTCGCATGCGTCCGCTCAGGCCAGCATCTGCATCATGTGCGACCGCGCCCCGCCCACCTCTGCATGCATGCGCTGCTTGCATTGCGCCAATCGCATCAATCCAGACCCGTTAGGGAGGGCTGCAGGCATGCCCCCATAATATCGGCTGTCCCACGACACAGAGACGCCTCGGGCACCTGTGGCATGGCAATTCCAGCACCCGATTCCTGGCCCCCCGCTGACTAGAACAATATGTGTGTGCGCCGCTGCGATTGACTGCGCTCAGCTGCACAAACGCGTGCAGTGTCTGCGTGCTGCGGGTCGGTGCGGCACGCGCGATGCCTGCGGAGCGTTGCTGGCTGACATGGCAGGGACTGTCCACATCCAGGGCCGCGATGCCGGCCACACGGTGGCGACCGGTCACACCTGCCGGCGCCGCGCGCCGCCTCCCTGTGCCAAGCCGGCTCACCAGAGACGCTGCCTGTGGGTGTGCAGGAGGCCCTGCCGCCCCGCAAGGTCGCGACGCAGGCGCTCGACACCCTCGCGCTCGGCCTGCCGTCCAAGCTCGTCGCGCCCGCCGCGCTCGAGTTTGTGGACCACGGGCTGCTGCAGGCGGACACCGCAGCGCGCGTCGCAGCGTGCAGCGTGCTCGCCGTACTGAGCGAGGGCTGCGCAGACACGCTGCGTGCCCGCGACCGCTTTGCGGCGCTCCTGCCGGCCGTCACCAAGTGCACCGCCGATGCCGACCCAGGCGTGCGCGCTGCCGCGGCGACGTGCATCGGAGAGATGGCATGTGCGTGCCCTCCCCGCCTCCCACACGGCCTGCCTATTTGCTTTTCTCACCTGTTTCAGCACACCAGCACACACAATCCCGCGCAAACCATGGCCGGGTGTTACCACCATCGCAAACCTTTTTGTCATGGACTCCCGGCCGGAGCTGCGGCCGTCACATCACCTTTGCCACACCGCCTGCGATGCCGCCTGATACTCAATCCAAGCCTCGCCGATGGTGGATCATGCATGCTAAGGCGCGCAACACCAGAAAGTAGTCTCGCAATAGCTACAGTGCGCCACCGCACGGCCTGCGTGTTGACATGCATGCAAGTACGTATGCATGCAAGTGTGCCTGCTGGGAGCTTGTACACAGCGGGCAGAGTGTGGGGACATGCGGCGTGCCCCTGGATCAGACGTGTCTGTCTATGGACTGGAGGTGATGTGCAGGCCACCTGCAACCGGAGATGTCGGAGCACTGCGACGTGGTGATGCCGGCGTTGGTGGCGGCGCTGCAGAGCGAGCGCGACAGCAGCATTGTCGAGCGCGTGGCGTTCGGCCTGGACAACAGCATGGAGCACCTCGAAGAGGCGGCCCTTGCGCAGTACCTGCCGGCCGTGATGCCGCCGCTGCTCGCGCTGCTGCACGCCGGCGACCGCCGCATGCATGACACACTGCTGTCGTGCGTCTCGTCCGCGGCCGCCGCCGGCGGTGACGCATTCAAGCCGTTCGCAGGTGCCGCGCTGCTTGCGCTCTTCGTTGATGCGGCGGCCCCATACCACTGTAGTGTACTGTGTGATGCTGTGGGCGGGGCTGGCATCGGGCATGTGCCCTGGCGCCTTGCAGGCCGGCCGCGCTGTGGTTCGTAGGTGAATCCCGGCTGTAGTGCCATCAAAGCCAGCGCAGTAGCAGAAAGTGACCTACACAAGAGCTACTTGCATGTGCCGCATTCGCTGACATGCATTGCAATGAAGACGGGCAAACTGTTGCGTCATAAAGATACGCCACACAGGATCGAACCAGGGCGGGTGCGTCATCCGTCCGAGCCGGTGCTTTCACCATGCATCAGGGCTACGTGCATGCATGCAGCGCCGGTGATTGAGCAACTGCAGCGATTCATGGCGATCACCGCGCCCGACGCTCTGAGCGCCCGCACCGCCGCCACGGAGTGCGTCGGCCTCGTCGCTGAAACGCTCGGCCGGGCGGTCGCGGAGAAGCTGCTGCCGCCGTTCCTGCATGCCGCTGCGGAGGGCTTCCAGCTGCATGCGACTGCGCTGCGCGAGTACGGCCACGGGCTCTTCGCGGTGTCTGCGCGACTCCTCGAGGACGCATTCGTGCCGTTCCTGCAGGGCGCGTTTGAAATGGCCGTCGCGTCCATCGAGTCGGTGCGGCCCCCGGCATCGCTCACCCGCACACGTAACAGGGCTTCCGCGCAACACGCTGAGGGTGCATGCATGGGTGCAGACGGATGCGGGCATCCTCGGCGATGTTGCGGCCGCGGAGGGCGGCGATTCAGACGACGATGACGGCGTGAACCTGTCGCGGGTGCGGACGGGCATCGTGGACGAGAAGGCAGCAGCCTTGCAGGCGGTCGGCCTGTACGCCGCGCACGCCGGGCCTGCCTTCCTGCCGTACGCCGAGAAGGCACTGCAGCTGTGCAAGGAGATGGCGGGTGTGCCTCACGGACAGAGCGCTCTCGCCACTTGCATCACACCTTCTCCTTACCCTGCACCGCTTCCTCACGCTGTGCTGCCCTGTTGTTCTGCATGCATCCGTCAGTGATCAGCGCGAGGCCGGGGATCATCAGCACCTCCCTCATGCCTTCACCTGCTCGGTCCTTGTTCACCGGCATGCACGCTGTTGCTCTTCCGCCACAGCCGCAGACATGCATTGCCTGAAAACTCCCGCACCACAGGCCGATCCCCGGCTAGCCCTCGGCAGTTGCGGATGCGCCGCTGGCAGCGGGGAGTGTGACGGCCGTGCTGAGCGGGTACGTGCCATGCAGAGCACCTCCATGCGGATCCGCGCTCGCAGGCGATGGAGGCGCTGCCGCGCATCGTCGTCTGCATCCACGGCGCGCTCCCGCCGGAACCACCGGCGGCGCTCTCCGAGCCGGCTGCCGCCGCGCTCGGCATGGCGCTGCCGCTGCTCTTTTCTGCCGTCAGCAACGACTACGAGCGGCCCGTCGTCGCGAGCGCAGTCACCGCGCTGGGCGCGCTGTGCAGCGGCCTGCCCGCCGGGTCACTCGCGCACGTCGCGCCGGCACTGGTGGAGGCGATAGAGGGTGCGCCCCCCCCTCCTCGAGTGCCACTGCGGTATGATCGCCGATTGGCCCTGCACGGCCTTGCGTGGGACCCGCCGCCGCCGACTGGTGCACGCTGTGCTGCTCTGTGGAGACGTGTGTCTGGGCCTGTCCTTCACGAGGGGCCTGGGCGCACTGCCACCACCAGACCGCGCCGGAGTCAAGCGGGGGTTTGTATGGAGAGGGTTGAGGACAGCCACATGTGCAGGGAGGACTCTGCTCACCGCGACGCCGACACACTGTCCTGCAGTCTCGTCTCCTCCAGCATTCCGTTCTCGGTCTTCATGCTAGTATGTTGCCCTGGCATTGTGTCGACCAGTACCTCTGTTGCCGCGCCCATCAGCGACACACGCCCTCCCGTGCGCAGCAACCTGTGCGGCAACCCGCTCGCGTGGACCCGAGCTGCCGGGCAGCCTCCAGACCCTGTGCAGCGACAGCCACGACCGGCATGCTGTCAGCTGCGCTGCTGCTGCTCTCACCGGGGTGGCCGGCATGCAGGTATCCTGACGGGCGCCAGCACGTGCCAGGCGGCTTCAGACGACGACGACGACGACGACGACTTTGCGGACATGCAGGACGCAGAGGAGGCGCTGCTCGAGGCGGCCGCCGATGCCATCGTCACCCTCGCACCCGCCTTTGGAGCCCCGGCGTTCATGGACGCCTGGAAGGTGCTGCTCCCCGTTACCCAGCACCCGCACGTGCACGGTGTGCCGTTCTGTGTGGCAGCGGAGTATGAGGGACCAGCGCCACAGCCACACACGGTGTGGTAGTCATACCGCAGCAGCCGGGGAAGCTCCGCACACGGTGTGGCAGACCTGCGTGTCGCACGAGTCATGGTTTGTCAGCATGCTCTGGTTGCTGGAGCCAGACCTGGAGCAATGCGGGCGTTTCCCGGCCTTGTGCTTGGCCGCCCGCCTGCTCTCGTTCCAGGCATCGACCCGACCCTGCCAGCTCGGGTAGTGGGTTTCGTGTCTTGAGCGCAATGAGGATTCGCTGGCGATGGTTGAAGCGGAATCTGTCTTTTTTGTGGTGGTTCGCGGTCAATGCAGTCACAGTGTGGGCTCTACTGTGTCGGTAGTGGAACGCCATGTTCCTCATACCCACACTACCACTGCGTCTGCAGCGACGGGGGCCAAGGTCAGTCTGGCCGTGGCACTCAGCTCCAGGTCGCATCCTCGACACGTTTGGCACCCTTGTGCATCGTATGGCATGCCAGTGTGCGCCGTTCACACGTGCACAGCATCGCTCATGGTTTGCACCGCATCGCTCAGTAGTGGCGTTCGTTGTGCACACATCCAGGTGGCTGATCTCAGATTCACCCGAGAGTGTATGACATGCTTCCCCAACTCATCGTACCAGCAGGCCATGCCTCTGACTAACGGTGAGGTATGCTTGTGGTGGAGGTGGGGCAGGTAAGCTGAAAGAGCCTAAACTTGTTCGGGCCGGGAGTTACTCTTCAATGGAGCACATTTGTCACATTCAACATTTGTCAGCGATGCTGTTGCTGCAAATTTGTTACCGTTGACGCACAATTCAAAAGGCCAGTGTCATTGATCAGGCCAGTGTCAGCATTCCAGGGCCTCTGAGGCTTATCTGTGTGCATATCGTGTGCATATCGTGTGCATATGATGTGAATTCACATCTGCATGCAAGTCATTCTCACATGTCACCAACAGATCATCCCCGCTGTCCACATTGCTCTTTGTTGACTGTTTCATGTTTGTCAGTGCCAGCGGGCCTGTTGTCTGTGTTTGTCATGGGCGCAGGAAGGTAAGGCCAATTGGTGGCCGTGGTCGCAAGTTCCCGCATGCCACCTCTGGTCACCAGGCGCTTAAGCTTGGCCATCACCACTATCCGGGTAACCATGCATATGCTTGCCATCCACTCACTGTGCACCTGCCTGACTGGAACCCCAACCCGAGCCTGAGCCAGTGGCCACTTTGCCCCCTGGCACACTGGTCTCCCCTCGGTGACCACTAAGCCTGCTGACCGAAACTGCGTCCGCGCCGCATGTCAATGTGGCACCCTCGAGTGGAAGATGCAGTCTCTGCACAGCGGTGTTCACGGTTTGCGATCATTTGTTGGTCACGCCCGTGAAAATTGATCCCAAACATTCGGATATTTTGGTTTGAGGAGGTAAGCCAAATTAAACACAGCCCTTACACGATACCCTGGGGGGTTACTATGTCGCAGTTTTTCTGTATTCCTCATCCACGTTACGGGTGCTCAGATCCATGTCAGCTTGCTGTTTGCAACGCTGACTGGAAGGATAAGGGTCGTACCCCTGCGTCCTGGTTCCCCTAGCACCCCCATGCCGGCACAGACTCCCCCCCGGAGTCCGCCACACCTGCGTTCCGAGCCATCCCTTCGCACCCACTCCCGAACGCCACCCGTGCCGCATCTGGTGTGCGCACACGCACCCGGCCTCGGCACACATGCCGCACAGCGCCACTCCCCGCACCCCCACCACACACACATGCATGCCCCCCGATGCCCGGACGCCTCCTGTGCGGGCACCGCCCCGGCGCCTCGCCGCACGAGGGCGCCATGCGTGAGGAGCGGTCGTGTGCAGGCCAAGCTCGCGCAGCCGTTCCTGTCGTGGCTGCAGCCGTCCCGCACGGACGCGCTGCGCAGCGTCTTCACCGGCACGCTGGCGGAGCTGCTGCCCCACATCGGAGACCTCGTATCGCCGTACGTGCCGGCCGTGCTGCCGATCCTCGTCAAGGAGACCCAGTGCGAAACGGCGCAGAACCGTCACCACGCCCTCTTTGCCCTCGGCACCCTGGTGCGCGCACAGCCCTGCCTCGGCACCCTCCCTCCCCACCACCACTTCCAGCACTGCTCCTCTGTAGCAGCGTTACAATCCTGCCTGCCATGGTCGTGGCCGTGGCGCAGCTACGGTGAAACCGTGGGGTGGCGCCGGGGCGATTGAGAGGCAGGGAGTGGCATCGTGTGGGTGCAGATGGAGCGGTGTCCGGCCGCGACGCAGGGCAACGCTGTGGCGCTTGTAGAGGAGGTTGTGGCGCCGCTGCTGCGTGACTCGGCACCCAGCGTGCGAGACAACGCGTGCGGCGCGCTCGCGCGGGCGCTCGTGGCGCACCGGGGCTTCTTGCCGGAAGTGCAGCTCCTTCAGGTACCGCTCGCTGTCCTGACAATGCCACCTGCTGCCCCCCTGCGCTCTGGCCCTGGATGTGGACCTGCCCCACCGAGCTGGTCACACAGCCCAGTTTCCTTCCAGCCAATGTGGCGATGGCCGACGGTTGGGACACTGCTCCAAGCGAAACGTGCCGGTCCCTCCAGGCCGCCTCTCTGGTAGCACTCCTTGCGTACAGATTTCTGACGATCACTTGTAGCTTCGCTGCCCTCTGCTGCCCCAGGCATGTGGGAACACGCGCATGCGCACATGGAGCGCTACTGCGCCGCATGCATGGCCGCCGTGACGTGCTTCTGTCGTACACTGCAGGAGCTGCTGGCCAACCTGCCGATCCGGCGGGACTTTGACGAGGCGGCGCCGGTGGTGGACGCGCTGACGCGGCTCATGCTCGACGATGCCGCCGCCGCCGCCGCGGGCGCCACGACGGCGCCGCCGCAGCGGCGGATATCGTACCCAGCGTGCCTCGCGCTGTGCGTGCATGCGCTGGCCGCGCTGTGCTGCCAGGCGGCCGTGCCGATGCCGGTGCGTGAGCGCTCCTCCGCCGCGGTGCATGCCCTCCACGGCTGCGCCCCGGCAGAGGTGCAGCAGGCCGTTCAGGCGCTGCCGGCCGACCAGCAGGTGGCGCTGCAGCAGTTTATGGCGCCACAGCACTGACGCGGGTGCGTGGTGTGGCCGCGGTTTGATGGGAGTTCTAGATTCAATGCCAGTGCTTTCGCTGCGGGGAATAGATGTGATGGGAACTCGTTTGCTGTCTCTTCCTTGGTTTTCGTCCGGGTCGTTGCCCGAGGGGTTAATAGATGGGCCAGTATGAGGGCGCCGCGATGTGTGGGTTGGGACGCAACTTTGAGCTGGTAATGTTAGAAGGTTCTGGACGTGTCAAGGTTTGGGGGTCACGGCTGAGTGCAGGGAGCGTGACGGGAAACGCGTGATGGAGGTCCAAGGCCACTGCGGTTTGTCACACCGGACAAGCCGTATGGGTCGCGTAGCTGCATGTGGTGCCGCCGGGCGCATACCCACCGGCCCGCTCCTCGCTGCTCTCGTCTCGCAGCTGTTATGCTGCGTGGCGAGCGGCAAAAGAGACGCAGTGGCAGCGGGCGATCCTCCACTCGGTCTTACTGGTTCTAGACGTATGTGCCGGTTGCCTGTAGAACGGCGGACAGGAGCACACTGAATCTGTCGAGACAGGTGTTGGCTAGCTATGCTTTTCAAACCGCCAGCAGGGTTGTGGATGTTATCTCCAGCCTACGTACAGCACCGGGCTCTGCTCTGCCAGGACGGTCAAGCCGTCACGGCCTGCATGCTCAACCATGGCACAGCGCTGCATGCGGCGGCACGCACACGTGTATCATCAAAGCTCGGGGAGACCTGTGATTCACATCCATACTTAGCATTTCGTCCTGCATGGCTCGGCCGTGCTTCATACCTTGGGAAGGAGCCGACAGTGTGGCAAGGTGAGCGTTTCACAGTGTGGCGGAGGTGATGGACTCGCAGAGCAGCTGGGGTGGAGTCTACAGCGAACCGTACTGGCGTCCAGAAACGTGGCCGTGTCTGCCCTGCCAGTCTTGCAAGCAACTGTGCTGTTCTGCTGTGGAAAGGAGCTCCTGCCCACTGCTAGTAAATCGCCTGCCTGGTGTAGGGTCCGACCCGCAGCGCACGGATGACTTCGCAGCTTCTGAGCTGAACATCGTAGTGGTGCACGTCAAGGCGGTGACTCGTGGGACGCGTGCGCAGCGCTGGAGAGCGCCGCAGGCACTGTGCGCTCAAGATCCCCTCTCATGGCCGATCCACAAGTTGCCGTCACGATGTGACTCACATAATCCCCGTTGACGCTCCTTGTGGTGGAACTGGGCTGGCCGATGCCTGGTGGCCACCGTCTACACCACTTCTCTTGTAGGTTTGTTTATGCTTGCATATGCCTAATACTGTGGATGTGCGTGCGCTGCGTCACACCCCTGCGCTCTCCCCGCTTCTACCACGTTCAACGCAGCAATCACAGTTTGAATCCAGGAGTACCTGGCTTGAAGCACGCATGATCGCACTGCTAAGCAGTCACTGCTTGGCTCGCGTGTGGCTTGTGCTTTCAAGATTGACCACAACGCCGTCCGGTCTGTGAACCAGCATTGAGCTGAAGACAGGAGCATAGTCACTCTCGTAGGTCAAGGCGACAGCATAGCAGCTACATCGGTCCGGCCTACAGGCTGCAAGACCATATTTTTTGGTGATCCACACTTTCAATTGGTCAGCATCGCCGCGTCGGAATGCATCATCGCTCGCTCCCACGCGCCGCGTGTCAGCAACATTGTGGCGTTCGAAGTCATGAAGTATTAATCGCCCTGAAATGAACCAGGTACAGCAAAAGGGTGAACGTCGACATGCCCCAAACATTTCTGTAGCAGCGCACCCGTGAGTGATGGTAGTCCTCCCACGCCAGGAAACAGAATCTGTTTTTTTAGGCATCATTGATCAGGAACCGGAAAATCACAGTCGAATGGTCGCGCTTATTTACCATCTTTAAATTCTGTTTCTGATGCAGCTACATCAGTCTCACAGGCCACTGTGACGGGTTTTGCTGGGCTCGTACGTCCTGCGGAATGCTGGCAACCCGAAGGCGTGCTGCACGTCCGTGCTTGCTTGGTCACCGCAAGGCCTTCGAAGCAGCACATTACTCACTTCTGCGCTTCCTTCTGCTGTTTATCAGCTGCAGGGCGCAGAATGCTCAAGAATCAAGTGAAGCGGTAGCGTGCTTAGATGTCACGTCACCAACACAGGTGCTTCAGGCGGTGCAAGCCCCAGGGCCGACAGGACGACAGCTTTGCTTCAAAATGCCTCCCGATGAGTACGCTTTCTGATGCGTTTGCATCTTTGTGAGTGGATCAACTAGAATTGCGTTCATAGGAGCTTGCCCGGATCCCTGTGTGCGACAACCTGGCGCCCGTCGAGTGGACAAACTCGCAAACCAAGTGTGGTGGTTCTTGAAGAACACTGAATCGGAATACACGTGGTCCAGAAGATGTCCCATTTCGGCAGGCTTTAGGACTGTCGCTCCTCGCTGTCAGATATCCATGCGTGCCGCAGACAGATGCCACAGTCTAACAACATGCAGCGCGAGACCGATCGATAGGGCTCGCCAAATCGCGGTTTTGTGGGGACATCCTCACGTTCATGTTATTTGTTAGTGTTAGTGAGTGATGTTGGCGATGTCTGTGGGGTGATTTGCAGGAGACTGACTTTCCATGGCTCGGACCCCCTGGTCATCCCGGCAGGCATGTCTGTCAGTCTAGACTGCCATGGCGGGAGAGCAGACCTGGCCAGCTATCAAGGCAAGCTGAGTCTGGGCGAGGGTGCAACACTGGCACTGCGAAACTGCAGTATCTCCACGTATCTTCCTGGTGAAGCGGCTTCAGTCCCAGGCGATGGAGAGACACCATTAACACTGTTCGGCAACACAATCCAAAGTCTCGTGGAAATGGAAGACAGCTACTTAGAAGCGCCTTGTGCCGTATGTCTCCAGCCACTGCTGTGTAGCCTGGTTCACCTGCCTTGGTGCAGTGACAACGGCTGTTGTCAGGGGCACAAAGCTGCACTGTCCAGCAACGTTAACTGTGCAGATCAGAATTCAAGCCGGTCTCCGGCAGCTCTGCACGAACACTACTTTGCATAGGAGTCTCCCGTTTGCCGTTGCTCGATTGCTGCTTCAGAAGTGATTTGCAGCTCTCAGGGACAGTCCGCAGGTGGTTGACAGAGGCACCTAGCTGTAGGCTGTTATCCTTCTGATCGTTTTACAGCCTTACAAACCGAACCAAAAGCCCACGAGTATCCGCAAATCTCCCTGGCGATAGGCGGTCGACGGATGTCGATATCCGCCAGGCCAAGGCGTCGTCACAGGAGCAAAGTGTTTGGCCAAAGCCAAGTCACACCACCGGCATACGCTGGTCGAATCACAAAACGGCAGTAATGTGTTCACCATGCGCTCACCATGCTATCGTCTCATCCTTTTCTCTAGTCCCGCGAGCAGCTGTACGTACCCGTGGTTACTTCATGGAGTTTTCATACCCACCAAGGATGACACACTGTCTGGTGTTCCAAACCAAGCCACTAGCCGAGCCGCTCCTGACTCTTCGGTCCCCTGAAGACACTTCCTTGTGCCCAATGCACCACCCGGCCACCAGGCCAGGCTCCCAAAACCTGTGCTACATGCATGGACCCACACCGCCCCGTGCAAGGGTACATTGAATCTTTCTATTTCCACCGCGTCGTACGACCCTCCCCCCGTACCGCAGCCCCATCTCACAGACACGCTCATCACGGCCACCACCGCTGTGCAGCTGGTGGACCACCACCTGTACATTGTGCCGCTCGTGAAGGACGTGCCGAACGAGCACGCGGTGTTTGGCCCGATGGTCAGCATCGCGGCCGTCGGTCGCGCCCCCTCCATGGCCGTCACCTTCATCCGATTCCGCCGTAACATCGACCCCGGCAGCCTCGCGCCCGGCGCCGTGCACTCCTTCTCCAACACCACGCTCTGGTGCGGCCTGTCCTGGGAGTCGGCCGCGCCGACAGCCGTGGCCGCCTCGCTCCAGGCAATCACCAATGGCCCCGCCTTTGACTCGGAGAACCCTGAGGACATCGCGTGCCTGCCAGCAGGTCCGCTAGCCATCCTCAGTGCGGCCGAGGTCGAGCTGCAGGTGTCCAAGTGCCGCCGCGACCGCGCCAGGCAGCCCAGTACTGCAGGTGCGGCCGCGTTCTCGCCGCCGACGTCGCCTCAGCCGCAGCGGTCGGGGGAGGCGGAGGCCGCAGTGGACTCCAAGGAGGAGAAGCCAGACAGAAATGACCCCAGCCTCATCATCCCCGTCACCGTCTCGGCTGCCCTCGGTGCGTTCCTCAGCAAAGAGGCCTCCGGCCAGGGGCATGCTGCGTCTGCGGCCGATCACAAACGGCAGCAACGCACTCCAGCTGCGGCGGGGGGGCCATGTAAACGGCAACATCGGCGGTGCAGGTGTGGCGCTGCTCGCTCTAGCCATCGCGTTTTTCGTGCTGCTGCACGCTCGCCACAGCCGGAGCCTCCGGCAAGACCGCACCGCCGGCGCCGGTGCCGGCTCCCTCGTGTTGCCGCACGTTCAGCCGCGCGTCGGGCCGGCAGGGCTGCACTCCGCCTCCACCGACAACCTCGCCGATGCTGCGCGCTCCGAGAGCTCGCACTCGCAGGCGTCCGCGCTCAAGGCGCTGCTCGACAGCGGCCAGCGCGACCCCCAGGCGGGCGCGGTGAGCGGCGGGAGCGGCGGCGCGGGCGACCGCGAGGTGCCAAACGGCACACAGCACACGTCGACGCTGCTGGGCAGGCACGCGCGCACCGCGTCGACCGCGAGCGGGTTTGCGACGGCGAGTACGCACAGCGGCAGTGTGCGGAGCAGCCGTGGCCGCAGCGGCGGCCGCAGCGGGGGCGGGGGTGGGGATGGGTCGGGCGGGCTGCCCTCGGCGCGGCAGGTGTCCAGCATCCGCGACATCCGCGAGTCGGTGAACAACGCGGTGGCGGACGTGCAGGGCGAGCTGAGCTGCGAGGAGCCCTCGTTCAAGGTGTTCTCGGTGCTCGGCCAGGGAGGTTTCGGCACCGTGTACCATGGTGCGCCCCCCCCCGGAGTTCAGTGCTAGCCGTGTCACCGCTGTCGAGTCTCTCAGGTGATTCGCGCGAGCCACTCCGTGCCCAGGAAACGCCGCTGCGTCCTGAGCTCGCGCTTTGAGTGTCTTGCCTCCTTTGATTGGCCCCCAGGTGATGGGGGCGGGCCACTGTAGCTGGGTTGGCTGATCCTCCGTCCGGCAGGGCGTGTGGCACTGGCATGACGGAGTAGTAATTGGCCAGGGTTTTAGTGCGGGCCTGAGGGGTTCATGGTCTGGCTGGGGTGCCTCACATATTGTCATAGGGTGTCACCATGATGGCATGATGGTGCACCGAGAAGCTTGAGGGAATTCTTGAGAAGATAGACGCAGGGTGCACAGGCAGTGCGTGTGTCTGCCCAGCAAGACACTTGCGTGACGAGAGTTGCGGGAGCGCAGGGGAGTGGCGAGGCCTGGAGGCTGCCATCAAGACGGTCATCTTCCAGAGCCGGGCCGCGGACGCAGTCAAGGCCGCCGTCGCCAGCGAGGCCGCCATCGCTACGAATCTCACCCACAGTAACGTCGTCGCGACGTACGGCCACGACATCTGCAGCGCGGCGACAGGCGCTCGGGGCACGAACGAGCTTGACATCTACAAATTCTACCTGTTCCAGGTGTGCAAGTGCGCAGCACGGTTTGCGGAACCTCGTTCAGTCCAATTTCCGCCTCGACCTGTTCGTGTTCTCGCAGTGAAGTACGGCTCATGCGACCGCTCGCGTCTCAGCACCCTCGTTTGATCGACGCGCCGCGGAGGCATTTACTCAGCTAATGAGTGTACGTCATTGACTCATGTTTGAGGTTTCAGCATTTCTCGACCAGTCTTCTCGGCATCTGAAACGCCGTCGCGGGTGGCGGAGCAGATCTCCATGAACGGCTGTGAAAACGCCGCGCTTCAAATTTGCGTCTTGAGCCTGTACATCTTGTGCAAGCTTCGGACAGAGCGAGCGAGCGTGTGGAATGCGCATGCGGAATGCGACGCTGTGGAAATCTTCCCGAGCCGGCATGAAGCAGACAGTGAAATCTGCAAGATTGCCTGTGCGTCTGCAGGGGCCACGGGTGAACCTCAAATCACAACATTGCATCCTGACATTGCAGCCTCGTTGCACCGACGTGCATGCTATATCTGCACAAACTCCATTCTAGGGCGGCACCTGAACCTCCACGGCTGTTCTGTGCTCTGCTTGCAACTGCCGTGCACTGCCCGTCATGCAACAGGCAGGTTCAGAGGCGAACGGGGGAACATGTGACAGAGTTGTGCACATGCTGCACACAGCCGCCACACGCAAACTCCTGTTCTCGTTGCCACACAACAAGAGTGACTCACCACTAACCACTCCCAGAGGGCCTGCTCCATGTCTACAGCAACAGCGGTATCAGTGGACACATCAGACCACGCAGCACGCATGAGCCTGTGGCAATGCCTGGCGCCCAGGAATCCCAGGATGCTGGTGTGTTCATGCATATATCTCTGTCCCTCGTCCCTGGGTGCTGGTGAATCGGGGTGACAGCAGAACACGCGGTGCGAGACGGCGGGGGTGTTGTCTGATTTGTCACGAGCCGCTGTAGGAGTACTGCAACGGCGGCAGCCTGCGCGCTGCGATTAACAGCGGCCTCTTCCGGTCGCCGAAGCTCAAGCATCGGTGGGAGCCGGTGATGGCCGTGCTGCGCGGCATCGCCGAGGGCATGGCGTACGTCCACAGCAAGCGTATCTGCCACGGAGACCTCAACCCGGCCAACGTCCTCCTCAAGGTGCGCCGCATCGCCGCCTCCGCCCCCCGCACTGCTTCTGCCCCAGCTACCGGCAGGCGGCCGGCAGGGGGCCATCTGTCAGCGCATCGCTCTGCCTGTGCCGGGCATCTCCCAAGTCAGGGTCATTACGGCTGCATCCTCCGCTGTGCACCGGGCCTCCACCTGCTCACTGTAATTGCATCGGGCCACGCTCCCTCAACCTGCCGCACACGCGCCCGCAGTGCAGGCACGTCATCATGGCTGCTCCCATGCTGACATCCACTGTCCATGCAACCTGACACCACCACCACGACCACCGCAGGAGAGCAGCCTGCACTGTGGCAGCCAATAGTGCTCTCAGGGTTTGCCGTGGATCCCGGTCGGGTTAGGCATCTCATCGTTGCTATGCTTGTGCTCTTAGTGCCTCTGCTCGTCCAGCTCACGACGGCAAGCCCTGTGTGGCTGCGAGGATATGTAGATGTGATTGCATGTGCGTAGCCGCGCCTGCCCGTGGCTGCAGTGTGGCACATGCCACTGCGCACCGCACAGGTGCCTCTGCCAACGCGCCTCTGGTGGCCGGGCTCTTCTAGTACGCCCGCCAGAGTGGTCGCCGCCTTTGCGCGTGGCTGTCCAATGACCTGCTGCCCAATGACCTATTGCAGGGCCTCGTGCCTGCTGTTGATGCTTCCCCTGTGTTGAAGCCGCCTCTGCCAGTATGGCTGCAGTCACTGTCTCTACAAGTAGTACCTGATGTCCCTGCTAGTATGGTTTCTGTGGCCTGTGCCAGCCTGTGATGCCTGAGAACATCATGAGGGGGAGCAGCGCCACTTTTGGTAGACCTTCCAAAGGCAACATATCCGAATTTTAGGGGTGATGTTTCAGGATAGCGTTCAGCCCAACAACAAATGCTTGCGAAAAAAAAAGAAAAGTAAACACCGAGGACGAGTGACTGGGGTAGGGGGCACTACCCAGATGCTTGCCCAATACTGAACCAGCTGAACCAGAGCGCACTTCTACAAGAACTATCTGACCAATTCCAGGGCTGTTATCTGTACCTGAGCGGATTATCTGAGTACCTGAGCCCCCGAGTGGAGTCCCTGAGCGAGTCAGATCAGTATCCCAGCACACATCTGGCGTCTATCCGGGCATGGTAGACTGAGCATGTATCCATTGTAGCACGTGCGTGCGTGTGTGTGTGGGTGTGTGTGTGTGCGCGTGCGTGCTGCGTGCTTGCGCCTGTAGTGACAACTTCTAGTTTCCCATGGTGGCACCTTATCAGTGGCCACTACGGCATGTGCTTCCTTTGGGCCTACTGACACGACGGACACGGGGCACATGGGCATCCATGATCAAGAAACAGCCAGACTGGCGTGATCACGCCCACGCCCACCCCTCTACAATCCAGGGAGGGCAGTGTCCCAATGCAAGTGTCATCTGCATTTGGCATGGTGCCTCATGTTTCTCTTATATATTTGTTGGTTGCAAAGGCAGCTGCAGAAACGAAATTGCAAGTAGGATCCTGTTTCTCTGGCCACATGGTCTGCTTCCTCTGGTTGTGTGTGACGTGTGTTTCCATGTGTCACATGAGGGTGGTCATGTTACACAATCACGATCTCACAGGGGCCCTGTTCCCTGGGTGGCGCCACAGCCATGGGCGTCAGGGATGCCGGGAGGTATGCTGGCAGGGACAGCATGACAGGGGCATGTGATATGCAGTGGCTTCCATCTTTTATGGTTTGTCTGTTATGTTATGTCCGCAGCGGCCCAGCTGTGATTATGGCTGGTTCGCCTCGTCGCCATATTTTCCTACAGTATGCAAACTAAGTGGTAACACTGTATGGGAACCATACATGCAGACAAATCAGATACTACAGACCCAATTGATGAGTGATAGATTACCGGAGCTGGTCAAGATATGAAGTGTCTAGCACAATGCGACAGCACTCGGGCCCGTCTCCTCTTGTTTTAACTACAGCTCAGTGCACATCACTGGATTGTAGAGGTGGTTGAGGCAGTTGCCAACCTGCGTCTAGCACGGCTGCCAGACCGCGTCACTGTGACGTGTCAATATGCCGTGGCACCCGCGATGATGTTTTACATGGGAATTGTGACATTCTATTGCTATTATGCCTGCTACTATGGCGGAGTGCACTATGGCGGAGTGCACAGTGGCGCGCCTGCTGGAGTACAGAATGAACGCTCATGAGGCATCGAATTGGTCACCGGAGAATGCGTGGGAGTCGTTCTCCGTGGTCATGCGTGGTGCACAAAGCAGGGCAGCGCGACCGCCTTTATGACATGATAGTAGGCGACCACCAATCCTGGGGCCGCCATGAGAATGCCTAGAACTGCGATGCCTCGTATGGTCGCGTCGGAGTGTGTGATGGGAGCAAACACGAGCGCACTGTTGCAGCAGCCGCGTACATGCATCTGCTCCTCTTCAGCCATTGACAACCACTTCTTCTGTACACCATCTCCCATGCCATACCCTTATGACATCATGGCCATCGATCCCTGTGCTTTGGTCGGCACTTGTAATTGACGGATTGGATGCCACGGAGCCGTCAGCTTGCACTCCTGAATGTGGGGTGCAACCCATCCAACTGCTCTCATGTGCCTGATAGATGTGGCCATGTAATCAAACATACAAACCACCTTTTGTGGGGGTAGTTTTGAGCCAGGCGGGTACCAGGGTGGGACGTATGCCGGGTGGGGGGGGGATGAATCGGTGGCTGGTCTGATTTGATTCGAGACCTGCGCCTCTCTTTGATAAAACTACATACTACCGACCGAGCCTCTCTCGGTGTTGCCACTGCCCACTCCGCTCCTGAACGTGTTGATCGGGCTCCAAGGCGTCCATGCCGATGCTTGGTGCCACCGTCCCCTCGCCGCTCCTTGCTATAGCACCACCCGCCCCCCTCCTGCAAACCACTCTCATGAGGCCACGCATGCGCTGCTGTGCACAGCCACAGGGTCCGCCTGACCATGTGCCCATGATGCGTCCGCATGACCAAGATAGCACCGTCACTGCATCCTGCCGCCCGTGTCCGTGCCCATCACACCCACCGCCCCATGTCTTGTGAAATGCAAACAGGATGACATGCGCTCCCTTGAGACCCGCCCTGACCATGCGATCTCGAGGCCTCCTGCGTGCTTGCCCGCATCCGCGCCTGCCGCCCGGCGCCATAGCTGCGACGCTCGCGTCCCCTGTTCCTCTGCCTGCTGCCGAACCGTCCCCCATCAGGTCCCCGGTGCACAGGTCCTCATGCCCCGTGCAGTTTGACAAGGCGCGGAACCGCAGTCTACGGCAGGCGCTGGCGGGGAGCCGCGCGGCTGCCAAGGTCGCAGACTTTGGGCTGTCGCGGCGCATGCAACAGGGAAAGACCCACGAGAGCAACATCAAGCAGGGCACACCCTTCTTCGTCGCGCCGGAGGTCGCGTCACGCGGCCGCCTGCACCAGGCGAGCGACGTCTTTGCCTTTGGCGTCATCATGTGGGAGCTCATCATGGGCTGCGCGGCATATGTCCCGCTGTGCGCTCCGTCCGCTGTGCCCCACCGTGCCCCGCGCCGTACCCCGGCCCCGGCCGTGCCAGCCCGCTCGCTGCCTGTGCCTTCTCAACGCAGCCTGCTGCTGCTTGAGGCGCACGGGGCAGTGGCCGGGACTCTGCATGGCATGCCCCCGATGCGTCTCAGGGGATCTGTGAAGAGATCGCATGCCGCTGGTAACCGAGGCGGCTGTCATCCATGAACGCCCCGGCAACCACCCCTGCCGCCCTCATGCAGCTGGTTATAGCGGCGTATGGGTTGCTCTGCTACCGCACCGCAGAGACGGTGGCGGGTCGCATGCAGTGTACGCTTCGAACGTGGCCGTGCTGGTGCAGAGTGGGCCAGGAGGAGACGACGCAGAACGTCGACCGAGGCCGCCTGCCCGTGTCCAACTCCGCCAGGGGGCCACCCTCCGGCCACTCCGCGCCGTCCACACAGTCCTCCATAAACCACAGCCTCCGCACGCCGCCGTCCCCGGCGTCGGCAGGCTCGGCCGCTCCCCGCAGCCACACGCCGCCGCTGTCCGACCGTTCGGCCGCGAGCCCGTCCGGCGTGGCCGCGGCGGCATCGGCCGTGTCGCGGTTCCAATCGGCCCCCACCGACAGCCGCATGCCCGGCTCTGCCGAGTTCACGACGGCGGAAGAAGCCCAGGTGAAGGATTACATACGCCACCCGGACTTCCCGCGCGTGCCGGCGAGCGTGCCGCTGACGTACACCCTCACCATGCTCGCATGCCTCAGTGAGCGGCCGGAGGACCGGCCGACGTTCACGCACGTGCTGACGGTGCTGCTCGACGTTGTGGCTGAGGTGGCGCAGGGCACCTACATCAACTCAGACGGGGCAATCTTGGTGCGCAGCTGCAACTTCCCCTGACTACTGCCATGCATGTGTACTTGCAGGGGAGCTCTCGTTCCTGGATGGATGTGAACAGTTTCGGCCAGCATCTTCAGGCGAACATGAATTATGCTGGCACGGATAAGCTTTGGTCTTGGGGGCAGGGGGGGGGGCTGTGTGTGCAGGCTTGTCAGCAACATGGAAGGAAAATTGTCTCCGTGGAGACCATGCATTAGTGTCCTTATGTACTACCTGCTGCACATATGCATGCTGAGTTCCCAACTGCCACCTGGACTGCGCCAGGCGGCTGCAGCCTGCGTGGCCCTGCACTGGCACAGTGGAGCCTGCTCCACACTGCATCGACCAGACTGCCGCCGTACACAGGCGCTTGCCGCAGACGGGAGTGTGGCCGGCGTCCGTGGACAGGCAGGTCAGCGGCGGCTGCGGGCACCCGATTACGCACAGCCCGCAATGGTCACACCAGCTCATCAAGCTCACATGCCCAAGTTCTCACAACGAGCAGTTGGCAGCTCAGCAAGCCTGGCTGCACTGCCAGCACGCATCAGCCCTGCGCGGCACTCGCATGCCACACTCAGTGTGGCTGCTGCCCCCTGTGACCCAGGAGGCACTGAACTGGCGTCAATCGATACTCTGCAGGCCTTGCCGAATCCATGCATGCTCTATGCAAGAACAGGTTAACAACACCGAGTTTGAACAGTCAATCTACAGGCATCACCGTGAAGCAACGATCCGCACAGCTGCGATGCATGTGCAATCGCCCACCCGTTCACCCGCAGTTCGCGGCTTCCAGAAATCGTGCTTGCACCACATCTCCCACCGTGCACCAGCGCACCCGGTAGGCATGCGCTCCGTACGCCTCGGCCACGCTCGGCAGCGGCGTACCTGCACCCTGGAGTCATGTCCGGCACATCCTCACTGACCGCCCCCGCTGCCGCCTGCCTCGTCGCCACCTCATGCGCTCGCAGCCCTGTCCGGGTGAGCAGGGGCCCGTAGTCATGCTGCGCATGCTGTGCAGGACAGCGCAGCTGTGCAGGGCATGCCGCGCAACGACGTGGCGCCGTCGCCGAGCCAGGCCGTGCCCCGGTGGCGCGGCGTGCGCGGCGCCTCCCCTGGCGGGGGTGCGACCCACGCGAGCTTCGCCACCGGCTCAGAGCCGCTGTCAAGCAAGATGTGGAACTCGAGCTTTCGGTCAGTCGTGTCGCACCTCGGCGTGCCGCACACGATCCTCGAGGACATGCGGGAGGATGCCCGCGATACGGACGACGCGTCGGGCACGGCGCCGTCGCGGCGGGAAAACAGCGGCGCGATCTCGGATAACAGCGTCTCCCGAGGGCGGCCGCGGGGGTGGGGCTGGGAGGGAGGCTCCAGCGGGCCTTGAGGGTGCAAGCATCGGCAGCCCTCAACGCAGCGGGCGGCGACGTGGCGGCAGGCTGCTGAAGACATCTCTGGGGAGGGCCACTGGCTCCCCGGTGTCTCTGTACCGCAGCGCGCTGCTTGCCGGCTCCTTGGGCCCCTGCAGTGCAGCGACTGGGTGTGTGTGTGGGGGGGGGGGGTAGTGTTGGTGCGTCTGCTGGCGAGGCGGTCGTGGTTGTGGCACCGGCGCTGCGCGCTGCGTGGCGTGGGTATGACTGGCCGTCATGCAGGCGTGTCGTGGGCGGCTGAGATCGCCGGCTCCCGACCGGGCGGTGTGTGAGGGTGCAGAGGCTGTGCGACATGGATGCGCAGTTGCAGGCATGGGTTGGGGAGAGCTCAGGGTGGGGCCCTCTAGAAGGGAGCGGAAGTGACAGCAGAACGATGTGTGTGGAATGAGTGGACAAGATGGGAGAGTTCGGGCTTGTATACTGGCCATGGGAGGTGCTTTGATGTGGGAACTCAGCTCTGGTGGTCGCAGTGACCTCGACACGAGAGCGGCTCCGGGACGCAGCTTTCTCCCGCGTGGATTTGGGAACTTGTCAACGGAGCAAGAGTTTTGAAGCTGCCTGGCACGGCTGGTTGGGCGGTGTCAGAGGTGTTGTGGTGGCGGTGCGGTGTCGTGAAGATGGTGCGTGTTGATTGTTGGTTGATTGTGGGGATGTGGAGTGAAGGTGCAGCCGCGTCCAGACTCTTTTTCCTTGCCAGGTGCAGGACTATTTGACCGTTGGTATGCCTGTGCATAAGCAAGTGTGTGGAGGTTTCATGTTGACTTGTGTGGTGAAGGTTGCGGGGTGGGCAGCAATGTGTTGCTGCCAGCCGCGTTTGCACGAATGGGCTGCCTTTCTATTGATCCGTCTTTCTATTGCCCTGTCCTGTAGCCGTTGCAAAAGCCCGTGATGCGATGTAGTCTGTGGTGAAGGTGTGTAGCTGACAGTGGTGAGACGTATGGTGTGACGTTTGCATTTGAGTTTGATCAACTTCTTGCGCCAGAAGGAGGATTGTAATCAACATGTATCAGTCACAAGTCTGGTCATTCATTTCGAGGACAGCGTTGCAGTACCTGGGAGAGCCTGTCGCCCCCGCGAGACGATGTGGCTGCTTAGCGTACATTGCCTGGCACAACAGTTGCTCGACCGGGCACAAAACGGCGTTGCAGACCATGCGTCACCATCTGCACCTCAGTACAGCAGTTTCCTCAGGTTGCGGGTTTGTGAGGCCCAGGGATGACATGGCTCAGGTTGGCAGCAAGGCATGTCCTTGTCACAACCTGTTCAGCTTCAACGCCAATCGCACGGACAACATCACCAAACAGTAAGTGCATGCACCAAGACCACACGTGACAAATTACCCGGCCCATGAGGTCCAGCTGCGTGACTCCCAGGTTGCTGCTTTGGCCCACAGCGCTGCACCAACGAGTACCGAAACGTGGGACACTGGCATCGATGCTTTGGGGAAAGGAAGACTCGGCACGTCAGGCAGAACGGAATGCCTGACTGATGGCACAGCCTGGACTCATGTAAACTGGACCACGATGGACAACTGCGCATCGGCGAGCACTATTTATGAACTACGAGGTGTCATGCATGAAGCGTCAAGTTGTCAACGGCTTGCCGATGTGGGCTGGCAGCCATACACCTGCGTGTCCGAGAGTCTCAGTCGAGATACGATCTGCTGCTGACTGGTGCTGATCTGGCCTGATGGTAGAACCGGTGTTCTCGCCTGCGCTCGTAGCCATATGCCCTATGCGAATGCGTCCCGCTCTGTGCGAACCAACGCCGCGGAACACGACAAGAGTTAAAGTGTCGATTTGATCAGGCTCTGGCCTTCCAAGAGTAACGGCATCGTGGCCTCAGATAAATCATCCACGATCCGGTCCCGCCTCGAAGTGACGAAGTTCCACCAGCCGCTGAGCCGCTGTCACGGCGTGCATCCAAACACGACGCTTGTGGCTGGCACATGATGTGGGCTTGCATACCATGAGCAAACATGGAGGGATGTGTGCAGTTGCTGAAAAATGCAGCCTGTTCCATGCAATGTGCGAATATAGCGTATGAGGCGCCCCGGAAGTAATTGCATGCGTCTTTCTGCTCAAACACGCGCTCCCACACGGGCTTACCAGCACTCTCGCGTGTTGTGGACAGGCGCGCCCATCTGTCATCTATCCTATGAATCAGCCCATGCACGGCACAAAGTGCGCTGCAACGAACTGCAAATCAGCTGAATCGACGGACGTGCATTGTAACGATTCCATACCGTGCCGCGACAGCTGATACTTCACTCTCTCTTTGTTGTAGCTACAGCGTAGTGCCGCTAAGCACCTCTCGCGAAGGCATACATGCGCAGCCGCTTGCTTGCGCAGTGTTACAATAATTGAGGTGACAATAGCAGTAGCACATCTGTATCTCTCCACACACGCTCCTGCCGTCGCTCGTCGTTGATGTTGTTGCTGCAACCAGGTCATCGTCTCTGACAGGGAGCTCCACAGGGCTGGTCTACGAGCACACCGTCGACATGCTCCACAGGCCTTGACATGGGGGTACAAGAATTGCTCCCGGCCAGGCGGTACCTGCATGTCCTTGGCAGGACGTGCGCTTAGGCCGTTTCAGTCAGATGTTTTAAACAGGTGTGCCCACCATTCTGGACGTACCAGACGGTTCTTTCATACAGGCTGCAGAATGCGAATAGCGACTCATGCTGCCATGGCCATCCGGGAAAGTGTTTTCCGTGGCACGGTCCAGTGGGCTGTCGCACGGCAGCACGGCAGCGGCAGCTGGCGCCCACGCATCAGCTTGCGCGACAACGTGGCCACTCAAAGGCCTCCATTGTGAGCCTCGACGTTCATCTTCAAGTGGCAAACTTTTAACTGGGAATACTGCGCTGGGATTATGCCTGCAGGAATTCGGACTGCACGATGCACCACGTATATGCATGGCGGCACCCTGCACTTCTGTTTGCCAATTGCGACGCAGACCGGCAGTGTCCGGTTGCTGAGGCACGTCGACATTGACTGGCCTCGTGTGTACCTAGCCGGCAATATTGATGCACCGTTGTGAAGTATGGTTTGTCGATTCCCCGCATGAGTACAGTCCATTAATTGGCTCCACCGATGATTTCAGCTGCGGCCGAGATGCCATGGGACCTGCGATTAGTAGATGCACGTGTCTCACGTTAGTGGCGTTAGTGCCTGATCATTGAGACTTTCCACGCTCAGTTTCAACCCACGACGCGCGTCGTTTACTGTTGCTATCGCGCGTTTGTTGCTGGACCTAGTTGAAACGCGCGAAGCTGCTTCAGCGCACGACATGGCGAGGCACCCGCATTCAACACCGTCCTGGCTGCGATGTGCATTCGCATCACGTCGGACACAGCCCATCAGCGCTCTGCAGTTGGTTGCGCAGTCGTCACGCTGAGTCAATGGGACGCGTGTGCCGCATCGCCCAAATGCATCACGCACCGCTGACGTCCATGTGATTGCTAGCAACATTTGCACAGCCGTGTACCGTCGCTGCCCCACACGCTCTGTCCGCGCCTTCCATCCTGTGTTAGCACATTTTGGCAACCGAGTAGGGGCTCTGGGAATGTGCAGCAAGTGTGTGGATCATGTTTTCGCCTGTAAACTGCGCTTGCGACAATATGGCCCTGCGATCTGCAAATATAGTCGTCGCACTTCGCAGTAGACATCCTATAGCGTGATGCAGTCGGGCCTGAACGAGCCATGCGCGTGTCCGCCCTCAGATGGTGTCGAGGCCGTGCTCGCACCGTCCGCAACCGGTACCAGCGAACCCGAGACTGCTAACCATGACGATCAGCACAGGTCTGAGTACTGGACGCAATGCTTGGGCTGTTTCACGTGGACGTGCATTCCGCTTGCCATCAATGAGGTGACTTGCGCAAACGAAGCATGCAACTTGCAAGTGGTGCGCTTGCTGAACGGAAATCGCCGTGCTGAAACAGGGATACGATATATCGCTATACGCATCATGGGTCTCCGCAACGCATGGTGCCCAGGCCCGTCTGGACTGTGCGTGCTGCCTGTCGGCTTTGCATCAGTTCGAAAGTTTCAATCGCGGCAATCATATTTACACAGACGTGCAAGCACATCATGTGCCTGATAACCAGTCCTACGTCGAGCCCTTGTATTGTTGGCCCCACCAGGCCCCACGGACGAGCCCGCATCTCTGCGTATGCGTGCTTTCAAAGATGCTGACGTCCCTCGCCCGATATCCTGTGCCTCAGCTGCACTGGTTATAATGCGGTGCTTTGCTTTAGCTAGCGGCTTTAGCTGTCCGATGGCGACGAGTTCGTCGTGTAGAGGTCCTGTCTCGCTGTTTTTTCGATCCAGTGTCAATCCGCAGTCCAGGGCTCTGAGCAACGTCGTTTCAAGCGTAGCAGCAAGCAATACAAGATCCAACCCTCCGCTCACATTAAGAGCACCCGCGGCGGTGAATTCGGGCAGCGTGGGCATGGGCACTCTTGGCATGCACATCCACGTCTGCCTGGTCAGGCGTTGCGAGCACTTATACGATGGTGCATTTGTCGTCAGCACAGTGAGAGAATGGTGGAGTGATGCATCGTCACGTCGTGAACCTCATCCATGCAGCCACTGTTCTGTCTGCCTGTGTCGATGTGCATGTACCTGGAACGAGCTGCAGCCCACACATGCCCGGCCTGCAAGTCCAGCAATGGCCTCCATGCAGCATGCACACTCACAGAGAGTGCCGTGGCGGCAGCAGCCACAGCAGCGCCCGAGGCTGTGTCAGCCACCGCTGATAACAAGCCATCTGTCAGCGTCGCACGAGCCTCTTGCGCAAGGGCACTGCACGTGAAGCACCTCGTTCCAGTGGAACCGTCAACATGACGGTGCACAGAACCACATGATCAGCACAAGCTGGCTGAATGCAGGTACGGCCTTCAGAGAACTACACGCAAGAGGCGTGGATCCAGTGCGACGAGTGCGACAAGTGGCGCAAACTGGACTCGGTACGTCCCAGTCTGCACTCCTGCCTGCAGCGCACACCTCCCCCGCATGCATGTCCCTGGGCCCCGCCCTACCTGCCCCCGCCGCAATCTGCGGCCAAGCAGCCGCGCCACCCTGCGGCCGCAGCCAGCCAGCCAGTTCGCCTCAAATCCGGCAGCACGCCGCTGCGCTGTCATCGGAAGACCCTCCGGCCCTTGATCGCAGCGGCTGCAGCCGAGGGCCGTCCGCCCGCGGACAAGAGGGTGTGGATGACAGCGGCTGCCTGGGGACCAGCCGGGCGAGGTCGCGGAGCGGCTGTTGTCAGGGTGCCATGCCGCCGTGGGGCCGGCCGCGTGTCGCCGCGGCGTGGACCCTGTTTTTTGTGCACCAGCACCCCTGCATCTATATTTGGAACGGTGCGGGCAGCTGTTTGGCAGCGTGTGGCTGCGCTGGCGGTGGTGGAGGCGACGGCGGTGTGCCATGCAGGCATGTGAGCTGAGAGACGGGCAGAGGTGGCAATGCAGCATGATGTTTCCGGGCGCGTCGTGCCTGAGCCAGGAGAACCTGTGGCGGGAGAGCCCCGACCCGGTGCCGGCCGCCGCTGCTGCGATCAAGCCGCCTGCCAAGCGCGGGGCTCCCGGTGCGGGGCCAGGCCGCGGTGGCCGCAAGACCGGCACGCGCCGGGGAGGCGGCCGCCGCGGCGTGTCGCGCCGCTTTGTCAGCTCGGCGCCGCTTGTGATCCCCGACACGATCGCGCCTCGCGTCGCGACCCCTCGCGGCTGCAAGCAGTTTGTGCGCCCCAGTGTGTGCTGCCGCATGCATGTCCTCCTGCCAGTCGATCCCGTGATGCTCTCTTCACTGGCATGGCTGACCGTTGAGGGCAGATGAGCAGTGGGGCACACATGCTGCGCCCCCGCCCCCGCCGCGTGCCACGCGACATGATGCTGCGGTGTGCGAGGATCACCATGACGGGGTCCCTTGGCAGCAGTCCGCGCAATCTGCAGGCCTGAGTGCTTGTGCGTGCAGGTCGAGCCGAAGATGCACAGCAGCTGGCACGGCACCATGCCGGAGTTCGTGCCCGGCAGGGACACGTTTGTGGAGGAGGATAGCGTGGCCGTGGGGTACACGCTGCGCCAGCAGGGCCAGGTCGTGCTGAGTACTGGGGCCGTCTCGGTGCGCCCTCTGTCACCCGATCGCAACGCTCGCCAGTGCTTGCCGCTCGTCCCACGCTGCATCGTGCCCGTGTGCTGGTAGCTCTCCGGCTCTGCGGGCTAGTGCCGTGGTTTCAGCTGCGTGTGTGGCCGGGTAGCAGCCGGCGTGCCAGCGGGCGTGCGCGTACCTGCCAGATGTGGAGCGGCGGGCTGATGTGGGGGCGTGTGGCTGCAGGCGGACACGGTGCAGAACATGGCGCCCTTTGTGCTCGCAGCGATGCAGCTGCACGCGCAGGGGGAGCTCGAGCCGGGGAACGAGGGCCGCTACAGCGCGGGGCCGCTGGATCTCGCGGCGTACCTCGGGTCGCCGCCGATCGCCGACGCCGTGGACCGCGCGGTCGAGCGGCGGCAGATGCGCAACACGGAGACCGGCCTCCCCGCCGGCAGCCGCAGCCGCCACCTCCCCTTCGTCGTTCAGGTGCGCTCCGGACGTGCGTGCTGCGGTTGCGGATCCGGCCGACACATGCCGTGCTGCACACGCTTCCCGTGATCGTAACCGCGCCACAACGTGTGCACAAGCATCCCAAGGACACCTCGTCTCTGGCATCGGGTGTATGCGCGTCGACTCTGGCTCGTTGAAGATCGGGTTGCTGCGCAGTCACTGCCCTGCACCATTGCACCAAGTATGCCCAACACGGACGCTTGAATGCTGTGAGTGCATGTCGGCGGGAAGCATCACATACCACAACCCTCCGTTGCAGATCTATGAGCAGAGCTGTCACATCAGCCTGCAGCAAGCATGCCGTCGGCAGATCCAAGAATGTCCAGTCGCATATCGTGCATATCGTGCACACGCGACGCACCGGTGGTTCTGCCTTAGACGATAAGGACTTGCATCCTGCCAGGTCCCGCCGACATGGCATGCGTGTGGCACGCTGTGTGCTGCGCCACACGCATGGTCGCGATGCACCGTCGGGTGGCAGCCATGGTCCATGCTGTGGCCGCCTGTCTGGCGCACCCGGGTGGTGGGGCAGGACTGCCGACCCAGACCCCCATCACAGCATGACCGGCGACGAAGGGCCCCTGCAAGCCCGGCTGTGCTCTGTGAGGCTGTGGTGGATGTGGCCGCAGGGAGTGGTGACGGCGGCGCATGCGCAGGTGCACCCTGATGGCAGGCGCGCCTACATCGGCGAGGAGAGCGACAAGACACGCAACGGCGAGATCATCATGACGCACAACAAGTCCTTCAAGAGCCTGCCCATCCGCTCATGGACCGGCGGCGCCAAGGTGCGCGGCCACACCTTGACGTGGCCCCGCTGCGCACTCTCTGTCCGCGTGCGCACTGCATCATCGCTAGCAGACAGCCATGCCGTCGATCGCCGTTGGAAGGTGGCGGCTGAGTCGTCCACGGCGGCTGCTGGGGCCGACAGTGGCTGGTGGGCCTGGCCGGGGTCGCGTGCTGCGGTTGGGGACGCACGCATGCACGCAGCGGCAGTGAAGGGGTGCAGCGGGGCGGTGGCGACGGTGTTCGTCCAGGCAGGCCGGCGCGCTGCCACAGTCGGGGGAAGCCAGGCAGGCGGCATCGCGAGTGCCGGACGGCAGTCCCCCCCCGCCTCCGAGACGGTCTACTTGGCAGCCGCCTGTCGTGCTATGGCTGCGTGTGAGCCTGGCAACCGTGTGCATGCATGCAGGTGTCGGACATGCCGGGGGGCCAGAAGCGGCTGACGCAGGGTAAGCTGTGCTTGCTGCCGATCGAGCAGGAGTTGAAGGAGCGCTTCATCCGCGGCGCCGAGGCGGTGTGGCGCACGCTCGAGGCCAGCGACACCTGCAGCCACATCGCGAAGCGCATGCTGGACCTGATGCGGGAGAACCCGATACAGGTGCGCTCACGACCGCGGCCGCGGGAGCGTCACTGCGAGCATGGCTGCAACACCGTCACCGCGCCGTCCGGGGGGTGGCTCTGGTGTTTGGGTCCTGGCGAAGGGCGCCGCTGCACGTGCGATTGTGTTGCTGCCCGTGTGGGAGAGCTGCCCGTGCGGCCAGCGTCGCTCCGGGCCACTCGGCATTGTGTGCTTTCACTACCGTCCTGTGCCGCGCCTTGGGTGCCTGCCTGCGGCCAGTGCCATGCTGCGCCTCCAACAGATACTGCACCCTGCGGCCAGTGCCATGCTGCGCCTCCAACAGATACTGCACCCTGCTGCCATGCCGGCGACGACGTGTGCTCTCCCCAGATCTGAACTGTGCCTGCACGCTGCTAGGGAACTGCGCACTGCAGCATCAGCTGTGCAGCCGCGTTGATGCACGACTAGGAATTCTGCGCACCGCCCCGCCCCTGCCATGCTGCTGTGTGTGGCCGAGGAGGGAGAAGTGCCTGCATGCCGCCTGCACCTGCGCGTGGTGCCACTAGATCAGGCCCTTGTTCTAGGTGAACTATTTGTATAGTATACTGTAGTGAGAGAGCCAGGGTTGCATAGTGTAGGTGATTCACAATGCATGCGTGTTAGTCACGGTCAGGTGAATGGTTACCTAAGGTTAGTGCGTGCCGTGGCTCAGCGCTGCATCGTGAACGTCCCTTCGCAGCTGCGTGTGCTCACAGCGCTGGGCCCGCAGCACCGAGTCGCAGTGGCCTCGAGCGTGCGCAGTAGACGGCTCTACGTTCCTGGCACAGTCAGATTGGCACGACTTCGTCGTGGCCGCATCGCCGGTGTGGCTTCGCACCCGCATCGGCATCCACCACGCCACCGCAGTGCGGTGTAGCCTTGGCCGCATGCGCTCGGCATGCGCCGGCTTTGCATCACAGCACCTTCCATCTGTGTGTCGTGGTATCACCCCGGCAGCAGGATGCGAGCGTCAGCCTGCTGCACGGCGCCAGGCTGCGAGTTGCGGCGCAATCCCGTCACCGTCACTAGCAATCCGCCAACAGAACCGGAGAATCTCGTGATCCGATACTCAGGTTGCAAGTTCTGCAGCGTTTTTCTGCAGAATCACGATTTGCGTGGTCCGGGATTCCGCTGCAGCGTTGGAGCACACGCGAGGCACGCGCGCGGACGTGCACCACAAGATGCGTTCACGAACACGCATACTTGCATGCAAGTGCCCCATCGGCGCCAACGTTATCCTCATCCGCGTCCCGTTACGGGGTCGCGAGTTCGCATGCTTCCGCAAGTCTGCCGGCGCAACCTCGCCACCGTGCAGGCTTGCTCGCGCCTCGGCGTGACCGGCTTCAATGCCTACTCCATCAACCTGGACTATCGGACGGGCACGCACACCGACGGCAAGAACTGGCCGGGCACGATGTCAGCTCTCGTAATCCTGGAGACCGGCCCGCCATTCTGCGGAGGCTTCTACATGCTTCCGCAGTTCCACGTTGCCATCGCCGTCCGCCAGGGCACCGTCTTGTTCCACCGATCGGGAGACCCCGACGTCGGGTGCGTTGACCCTCGCGCTAGCCTGCCTCGTGAGAAAGCTCCCTGTGTCTCGTCTGTGACGCACGCTGGGGTCGCTGCTTTCGAATGGTTGCCAACTCAGCGTGGCGTGCACAGGCTGCACGGGAACAGCGAGATCTACCATCCAGACCCCTCCAGCCACCGCATCGCGGTCGTGCTGTACCAGACCAAGCTACACACTGCGAAGCAGGTCGAGAGCGAGACGGCGCGTGCTCTCGGCATCCCCCCTCAGATCCTGACAATCCCGCCGCCGACGCCAGCGAAACCTCAGAACGGCAAATCGGACCACCCTCTGAAGCCGTCGAGTGAATCCAACGCTGCTATGCCGGAGCGGGCGACTCAGGATCCCCCTGCCCTGCAGCCCGTCGCCACACCCCAACCTGTGGCAGAGAGGGCCCCAGCTGATGTCAGCATCTCAGGATCCCCGGCCACGCTGCTGCGTGCCCCTCCGGCTGCCGCAGCGGCCGCAGCGGCTGCGGGCTCGCCGGTCGGGAGCCTGCCCCCGGCCGGGCCGGGCGGCGACCGCACCGCAACCGCCCCGGTGCCGGTGTCGCCGGTCGCGCAGCCGTCGCCACCGGCAAACGGCGCTCGAGCGGACTCGGGCGCACCCAGCGCCTCGGCGACCCTTGCTGCACGAACGCATGCTTCGCCGACGTCGGCAGGGCAGGCGTCCCCGGGTGCGGCCGCCGCGCCGCAGCACACGGCCGCGTGGCCCCCTGGTGCCAGCCAAGCCGCAGTGGTGGGCCGCATGCATGCACGGGCAAGCCCGAGCAGCCGCCACGGTGCGGCCTTTTCAGACATTCAATCCCAAATAATCGCTGCTGACCGGCAGCAGCCGCTGTCGCGGGCGCTCGAGCACGCCCCGGCGGAGCGGCGGGCCATGAGCGGCATGGCCCCGGCCGTGCAGGCGTCGATGATCGTGGCCGGGGGCGGCCATGTACAGCTGGAGGGGGCGGGTGGCATGGCTGCATGGGCTGCGCATGTCGGGCCCTCGGCAGCGGCGGCCGCTGCGCCGCTCAAGGCGGCGCAGCAGCAGCAGCCCAGCTCCGCAGCGGCGGCGGCGCGGCGAGCGACGGGGGGCGACTGGTCGCAGGATGGCAGCGCGGGGAGTGGGCTGTCGAGCACGTGGGCGATGCATGTGCCGCCACGCAGCAGCCACAGCGGCGCACAGCAGTCTGGCAGCGACTCCACCCATAGCCACCGCCCCGGCAGTGGCGACACCGGCGCAGGCATACCGTCTGCGGCGGAGCTGGAGTCGAGCATTGTGGACATCTTGCGCACCAGCACCGCGCCCGCGCCGCTGCGGCCCCCTGTGGCCAACAGCGCCGCGCCCGATGGCGGTGTGGCCACAGGCGCCACCGCCACCGGGGGCCTCCCGCCAACCAGCCAGCCATGGAATCATGGCGCGGCGTCGGAGCCGTGGTTGCAGCAGCAGGCGGCGCAGCAGGCGCAGATGCAGTTGAGAGTTCCGGCGTCAGCACCAGCGGCCTCCGCGCCACGGTGGGACGGCTTCATGACCGGGGCCCCCAGTTCGCCCGGCTGCTGGTCGTGGCAGGCCCGGCAGCCCCCCGCCTGCTACAGCCCGCTCTCTGCTCCGATGAACCCCCAGCGCGACAGCGACGGCGTGGCCGCGCCGGCGAATGGCGCGCAGTGGCGCTGGGGGCGGGAGAGGCCGTCCGGGCCGGTAGCGGAGGGCATGGAGGGCATGCAGGTGCCTCAGGACGCGCTCCCCTCATGGGCGTCGTGGCGTGCTGGGCAGCAGCGGCAGCAGGGGGCGGCGTCGGCGGCCGCGGTGGCGCAGATGCACGCTGTTGCCTACGGCGGCGGTGGTCCGCTGGCGTGGCCCTCTGACGGGGACCACGCGGGACCGTGGGCGGGCGCTGGGGAGTCGCCTGGCGGTGCCTCTGCGGCCCGCACAGCACGGACTGGGCCCTGGGGCAGCTTGCCGGCACAGGAGGTCGCGCCTCCATCGGTGACCACAGGGGCAACCCGCGCAGTGGGGCTGTCGCAGGAGGACCGGATGGCCGCGATTCGAGGACTGTCGACGCCGAGCACCGGCGACCCTCTGGCGATGCATGCGCAGAACCAGCACAGCACGCAGCAGATGTCGGCAGGGTTCGGGGGGCACATGCACATGTTCTCGGCTGCGGCAGCTCCGCGGATGCATGGCGTGTGGTCTGGGGCCGCGGCGCCGATGCTGGCCAGCAGCAGCGCCGGCAGTGGGCCGGAGGGGGGGGAACTGCAGGGCCGCAGCGGCAGCGCAGCGGCACAGCATGTGGCACAGCATGCGGCACAGCATGTGGCACAGCATGCGGCACAGCATGTGGCACAGCATGCGGCACAGCATGCGGCACAACATGCGGCACAGCATGCGGCACAACATGCGGCACAACATGCAGCACAGCATGCGGCACAGCATGTGGCACAGCATGCGGCACAGCATGTGGCACAGCATGCAGCACAGCAAGCGGCGCAACACGCGGCACAGCAGGCGGCACAGCAAGCGGCACAGCAAGCGGCGCAACACGCGGCGCAACACGCGGTGCAGCATGTGGCACAGCACGCGGCACAGCATGTGGCACAGCACGCGGCACAGCATGCAAGCCAGGGCAGCGGCGGGCTGAGAACGAGGCGATCCGCTGATGGCAGCGGCGGGGCGTCACCCCGGACGCCGCCGGCGGGAGTGCACCGCGGCTCCTGGCCGGGGACTGCGCCGTCGGGCTCGCTTGGCATGGCACAGCATGCAGAGCATGCGCAGCGCGCGCGAACAGAGGGGCATGCGGCAGCGCAGCAGAACAGCGCGCAGTGGGCGATGCTGGGGGCTCGTGCAGACAGCCTGAGGTCGCAATGGGATGCGTTGATGGGTGACAGCATGCTGACAGCCACGCCGCGCAACAGCGGCAGCATCGGCGGAGCGCACGGCGGGCGGCAGGCCGGCGGTGCGGCAGTAGACATGTCGACGGGCTCACAGGGCCGGATGGCAGGCCCCCACGCCACACAACGGGCAGGCGTCGACATGCATGCGCAGGCATTTGCGGCAGCAAGGGAAGGAAGCGCGGGCATGCCCGGTGGCTGGGGGCCCCATCGGGCCTCCGGCGCAGTCGACATGCATGTCGGCGCAGGCATGCGGGCGGCGGATGGTCCGGGCGCGGCGCAGGTGGACACGAACAGGAGCTCGCCGTTCGACGCAGGCAGGGGCTCGCCGTTCAACGAGCAGCGGTCACACGACGGCGCGCCGAACAGCCGCGGTGGCTCACCGCAGCGGCGCAGCAGTGCATCGGGCGCGAGCGACGCGCCACAGTCGCCACCACCGGCCAGCGTCGTGTGGCCGTACGAGCCGGCGTACGCTCAGTGGGGGACGCCGCCGCTGGGCCGGGAGCAAAGCGGGGCGCAGCACGGCCCGGTGCCCGTCAGGGAGACGAGCGGATCGCAGGGCTTGTTTGGCAGTGCGGCAGACCTGATCATGCGAGACCCCCGGCACCAGGCGCCCGTCGCGGCGGCCCGCGACCACGGGCCGTGGGGGGCTCGCTCACCCATGCGCAGCGACGGCAGCGGCGCCTTGAGGCACGGCGGCCTCACTCACAGCCACAGCGCGGACGTCGGCGTAGCCAACCCCGCGGGCCCCGTGCGGGTCGGCTCTATCATGTCGGGCCGCATGCTCCCGATGCCCCCGGCAGCGATGGCGGAGGCCGGCGACAGGCAGCGGCCCGACGCTTCGGCGCCGGCGGACAGCGGTGGCGCCAACATGAAACGGGAGCACACCTCTCGCAGCCTCGGTGAGTGGCAGCCGGCGGGAAAGCAGGCGAAGCAGCAGGGCATGGCGCAGCCCGGGCCGTCCCAGCACAGCGACGCTGTGCACGCTGCGTTGCCGGGGCCGCAGGATCTCGCGACGAACGACATCGCGCGGTCGCTCCAGCGGCGCGCCATGATGGCCGCGCTCAAGGCCGTGCAGCACACAGGGCCGCACACCGACTCGTTCACCTCCCCCGGCGTCGCGCCCAGCCTCAACAGCTTCCCACCGGAGCACCCCTCCCGCAGCCCGTCCGCCGATGCCATGTGGAAATCCAGCATCCACCAACCCCCCACCAGTGCCGCCCACAGCACGGGCTTGCCGCAGCAAAGCATGATGCATGGCCGCTGGTCGCCTCAGGGCCCCTCGTCTCCCGCGCATCGGCAGCAGTGGCCCTCGCCGTCACCGCCCCCGGCGCAGCACGCAGCGCAGCGCAGCCCGGCGGCGGCAGGTGGCACCCACGACGGTGGCGTCGGCGCGGTGCACCCGGCACCCGGGCAGGTGGCGCACACTGCGGCGGCGCAGCACCAGCGCAGCATGCAGCACACCACGAGGCCGGTGAGGCCGGTGCCGATGTTCCGGGAGTCGTACGGGGGCGATGCTGACGTGGCACAGATGCCGCGTCACCGCGCAGACAACGCGGCGGTGCCCCCCATGCAGGCCAACGCCGACGGCAGGAGTCGTGAGGATAGGGCATCCACTCCACCGAACGGCGTACGCTCCACGCCGCTGCCGTGCTGTTCTCTTGAATGGAATTCTCCCGTGCCCAGAGTGCACGCTGTGCCGCTACAAGCCGCTGCCACTCGGCCGTGCATGTCGCCGCGTTGGTGTTAACGGCCCCGCCGCTGCTCGTGACGCGGGATGCGCCTTTCAGTGTCGCTGCATGCTCACAAGGCTCGACGGCCCGCGCGCCACGGCCGCGCGTGCTGCAAGCGTTGTGGTAGTGACGTTGTCGATCGTTGGGCTGCACCCCTGAGAATGTTCCCGTTCGGATGTGCCAGTGTTGCAGGAGATTGAGGCACGTGACCGGGATCGTGTGCTCCGGGGCGTGTGAACACATGCATGGCAGCCGTACCGCGTTAGCTGCGAGTGACTCGCAGTGGCTGTGCTGCAGGCGGGCCAGAGTCCGGGTGGGGCGGGGCAGGGCTTCCGGCCGAGAACGGTACTCATGAGTCAGCTGCCGCTCAAGACCTCGCTGTCCCCCGCAGTCCTTCAGGGGCAGCCCGCGGCGAGCCACCCCCTACATGGCGCGCTGGGTGAGTGGGATCGCAATAACGAGGCCGCGCCGGCCGCTAGCAGCCACAGCCCGGCCTCGAGAGAAGCACTGGGCATGGGCGGCGCTCTTGTGCAGCCCAAGGTAGAGCCGCCGGCGACCGCGGCTGCGGCGCTGGCCACGTGCGTCAAGGTGGAGGATGGCGCGGCTGCCGAGGCGGACCCCGGAGAGCCGGCCAGTTGGCCGTGGGCACCTGGAACAGTGCTGAATATGGACCAAACCAAGTGGAAAGCGGTGCTGGCCGCCAAGGATCCTCCAGAATGCGAGGGCTAGGGATGGGCTGCGTAGCACGCGCACGCAGCCGCGGCGGTCGGCCCAGGCTGCGTGCGCATGATGTACTTGGCGGCGCAGGTGTGCTTGGGTGTGTGGTGGTTGCACCGGCATCCGCGTGCGCTGCTCTGAAGCGCCGCGATGCTAGATCAAGGCGGGTCGGCTTGCCAGGGAGCCGGCTGCTTTGCGTGGTGCGCTCGCTGTACAGCCAGCTGGAGCACCATGTGGTGCACGTCATCGACACCGCATGTCGTGCGGCCTGTGATGCAAGGCAGCAAATCCATGCGCTTATGGCACGGCGCGCCGTTGTGGATCCATGTTGTGGGTCCATGTCCGCAGCGCCCATGTAGGCAGCCGAAGCTGCGCCTATAACCGCCGTGTGGCCGGTGAAGTTAACAACGTCTGGAGCTCAGCCGGACAGGGCAGTGATGCTGCTGGATGCCGCAGGCGCCGGCGCCACAGAGTCCACGGAGAGCCGTGTCGTTGCCCGCTGCGGTGGCACGAGGGGACATGTGCGCGCTCCGGTCACGGGTGCCTGCACACGCTGTCACTGAATGCATGTGACCGCCTCCTGCTGCTTCAATGCAGCGTGTGAGAACACACGGAAAAATGCAGCAGGGCACGGTCGTGAGTACAGCTGGCGCGTTGTGTGTCGTGATGTTTGTGTACCTGAATAAGGCTGAGCTGGTATGCAATCGCCATGTCGTGCCCAGATGGACTCGCAACTGCACTGCAATACAATGAGGTTTATCTCGTCACCTACTTGAACACCCGTTGACGCTGTGCTGTGTGAGAGTCTTGTAAGGAACGGATTCTGGTTGTGGTGGACTGGACTGCAGTTCCAACCTGGTTCAAAAACGGATTGAGGGCACACTGCTCTCAGTGTCGTCCAACTTGTGTGTCGTGTCAAATCCCCGATCGACGTGACGAGTGTCAGCCGCTGGGGCACTCATGCCTTGACCACATACGCCCAGAACAGTGTCGTCTGCCAGGCTGCATCGGTGGGAAGTCATGCTGTTAGTACGAGCACCCTCAGCCACTCAGGAGAAACATGCATGTTGGTGTCCCAGGATGAATCCCGATGCGGGTATGTGTTCAGCTGCCGGCCTGGCACCATCATGTCGTGTACAGACCAGAGCCTGATCAAACTGTGAATGCACCGAGTGATATGAAATGGGGGCTCTCCCGACAGCATCATCCAGGTGATGCCTGCAAAGCCCGACCTCTGAGGGCGAGATTACACCCTTTTCAACTCAAACTGCAGTAATCAACGCTGCAAGCCTTGCCCTCTGCTTAACGGCGCTTTTGGAACAAGATGCAAAGCAGTCTCGACGACACACCACAACACATCGGCCACGATTACCATGCACTCCTGGATCACCAGACTTCTAAACATGCGTACGACACAAAACAGGTGCACTGTTTGCCACTACTGGTTCTTCATCTCTCACTGTAACACGTGCGATCAGGCGCCTCCGAGTCCGACGCTGCACCTTCCAGGCCCCGCCTTTTCGCACCCCCCGCAAGCCCTGCGGCGCACACGACAGGCCGACATAGCCACCGTCTCAAACACAATTCCACCGCCCTTCTGCTCCCAGCATGGTATACAAAGCCTAGGCTGTGGAGCCCTGTGCTTTCCGCATCGTCGCAAGGGCCCTCGCTGCAGACCGCATGGCGGGCACTTCGGAGTACCTTCACGAAGTCGTGCAGTAGCTACTCTGCCCACAGCGGAACTGGCAGGGATGTGAGGGTGCAGGCGTGCAGGCAGCCGCGGCACTGGCCTTGAACGCATTGCACAGGCGTTGTCAACACACATCCGACATCAGCCGGCCCGCGGCGGCACCATGGCCGCACGTACCGCCACCCGGCCCCGGCGCGAACCTCGGCGGCGCACATGCATGCCAGGCGCCCTCCCGCGGGGTAGCTACCGCTGCATCAGCCGCCGGCCGACGCGGCCGTGCTGCAGGAAGCTGGCGAGGGTGGGGTCGCGCATCGGCATGACGCGGCCGTCCTCGCCGCTGGCAAAGCGCGTGTCGACCGGCAGCGCGTCGCGGGCCTGCAGCGTGCCGTCCTCGTTCTCGTGGCGGTAGAAGCACGAGGTGCCGAAGGGGCATGTGCCGGAGCCGCGGTCATAGTGCTTGCAGTGCCTGCGGCCGAGCTGCGCCTTGTAGCCGTCGATGACGGCCTGCTTCTCTCCCTGCACGGCCGCGACGCACGCTCTCAGCACCGCGGGCAAGCACGCACTGGTGCCGGCCAGCTACTACACACCCGTGGGGGAACACCCCCTGAACGTCGCGGACCGTTCCAGTTGCCGCGACTGCGCTGCCCTCCGGCGAACCCTCCCCGGCTGAGACTGAGACCGTCACGAGAGGTCGTGCGGAGAGCGTTCCAGCTCGTCGGGCATGTGGCAGGCGCGTGGGCGATCCGCATGGCAGGTGGCATGTGGATTCGGCTGCCTGTGTAGAGCAGGGGGTGAATTCGCGCTGTGACGATTTGAAAGCTGCCGTGACAACAGATGGGGGACTCCGGGGCGTTCAGAAGGGGGGTCGCACCACAGACTGAGGCCAAACGGAGGAGGGCGTGACGTAGAAGGTGGTGGTGCGGCAGGAGGGGCAGGCGCGGGTCGCGCTCTCGTCGGCGAGCGTGCTGCCCCGCCAGCTTCGGATGCACTTGAGGCAGAAGCAGTGGTCGCACGCAAGCAGCCCGAACCGGCGGGCCGCGAGATCCTCCTTGCTCAGGACCACCTCGAGGCAGATGCCGCACTCCTTCTGCACGCATAAGCTGTGAGCGGACGTCCGTAGAGGATGTGTGGCGAGGTGGGCAGGCAGTTGACGTGAGGCTGGCAGGAGCCGGCGAGACCGTGTGTGGCTGGGCCCAGATGGCCAGGTCTGCGACGTGTGACGATCACGGATATTCTGGGCAGAGTGTGGCGAGTACTGACACAGCTGTGCAGCAGGACACGGCAGGTGATCTGCTGTGCGTCCTCTAGCGGTCAAACTCAAGTTGAGTCGCTCACAGGATGGACCGACCTGCCTGGAAGGTGTCCCATCTGTGAGCAGTACTTGCGCGGTACACGAGCAGGACGTTCGTGGCTTGAGAGGAGGAGCACAGCCATGCGATGCCGGTGACGTGCTGGGATCCTGGTGTGCTTAGCAATGGTTGAGGCCGTGGCACGGCATACAGGCGCAATCGGAGCAGCTGGGGCGCACATGTTTTGATCGGGCATGAGCTTCAGTAGCCTTCAGCATTTCCGCACAGGCTGCGATGTGCTCATTCCTGACTGCCTCGTCCTTGGGATGAAGGCAGTGTGTACCACACGTCTCACAGAGCTCCCCGTGCATGAAGACGCAGTGATCCCCATACGGACACTCACCGGTCATAGTATACGGGACACACAGAATTTCAGAGTTGTCTACTTGTGGTACCTGAGTCCGCTCTGGGATCAAGGCAGGATGTTGGGAGCGGAACCACGGATCGTTGGGATCCTGGTTATCATCATGAACAGTCAAACCGGCTGGAGCAGGTTGTCGACTTTTCCGGGGGCCCCAAGCACTCTTCTTGGCCCCATTATTGCCCGATATAGCTGCGTGTGTGCCGTTTTGGGTGGTTTTTGATGTGCTTCCCGTGGACTTTTGAACAGTCTTCCCCGTGTTCAAGTTCAGCATCTGATTTTCTAGAGACGCCATGGTATCCACAGAGTCTTCTCGCAGCGGTCCGTGGCGAAATCGGCATTTATCGCCAAACCTGCACTCCCCAGACTTGAAGTACGCACACTCGGCTTGAGCGGACACCGGCCGGGTTGGTGCGACAGGGCGTTTGCCATCTTCGGCTGAGGTGCCATTCTTCTTGACATCATCGGACGGGGTAGCGACTGTACTGATTGAGAACGTCGTAGAGGAAGGTGCTGTGCCGGTGGAGGCAGACACACCCGCGCCGGTCGAACGCTGACAAGAAGCGTCGACTGGCAGACGGTGATCGTACTGGCACTTGTCACCATATATACACGTGCCCTTCAGGAAGTACGGGCACAGAAATGAGTCGGGATGGCTCAGATCATGCGAAAACGCGCAGTCAGACCCCTTGTTGCATATGCCCTGCCTGTAAAAATGACACATCGGCGGTCGCCCTTTCCTGCATACAACGAAGGCCTCATAAATATTGCTGCGGGTCAGGGAATGGCACATGCACCATGCTCGAGGCTGCCACGAGGCGTCTACGGCACAGTACTCAGGAGGCAGCACAAACGGCATCCCCACAGCATGCGGGCGCCTAAACGGCAGCGTTGATTTCAACACAAGGTTGAGGAACATACTCGGCCATCTTCGCGCTGTGCTGGGAGACAAACAACGTGAGACGGGATGACTGCTATGGAAGTGCTGATCGCCGCCAGGACCTAGTACGCGGGCAATGAGCAAGGCTGAACTTATGTCAGACACACTATGGTATCATGTATAGCGTGTTTCTGGTCTTGAATTTGAATATCTCGACCGAAAGGAGCAGCCAGGGCTCCGGCGCTGCTGCTCGGGCTTGCGCACTCCCGTTCGCATCAGTGGCTACAAGATTCGCCATGCATGATCACCACATCGCATGTTTGAACGGTTAGAGCTAGGTCCAGGCCCTCAAAAGCAAAACAGAGGTCGGCCTCCGGCAGCCGCCCCTGGGTCCACGGTGGCATTCCCTCTGCAGCACGGACAGCACGCACGCTGTTGCTCCCAGCTCAGCCTGTGAAGCACTGCCGATCGACTGCTAGGCGAGGGGAAAACACATCAGGCGGAGGGAAACCAGCCTCGACTGGTCTCAGTTGGTAGCGGTGGGTAGGTTGTGACCAGGCGAAAGGGGAGTACAAAGAGCAGGACGCGGGAGTCACGCCAACCCCAGGCGGCCACTCTCTTGTCCGCCGCTACCGGTGCTGTGGCCGATGCCCGGTTGGGTTTGGCGTGATGCCCGATTTCAGTTTTCCCCCAATTTTTCATGCCTCGCCGCCCCTACACATGCAGTGGGGCGGAGAGGGGGGCACCCGCATCCAACGGGACGGCGCATGCCTGTGGCTACCATATATGCGACACCAAAAGCGGCCAGTCTGAGAGGCTCTCAGTGCTTATATGCTGAGAGGCTAACATCACACATACTGCTTGCGCACCGCACCGCGGAGGCGGCCGCCAGGGAGTCCGGATGGCTTGCGTGGCACGTAGACGCCGCAGGACAGGTAGGCAGCGACGAGGGCACCGCAGCAGAGGCGTAGTAGCGACACCCTCCGGCGCGAGAACAGGCTCGAGGAGGACGGGGGCAGTGGACACCGGTGCGGCATCAGCGCAGACGGCGATGCATGGTCGCCGACAGCCCGTGCTTCCGGGACGACAGCGGTGGCGTGCACGAGGTCACGGCGGAGACGGTGGAGTCCCAGCATGCCAGCATGGAGCGTGACGCATGCGCGCGACGGATCGCGGCGCCATCGGTGTTCCACAGGATTTTCAATGCCAGAGTCAGGAGGGAGGTCAAAACTTGGGCGTGACACTGGCGGCAGGCGTCCCGGCAACCCGGACAGCCGTCGGGGAACTCGTGGTCATGCATGAGATGAGATGACTGCAGCGATGCCCGATTGTTTCTTTTTCCTTTTGATTTCATTCGGTTTTATGTAATCGGGTGTACCACTGCGGCGGCTTGAGTGCGTTGGGTACGAAGGGAGACCTGGAGCGGTCGGCCGGGTTGCGCAGGGCTGCGGCCGTTCGGCGGCGCTCACGCAAGCGACCATTGCAAGGCATGGCGTTGCGCAGGTGGCTGTCAGAGTTGGACCCGCACCCCGTTGGAGAAGTGCCGCACAGCGGGTGCGGGGTTGGCAGCGCTGCCAAGGGGCCGATTGCGTATCCCAGCCGCGTGATATGCATCGGCGCCGTGTGAGGTGCATCGCGGGGGTGCATGCTCTCTTGCAACCCCCGCCGTGCACCTCACACGGCGAGGCGCTGCGCGGGTACGCATGAACCTCCGGGCAGGCAGCTAGACGGGATTGTATGCACCGGCCACGGTGTCGCTCTGGAGGAGCCAGCATGTCAAGGAAGCCACTCCGGCTGTGCCGCCCCTCAGACGTGCGGTGCTGCAAGAGGCCGCCCGCAACAGGGAGTCTGGCCAAAGCTGGGGTGAGCAGTCCTAGGCAGACTGGCCGTCGCTACGGGTAGACCCCACTCCAGCAATCTGTATGGGGTGCTGAACAAGGCATGAGGATCCTATTGCCGTGGCCGCTTGCCGCTGCTGGCCTCTTGCCTCGCTCACTGAGCAACACACCGGCGCTCGCAGGGCCTTGTGGCAGCCTGGTGTGTCACTGCACATGCGGATACGGCGATGTAATCATACATACATGCATTCGGCTGTGGTGGTCAGCCAGGCTGGGCATGGGCGGGCAAGGCTGTCGACCGCGAAGGTCGGAGGCATCGGGCGCGCGTTGCAGGCCTTGTTACTTTATGTGAATCTTGCTACCGCAGTCGCACATGCCCGCGGGAGGTCCGCGCTGCGTGGGGCAGGCATGCCGTCCTACCCACAAACGCCTGCATGCATTGGGCACGCGCGGTGTGCAGCTTGTGGTTGTGCTGACCTCGCAAGCACTGCGTCGGCATAGCCGACGGAGGAGCAGGCTGGAACCACACCCTCGACACCCAAATTTGGATGCCTACATTACTATGCATACATTTGGGTTTTTGTGTTTGTGTGTCTGCCGTTGAGGAAGTGCAGTGCAAGCGTTCGACTTCGTACCCGATACGCCCTTGTTGGTGTATCGTGCCAAGCTTCACACCAGACCTACAGCCACTCCAATGCCTTGCAATGTGCCAACCACAGTGACGTCGCAGTCAACATGGTGCCGTCCCAGCGTGCGTGAGGCTGCATCAGCAGGCCGTCACGTGCGAGCACTGGCGAAGCGTGAGAAAGAGGTGATTGAGAAGAAAGACGAGCAGCAACCAACCTTGAATCCAGTTGAGCTGGGTAGAAGATCAAGGCAGGCTATTGAGGACGCATGGGCCAACGTCACTCGGATTTCTACTCCGCGTGCCTCGTTCGCGCTGGATGATGACCTGGGGGCAGGCCTAGCATCCGATCTGGAGTCACCAGAGGCAAGTTTCACCCGGGTTCTTGTGGTAGGCGGTACTGGTCGTGTGGGGCGCATCGTTGTGCGCAAGCTGCTCCTGCGTGGGTACAACGTCCGCGTGATGTGCCGCGACCTGGAAGATCAGGCATCGTCTCTGCTGCCTTCATCAGTAGAAATTGTGAGGGGGGATGTTGGAGACCTGGGGGCTTGTAAGCGAGCGGTCAGCGGGATGGACAAGGTGCGATGCCTAGCCATTCAAATGGGCGCTCAGGGCCCGGTTGTGCGTCGACGATATTCCACAGGACATGCCTCCTCATTCCGCCATGCTTGCAGATGATATACTGCGCAACATCTACTGTTCAGCTGACCGGTGACATCGACAAAGTCGACAATGTCGGTGTCACACACATCAGCCGTTCATGGATCGACGCCAAGCACGCCTCTGCCAGCAAAGCAAAGACAGAGACCAAAGCGGTCAAGCGAATGGTTGCTGACTTTGCAAAGGAACGAGCGCAAGATGAGTGGGATCTGATGCATGTTGGTCCGCTTGTGAAGGAGATCGGGTATGGAGGTCAAGACTTTGCGAACGCCTTGATTGCGGAGGACCAAAATCGCCTATGCTTCCAAGGTACAGCTCCACGTGCTCCGCTCTGCTGCACAAGCACACAACCAGATCAGTATCGTCAGCGATCCAGTGTATCCTAGCCACGCATCTAGTTGCAGGTGAACGCACACTGGTAGATGCTGCCTTGGCAAGCCTGTCAACGCGTATGCTGGCCACAAGCGCACGGTTCCGTGCCCTCACCTGTGATATGCCCTGTGAATCTGAGGCCATGGTCATCAGCATAGCCAGGAAGACCGCACTGTGGCCACACCTGCTTCCGTACCCGAGCCCGGGCCATGCTACCAACAGCCGGATGGTCCTTACAGTGCTGCACCTCCTCCACCAACATGCCGCTGCTTGCCGTGCTCAAATGATACGTCGTACATTGGCTGGAAGTGCACGCACTCCGGTTCCTCGTGTTTGGCCGGATCACAAGCACTGCAGTTCCGGAACGGTCTCTCAGCCACCTGTCTGATGTGTGCACTTCATCCGTGCAGGCTCGATCTACTCGCGGTCAGGCATCTGCGAGTGGGGAGGGCCTTCTGGTGACCTGTCAGACTGCGAGTCCCTGGTTGCCCGCGTCCTCGCGGATGGCAAGCCGTACCTGTGCTACCTGCAAGACTCGGAGGGCCATGCGTACAAGCAGCGCTTCTCGACTCGCCTGGGCTTTGTCACCGCACTGCTACCATTCAACCGCTTCCGGGCGGAGGACCCAGCATCGCCCCCACTGCGGCCCGGCATGGTCACGACCATCAAGTTCAGGTGCGGCACCTCTGCGCCCAACATCGGCGACCGCCGCTCTGCACCAGAACCCAGCCCCCACGTGACAGCGGTGCCAACTCCTGGTTGTGCGTCAGACCTGAGCCTTTGCAATTGCCAGTCGGTCGTGGGTTGTGCAGCACGGGAGACCCAGGTGCGAGCTAGAGGCGCGCTGGAGCGCCTCGCGGGGGCAAACAACAGGCTGAGTGCCATGTACTTACTGCTCACCCAAGCGTATCGGACACACCTGATGTGGCGTCGGGTGTTGTGAGAGCGGTTCTGATTCGGTGATCCCAGAAACTGCATGCTCCGTGTGCGTGTAGCCGAAGCCTGGCATGTATGTACTACAGTAAGGCGCAGTACCTAGGCAGCTGGTGGCCCTGCGATTCTGCCGTGTGCTTGCGTATGGCACACGATGCGGCCTGCATATCCCATGCTGTGCAGCGCAGCGCCCCCCCTGCACCCAGGGCCTCCATGCCGTGTCACATCCGGCCAGGGCTGACAGGAGACGTTCGTGCCTGCTGTGTAACCGCAGCGAGTGTGCACACTCCGCTCCTGTTCTGCCACCACCCCCGTCTACAGCCCCCCGCGGGACCGCGTGCGCGGTGCTTCCTCCAGGCCTCTCCTCGCCGCACTGATGGCGGTTTGATGCGAGGATGCCCGGATGCGTGGCTCAGCGCGTGAGTTGTGTGAGTGCAGGTTTGACAAGAGCCAGCTCCCAGCGGAGCAGCCGGCCGTGTCTGCAGCGGACGGCGAGGCCGAGCGCGCGGCGCGCAACTCATTCACTTTTGAGCTCGCCTACATCAAGGCCCAGCCCGTGCGCACAGAGCCGACCGTCATCCTCGTGTCGTGCGCCGGCGCTGCGGGCAGCAACGCCTCGGAAGACGCGTCCGACGCGGACCGCGGCGCGTTTGCCGGCCCAGAGGCCAACGTGCTCGGCGCCGCCGAGGGCGTCAACGCGCGCCGCGTCTCCCTCAAGCGCCGTGGGGAGGCCGGACTGCGATCGAGCGGCCTAGGCTACTGCATCGTGCGGCCATCGCAGCTGCTGCAGGAGCCGGGCGGCTACAAGGCCCTCGTGTTTGACCAAGGGGACCGCATCCAGCAGGTGCGCTACCACGCTCACGCATGCATGACTGGCCATACACGACTGCCCGCACGGTGGGTGCGCCCCGGTCCCCAGGCGATGCCTGGCGCGCAGGGCACGATGTAGCGCAGAAGGCTGCGCCGTGCCAATGCATGGGCTCCTGGCGCTCGGAGCAGCACTCTGCTCGCGCAGGAGCTGGCGCCACGGTTGCTGCCTCTGTGTCGGTGCTGCGATTGTCTGCTTGATCACCCGAGTTTGCGGCGCTTGGAGGAGCGCTTGCTCGCGAGCGCCCGCTCTTCAGCGCCGGCTGCAGCGGCGCCACGCTCCCTGACCGCATGCGCGTGCACATCGCGAACGCACTGGCACGGCAGATGCATGAACCACACGCAGCATGGCCGCTGGCACCGGTGTGCATGGCTGGACTTTCGGTGGTGCTGCAGGGCATCGGGTACGCGGACGTGGCGGACGTGTGCCTGCGGGCTCTGCACGCGCCCGAGGCGGTCAACAAGACGTTCGAGGTATGCTACGAGACGACCCCCGACGGCGACACGATGGGGTACGAGCTCGTCGCCCACATGCCGGACCGCAGCACCAACATCCTCAAGCAGGCGCTCGTCGGCTTTGAGCGCAATACGTAGCCGCCGCGGCCCCGCGGCCGCCGGCGCCGGCAGCAGGGAGACCCGCGGGCGAGCCAGCGGTAGCAGAGGCTTGGGTGTGGCTGGAGAGCGTGTAGTTGAGTCTGCGCAGCAGATGTGCGCTGCGGCGCGGAGTCGCGCGCTGCGAGTGCTGAGCATCTGGGGTGAAAGTATCGAGTTAATTGTTCAGCATGCTGCCAGCGCTGTTGATGGTTCATGCCGGGACGGTGCTGGACGCGCTGATGCGGTTGTCATGCATCGGCGGTGGTAGGTTTCAGTAGCTGTGCACAGGTTTTGTCAAAGATGGTCGAGTGTAAGAGGTTGGCCGCCTGGAATCCGGCATCTGCACTAGCGCAGATCGGCTATGAGCGGCGGCCGCGGCTATGAGCGGCTGCTGCGGCTCGGCTTAGAGTTGGTGGTACTCTGTGGCATGCGTGTAGCCTCCAGCCTGGATCGTGCGCTGAAACGCAGGCTAGATCGTGTGTTGAGACTGGATCGTGTGCTGAAACCAAACCAGCAAGTCACGTTTACTCACGATGCATTCAAAGTGAAATGTTGCTGCGAACAAGAAAGATTGCAGTAACCAAGTGCTCCATAAGAAACCTGCAGTACTTGGGCACTGCTCCGATGGCTTGCAAGGCCCTTCAGCTTGGTCTCACACAGTGGTTCCCACTGGTGTCGTTCTGGCAACGAGCTCAGCAGTCCATGTGAGGATGTGGGTTGCAAGCCTCCTGCGCTTTCCGGTGAGCATGGACTCTTTTGTGGGTGTCTGGTGTCGACGTGTGTGTGAAGTAAAGTCTTAGAATTATAGTCTTTGTGTTGCTGCTGCCGCGGTGACCAGCATGAGCAGTTTAGAGGTGCCCCAGTGTCTTTCTCAAGCATGATGCAGACCTGATGTCGCGATCTGTGTCATCCTGGCAGACAGTGGAGGAGATTTGCACAGTTAGCTCTCGCGCGACACTGCGCTGCGACTTGTGACGTCGCTGGGGTGATCACTTCGTTGAAATGACCAGCGCAATCGAAGAATGTACAGCTGCGATGATTTGAAGATGAACAGGAGTTTTGTAGTACAGCAGGCTGCAGTCAGTTCCGACACTGCGCATAGACCGGCATGAAACACAGCACGGAGCCTGCCATTCTTTGAAGCTGCATGTGCAGTCGTCTTCGGATTGTTCAAACATGGTACACGACATGGTCTTCCAATCTGCCAGGCCCAGGCGATCTGCCGTTGCTGTAGCATCATCTGAGGTGTTGGGAGCGAGGCTTCATCAGAAACAACATGCACCGGACTGACTGCCAAGCTTGACCCACCTCGATATTCCTGAGCAGTACAAGAATCCTGCTGGGTGATAATCGTGCATTGAACCGATGAGACGCCATTGTCCTGGCACCATGCGTGGTGCATTTGGAGAGGTAGCCACTGGCAACTGGAGAGTGTGACTGGCTACCATCTATAACAATTTTCTGGCTGTTCACATAGGCGTTGTAAGCCTCTCTGGTGAACAGCCCAGCAGTAGCTGCTGACGCACGTCACGTGCAGCCTGCTCCAACAAAGGTGTGCATTCCACTAGCAGTCTCAGTGGAAAGTCTCAATCTGTGTTCACAGGACGAGCTCGAGATGCAGCACTTACACGACCTCTGGGGATGCACGGTGCCCGGCACCTGCCTCAGGACACAGCATCACGATGCTCAGGAAAACTGCGTTGCTACGAGATATTGTTGGCATGTCAATACGCAACATGTATCTTCTAGCAGGCACTGTTGTAGCTTCTAGCAGGAACTTCTAACAGGCACTATCACATCGTGTGTATGTTTCATTGAGGCGCCACCTTTCCAGCTGCTGTGCATAAGTATCATACCAACTAGAGCCACAGCTATGGCACCGCAAATGCAGATTGAAGGAGAAGATATGCACTGCCATATGCATGGAGTGCAATGCTCTCGTGACACAGGCTGTGCAGCAAAAAGGCTGCATAGTTAAATTGCATTGTGATCATCTGCTGTGTGCCGCACATCTGCTTTCAAGCAGATGTGAAACAACAAAAGTGCAAGCTTCAACTTGGCAAGCCTCTTAAGCTACATGCAAGTGAGTTGGTGGGATGTTCAACAACCTCTCACTGTGGATCATGTGCACATCAGAGCTGTGGTGCTGCCTGTGGCAGTGTATCCCTGTGCATGTGCTGCCTGAGAAGATCACGGGCTCAACACCTGCCGCGACACCCGGTACCACTGTTTCGTGGCGTCCGACACTGCCGAGCGTAGAAATCCAATCCTGTGGCGGTCGGCCATGTAATAGAGTAGGCGTGCGAGTCCCCCGCATGCGAAGCTGCGCCGAGGGTTGCTCCGTGAAGCTACGCGCATGCATGGCAATCTGTACGCATGGAGATCACCAAGCCATTCCTGAACGTCACCCTGACAGCCACGTGCACGTGCACGTGCACGTGCACTCCGCAAACCTACAAATAGCACACGGTTCCGCACGCCTGTTCTGGTACACCTCATTCATTGCTGTGTCCTTTAAACATCTTTTTTGTACTAACTTCTTTTCACGCTCACTGTAACGATGGATGCAAAGACCGCTGTGGCAGAGGGAGCTCATCAAGGAACCGGTGACGGAGTGGCGTCCTCTTCAAGTGAAAGGTAAGTTCCACAGAGCTGACCATAGGGCTAGCATACACGTTCCTCGATGCTGCTCACGTTCAGTCGCAGGCCTACCCATCACCGCTGCGCCGGCGACCTCTGCGCTGCAGTTAACACAGTTGTTAGCATGCCATCCAGCGCGAAAACTGTGCGTCGTTACCTCACATGTGATGTCGTTGGCACTGCTGCACTGTGGACTGCTGTGAAGCTGTTAAATCGCCAGAAATAGCTCCACTTCTCCGCCAGGTTTGTGCTGTCCCTTAACACCGCTATTAGCATGCCGTACGCGCCACAACTATGCATAAGTAAGTCATTCTACGTTTATCAGCACTGCTGTTCTGTGGGCCGTTGTGATGCAGCTGAAACATAGATCGGCTGCTTACTGGCCATAACCAATGCCACTGCTTTTGGTGCTTTTGCGTGCACTGCAACTCATTCAGGCATTCAGAAACTCCCCCACCAGTTCCAAATCGTACCACACCTTGGGTTGGCTTGCAATACCTGAGTTCACGCTTATGTCGTCGTGCCTCGCTACGGGCTTCCGCACAGCAGCGGGCCATCCGCATTGTACGATACTCTCAACTCAATCGAGCAGCAGTAATTTCCACATGTTCTCTGAGCAGGATGGACTGTAAATTCGTTCCCCACTTCAAAAGTCGATGCTGTGCGATGTCGTTGATCCGTGACCGATGCGTGACCAAACACGCAGCGCTGCCAACTTGAGTACTGACCAGGCACCACGTATGCACAGGGGAACGCCACTCCTACCCAGGTCGGCATTGACGATGGCTCTGGCGTCGATGAGTCCAGTGGAAGAGGGGATAGGTGCGTCTCGTCAATGGCATGCGGTGCCTTTTGGTGACAGTGCACTGTGCCGTTGCCGTGTACGTTTTGCTTTGCCCGCTGCAACCACTGAAATTTGTTCGTTCTCTTCTGGTGTCTGTGTTCCTGGCTGCAGTTGATGATCTGTCCCGTACATTCGTCCCCAACTTCTGCACTGCATGTCTGTGGACTCATGACAGTGCGCTGTTTCCTTGCTGAATGGTGTTGACTTCCTGTGCTGCAAGCAATTGATTGCGTTACCTCTACTGTTTTCTGCGCATCTGCGCGTAGCTGTTGATGATTGGTGATGTCACCTGTTGGACATTGAAGGCACCAGTCCTTGATGGACGCACTGCATTTCTATTTCATTTTCCCTTGGTCCATGTTTTAGACTCCTTTCGATTGTTTCAGTTCTCTCAGCTGATTGCATCCATCCTTTGCTGTATCTGTGCTCCTGGCTGCAGTTGTTTGACATTGGTGCCAAGCATCTCCCCAGATCTGGGGCACAAATGGACGTGACCATTCCTCAATCAGTGCAGCCCCTGGAGCGACCAGTGGTGCTTCCACCGGACTGCCACAGAAACTTTGCATCATGACACCACGGAAACAAAATGCTGATACTGTAGCGCTGACACAGTCTTGATTGTGCAGCGCAGCTGACGAGGAAAGGCTTGCCAACTGGCGCTGGGGCGGGCGAGCGTCCGCCCCGTGCCTCTGGCATGGCTGGCGGCCCTCCAACAGAAGGGGGCATGCACTTCCACCAAGTTCGAGGAGACGC
>JAUMHO010000006.1:4067950-4145377 GCA_032360965.1 Ulva armoricana
GAGGTAAGGCGTGCTCGTAGTAGCATTATGTCACCTGAGAGATCGTCCCTATCGGAGAAGACTTCGACGGTTCCCGCTGTGTGTTGTGCCGTGAGCAAAGGGGTGAGCTGATCTTGGGTGTGCTCGGGGTGGTCGTGCTGCCACACCGTATGTAGCAGTTCAGAGTCAAGTTTGTTGATGCTGGAAAGGTGTACATAGACTGAACTTGGACTGTTGCACTTGGATTGCTTGGGGCCGTCCGTGGCCAGTTCGTTCGGTTCTAGGCATCCTGGCACCGATCACACGTGTGCTCTCGTGGCCGTACGCTGGCGAGGAGGATGTCGACCAGGCCTCAGCCGCTGCTGTTGTTTGATTCCGTTGCTGTTGTTTCCGCTGCTGTTGTTGTTTCCGCTGCTTCCGCTGCTGTTGTTTGATTCCATGACTTGGACCACTTTGTGGCTTCGCCCTTGTACTCTTTTGTAACTTCTACCAGGCCTCAGCCGCTCATGCCGGATGCTCATCAGCGGACCTGCAATGCTGGCCTCGAACCTCACGACGGACGGCGGCTGCGCAGAGGCATGCGTGCAAGTGCTGTCTTTCCCTGCTCTCGTGATAGTTCCCGCTGTGCATCACGTTTCTCGCGCTGCCGGGAAGCCGAAGCAGAGGTGTGCACAGATTCATCATGCACTACTAACCCATGCATATGCCTTGACGAAAGACTGCCCGTACCCCGCCACGCCGAGATCTGGGGATGTGGGCTGCCTTCACGGACATCATCCCGCCATGAAGATGATCAGGATCCCTGTGGTAAGTCATTCCGAAGGCTTTTAGAAAGGCCCGCACTGTGGATGGTCCGGACAAACCCGGATATATATGCATCGCGATCGCCTTCTCAAGCTTCGGACACGAGTCTTCGATCTGCAGCATCGATTGCGCCTGGCGAGTCTCATGAACGCTTCACTCAAGGCATTACCCACCACTGACTAACTTCGAACTTCGATGGCCAGCATGCCGCGCCGTCCGTTGCTGTTCTTGTGCTTCCTGGCCGTCGCAGCGCTGCACGCGTACGGTGGTGTGCCTCTCGAGCTCGCGATCGGGACCTTTTGTAACTGCTTCTCGGGACCTCTTCGAGAGTTTGCCATGCTGATCGAGAGCAACAGCCATCGCAGGCCCCCACGAATTGATGGTTGAAGTGTTTCACGGCACAGTACTAGATAGCTATCAGCCCTCGTGTGGTCGGGTGCACGCGTGGCCATGGCGCAGCGCTCACCGGTGTGACCTACTAAGCTCGCGCCCCGTGGGGCCGTCCACATCGTTCAGGCCTGCAGTCGAGCGAGTGTGCCCATCACCCGCACGGCCAGGTGGGCATGCAGAAGAGCGCACCAGGGCAGCTAGGCAGTGCTGCTCTGTCCTCGGACCAGCCCACACATCACATGCATACACGTATACAGCAGGTACACCGGTGTACAGCTGATTCCTGATTCCGAGCTCCTGCACAGATATCTGTGCCACCTGCGCTGACCGTAAGCTTAAGGTGATCACTCTGCACCGATCGCGACATAGCCTGTCCCTTAGCCTCGCTCCGATACAGTGTATAGCCATGCATTGCTCATCTGGATCGATCCCCACACATACGCGCATCGACAGCCACATGCGTTATCCGAGATCTCGACTTCGCCTGCATCGGCGACCCCTGAATCAAAACACCATGGCAACAGTCCGCTAGCTTGCCTCAACGACAGCCTCCAATACACGCACAGCGCACATCACACAGCACACAGCACACAGCACACAGCACACAGCTCAGCGCAGGTAGTGCGGTGCAGCCACGGCACAGCGGGGCTTCCTCCCCTTCAACCCCGGCCCTCCGGACGCGCCCTCGAAGACATGCGGCCCCAGCTGCTGCCCGAGCAACCGCGTCTGCGTCTGCGGCAGCTGCTTCCCTCAGAACGGCCCCTTCCCGGCCTGCGCCTTTCCCGGCCCCGGCATCGTGTACAGCTGCTGCGACGACGTGGGCACGCAGTGCAACCGCTGCAACAGCGACTGCTGCCTCGGCACCGACAGGTGCTCCTGCAAGGGCACCTGCCTCGCCGAGGATGACCCCGAGCCCATCTGTGACACGTCCGACTATGGCGACTTTGGCTACCCGCTGCGCAACTGCTGCGAGAACCAAGAGACGGGCCCGCGATGCTCCGGGCCGCCGCTGCAGATCTTGCCGGTGAAGGACTAGCCCATCCTGGATAGACGAAGCCCGTCCATATGCACGTGGCATACGGACCTGGCAAAAGACGGGGCGGCAGACGGTCCTCGTGCGGCGGGGCGGGGCGGGATGCGCAGTGTATACTACAGGGGTGCGAGCGGCTGTTGCGATCGACGGATCGCGTGCACGGGTCCTTCAAAGGTTCAAAGGTCCTTCAAACATGTTTGGCAGCTCTCTAGCGGGCCTGCCACAGCTCCGCACAGCGGCGGAGTGCAAGCACAACAGGGTGCAAGTCTGCCTAGCTGCTGTCAACGCTTAGGTCCTGGCTGCAGGTGCTGCAATAGTCCAGGTGGCACGAGTGGTGGTGCCTTTGATCTAGGTCTGGGAGCTCTATAGCTTCTAGTCTATAGTACAGACTTTGTGCGGCTCACGCGCCTGGCCGTTGGCGCCGGGCCTTCCTGCATCCGTTGCAAGCGCGCCCTGCCGATAGGGTTCATGCCGCCGTGCGGTAGCTGACCGTAACGCCGTGGTGACGGCTTGAGGCTGCTCCTGATGCATGTAGGCCTGCGGCAAGATTTGTGCGCACCGCAACTTGACTAGAGATGGCGAGATCCTGGACCACTGCCTCCCAGGCATGACCACCTTGTCCTTCCGCAGCTGTAGCAGATGTGAGACCCCCGGTGGCTGAGGTGATGGCCAATAGAGCCTTCTAGCTTGTGCACCGTTTTCAGAAAAACAGTACTTTTCAAGGCAAGTGTCGGCCGGGCTGACAGTGATACATGCATCTTTTGAGGCGCTCAGCGCCATAGCCGTAGTAGCGTGGTGATGAGCAGAGTGCGAAGCGGTGAATCCGTCGGTGTAGCTGTCTGTGCGTGCATGACCACCATGGTGGAGTCCATGCTTGAGTAATGCTGTGCAAAGAGGGGGTAATGGCAAGTTTTGTAAGCCTTGCATTGAGTGCCCTACATCTGCGGATACGCCGTATGCATCGGAATCGGAATCGCAATATGTCGAAAGACCGCACGTGTCTGCACATGCGAGGCGCTCGGCGTATGTCGTTACATGAGGTCCACATGACAAACAGGCGCCGCTGCAACACCAGCGTAGCAATTGAGTTTATGAGCAAGCCTAGCAGAGCAGCCACTGCTTTCTGTAGCGTACCTGCAGAAACAGTTCTACATTCCCGATTGCTTCCCAGGTGGCCACCCCAACAAAACTGATATCGGTTTCATCAGTCACACAAATTTAGAGAGACACGTGTCAATTCCACCGGCATGCAGCAACGTGGCATTGCGCAAAGCTCAGGGGGCCGTCCACACAACTCCTAGCTGCTGGCAGGTTACAGAAGCCTGCGCCCGAGCATTGGTTTCAGACCAGCGACCAACGCAGCAGCACTGCATTCGCCCCGGGCGGCCTAAACAGACCTGAATAAGACGGGCACGTTCCAAATCAGAACAGGCGTTCACTGCGGCAAGCCGTGCATATGTATGCCACAAGGTCGGGACAGGTGCAGGAAGTTTGAGGGGCATGAGTCGGAACAGCCACATGCGTACATGGTGCCATCGCGATCGCCGAGCACCAATGATTGCCATGTGCTGTCATCCAGCCGTGTCCACAGCAGCCGGGGGAACGGCATCGATGTGGCACCCCGACACAGTGAGTACGCACATGTACATGTACCCGCCTGGATCGCTCCGAGGTGAAGGCATTGCATTCCATCCATTGATGGCAAGATTTTCTGGCTGTTGGAAAGAGTTTGTGATTTGGGTGCACCATGAAAACACAGACTTGGACCCAGGCAGGCCAGCCTGCAGCTGGGAATCACTCTCTTTGGCAGGAACAGTGTTGCCGCCAGAGTCTCATCAACGACTGGACGTCCCACTATTGCAGCTGCAGAGAGAGCGCAGGGATGGAGAGTGACAGGCAGCCCCCCTGCAAGCCTGGGTGTGACGTGCCTTCGATTCATAAAAATCATGAAAAAGAAGAAAAATCGGTCATCACGCCAAACCCAGACGGGCATCGGCCACAGCACGCCTACCGATAGGGGCGGACAAGTGTAAGACGGGAGTGGAAGGGGGCACCACCACAGGGGAGGGGCGGCCCACAGTGGAGCCACGACTTCAGCTGAGGGCAGGCCATTCGGGCAAACACAGGCTGCGTAACACCGGTGCAGGAAGAGGCTGCCGAGTGCAGACAATACAGGAGACACCCATGCTGGCCAGCAGGAACGCTGCAACTAGATGCAGGCATTGATGCTTTACAATGCCAAGGGGGGTGCCGGTGCACGTGCGCACGCGTGACTGCCCAGCTGCAGGGCACCGGCGGGGTGAAGGAGGAATGGCACAAGACATGCCGATGCGACGTCCACCGAGATAGAGTCAGCAGGAAGCACATCATGCAACACTGCTTCTGCCTGGGCGCACCCAGCACAAGCCATGGCAAGGTCCTTGCGCAGGACGCCAAAACCGGAGCTGCCGCCCGAGCAGGAGACAGAAGGACACGCGGAGAGCAAGTGGTCAATGTACCGCCATCTACGTTCTCGTCGAGCCTGATCCGCCGCAGCCGAGCCAATTTCCAGGCAGGAGGGGAAGACATGGCCGTATACACGTGTACAGTCATGGGTAGCCAGGCAACGATCGTGTCTGTGTGGCCTCCCACCTCAGCCACCTGGGCTTCCACCCCATGGCATTGCAAACTGGTCAGCCAACTAATTATAATCAGCTGAGACAAGGGCATCATATGCCTCATAACCCCAAGCATATGCCTCATAACCCCAAGAGGTGCTACACAGAGATCAAAGCAACAGTCCAGCATCGGCAAAGGGGTAACGCACAGGGGGAAAGCACGAGTCAGCACAAGCAAAGCAGGCACGTGACATTCATCCCGAGATCTCCCTCAGAACCTGTTGCTCTGAAAGCCACAGTGCACACCACAGACCCAAAAAAAGAAGGAAAAAAAAAGGGAACCTCGGGTATCACGCCAAAACCAACACCAATCGGGTGGTGCTGTACAGCGTAGCATTCTCGCTGTGTGTGTGCTTTGCAGTTGCCGGTTCTGTGTGTAGGTGAAAGTGGCTGGTGAAGAGCCTGTGCTGCTGTTGTCTGATTCCATGACTTGGTCCACTTTGTGGGTTTGCCCTTGTACTCTTTTGTAACTACACCAATCGGGCATAGCCACAGCACCCCTACGCACAGGGGTGGAAGACCCGACACGACGCAAGCCGATATAGACCACTGGCTTCTTCCCTTCTAGAAGCTTAAGAATTCTCTTTCTCTTCTCCTTCTCCGCGACTTGGCTCAAAGCTCCCGATGAAAGCATAAACGCGGCTGTGTTGGCTACGCGATTGGTCACGTTGGTTCATGCCAAGCCAGCCGAGGCGGCGCTATGCATGTTCGCCATGACTGCACGTGTATACAGATCCAATCCGGAACTCATGTGCCAACGACATCCGCACGGCACCGACGCCTGCGTTCGCAGTTGTGAGTCTCTCTCGCACAGGTGAGGGACCCCGCAGCATCAGCATCGTCACGACTCGAGAGGGACATAAGGAGCCGGTGGACTCTGACAGCGCCACATGCGTTCCGGCAGTGCTTGTGGTCTTGCGGTTGTTCCGATCGACGCTGCGCATGCGAAGTTCACACCGCATAACAAGAAACTGACTGCGCATGCATGCGAATTACGAGCAGTGGCGCTACAGCACCCACGGCCTACATGCACTGGGGGGGATGACAGCTCTGGGCAAGTTGACTGAGCACACGACGAGATATGCAGCAATGCATCTAGAGCATCCACTGCGGTAGCACCTGATCCACCTCGTTGCGTCGCTCACGATCCCGGTCACATGCCACAGTCGAACCCACGTCTCGAAGTAGTGTTGAAGCACGGACACCCGTTGTCTAGCGAACTCGTGTCAAATCAGCCAGGCACATATACACACAAGGGTCTGGCGTCAGTGGCACGCATCTGCACATGGCAGTGACCGGATCCAACGCTATCCGGGTGCTTAACATTACTTTCGCCAGCGCGCCTCCCCGTCACCACGCCCACTGCGGCGCCCTGCATCGCTCCTCGAACAGTTCTGCCGTGAATGCTGAATAGGTGAGCATGAGGTCTACATTCGTGTGCTCTGCGGCGCTGCTGCTGCTTGCGGCTCTGTCAAAGCTGGCGGAAGGTGCGCCTCGCATATCACGTCGCATATCACGCCACTGTGCACAGTGACAGTCACCGGTACTGCCGCTTCGCCTCTTTGCGCAGCTGGCGCTTCGTCCTTCTCCAGTCACAGTAGGTTGTTGGTAGGTGCATCTGCAGTGACCATGCAAGGAACGCTGTCGCAGATTGAGCATACGTTCGCACGTCTCAATATGGCGCATTTCGAAATTTCGACCTGTACTCTTTTGTACCTGTGCCGATGGCTTCATTCCATCGGTGCTGTCCATGAAGCACCACGCGCATGCGTCCATCGTCTCGCCGCAGGACTGCTGCAGTGCATCCAGCCATATGATCTCACCAGTGCAGCACGCGGCCTGTGTAGCATGCACACTCTTGGGCATGGCCCACTGCAAGTACAGCCCAGACACCACCTCAGCTGACAAGACAGCCCACACAAGTCTCCACATGTCTCCCGAGTGGGTTTGGCCCTCTTGAGAGACACGCTGTCATGCAGCCCAGCCGGACGGCAGCCGGGGGTTTGGCGACAGGATTCAGCCATTCAAGCCAATCCCTCCCCCCGACAGCCAGTGCGCCAACTGCTGCCCGGCAGACCTCATCTGCGTCTGCAACGGCTGCTTCGACCCCGACGGCCCCCTCCCGTCCTGCCCCCCTCCCCCCCCGGAAATCGTCTACACCTGCTGCGACGACGAAGGCGCCGAGTGCAACCGCTGCAACAGCGACTGCTGCCTCGGTGACGACATCTGCCGCTGTGGAGGCTGCTTCGATCCGAAGGGCCCCCTGCCGGCGTGCCCGGATTTCTTCCCTCCCCGCAACGAGTGCTGCCGCAACGAAAATGTCAACGAGCGCTGCAATGGCCCCCCTGATAGTCCTCCGCCACCGCCGCCCCCGCCTCCGCCCCCCACCGGCTGCGGCAAGGACTGCTGCCCCTCGGATCTAGCATGCGTGTGCGGAAGCTGCATGGACCCCGACGGCCCCCTGCCGGTGTGCGCCGCACCGCCCCCAAACACAGTGTACACCTGCTGCGATGACGAGGACGCAAAGTGTAATCGCTGTAACAGCGACTGCTGCCTCGGCGAGGACATCTGTGCCTGTGGCCGCTGCGTCGACCCCGACGGCCCGCTCCCACTCTGCCCCGAGAAGTTCCCCCCTGGAAACGAGTGCTGCTCAAACCGTGACGTTGGTGAGCGCTGCTCCGCCCCCTCTGACAGCCCTCCCCCCCCGCCCCCTCCCCCACCACCTCCGCCGCCACCACCTCCGCCGCCACCGCCAGGACCGTGCACTAACGAATGCTGTCCGGTAGACTTTGTTTGCGTCTGCGGAAGCTGCTTCCCTGAGGACGGGCCGCTGCCAGGGTGCGTGCCGCCGGTGCCTGGGGTGTCGCAGAGCTGCTGCGACAATGCCGGTGCGGAGTGCACTCTGTGTAACGAAGACTGCTGCCTTGGCGCCGACAAGTGCTCCTGCAAGGGCACCTGCCTCGCCGAGGGCGACCCCGAGCCGGAGTGCTCCGACGAGGACTACTACGAAAATGGCAACGCGAGGCGTAACTGCTGCGACACGCCGGCCGTGATTGAGCGTTGTTCCGGCACCCCATCAGACCCCCCCCCGCCACCCCCGCCGCCGCCGCCGACAGAGGAGTGTGGGGACGACTGCTGCCCCGTCGGCTTGAACTGCATCTGCGGGTCGTGCTTCGGGCCAAACGACCCGCTGCCGCCATGCGCACCACCCGGGTCGGGAGTCGTTCACAGCTGCTGCGACGACGAGGGCACGCCGTGCAACAAGTGCAACAGCGCGTGCTGCCTCGGCGACGACGTGTGCTCGTGCAAGGGCTTCTGCATCAGCAAGGATGCGCGGGGGCCGGCCTGCGGGCCCGATGACTACGACGACTATGGCTTCCCTAAGAAGACGTGCTGCCAAGACGAAGGGGTCGGCGACCTGTGCTCCGGCCCCATTGACTCACCTCCGCCTCCACCGCCTCCACCGCCTCCACCGCCTCCACCGCCTCCGCCCCCGCCTCCTCCTCCTCCACCGCCGCTGGGTGAGTGTGGGAGGGACTGTTGTCCGGAGGAGCTGCAGTGCATCTGCGGCCGGTGCTTTGATCCAAAGGGGCCGCTGCCAGCGTGTGCTGCGCCAGGGCCGGGCATCTTCTACAGCTGCTGCGACGACGAGGGCACGCCGTGCAACCGCTGCAACAGCGACTGCTGCCTCGGCGAAGACGTGTGCTCGTGTGAGGGCACCTGCATCAGCAAGGACTCCCTGCAGCCCGAGTGCAAGCGTAGCAGCGTGCTTGAGCTGTCAACGAAAAAATGCTGTGAAAACGAGGACGTGTTCAAGCGGTGCTCGGGTAGCCCGAAGTAGAGTGGATGCAGCCACTCCTTACCATTTTCCTCTTGCCTGTGCTCTTCTCCACGCCCGTGACCTAACCAGATGTGGTGTGTCCTGCTCACCCTTGAGGTGGAAGGCCGCCGCAGATTCACTTCCTGTGCTACCATGTCTCAGAGGCCTGTCTGTTCATTCAACCAGGGATTCCTCCTGGCAGCCTTGGGGTATCGTGTTGAGGTCTGTTAGAATTTTTACTCTGATTGCCAGCATGAAGTATCGGTGTGGAGCAGGGATGTGCATGTGGCTGCTGCCTGGTGGAGTGAGGTTGTGATGATGCCTCCCACAGCACGCCCCAGAGGTTGCAGCCACCGCTGTGTCGCCGAGAAGCAAGTTCTGACTGGAATTTTACATCTATAGACACATCTTGTAAACTGATTCCAAGGTCGACCGAACATGCCTGCTAGTCGCTCAGCATATGTCGTTGCAAGAGGCCCCATGGCAAACAGATGCCATGGAAAACTGTGCCCCGCTGCAACGCCAGCGTCGCAACCCAAGCACCGCGTTATTGAGCAGCGTACCTGCAGAAACACTTCTACATTGGTTCGGTCGTCCGCAAGCACTTGCTTAATCCATGCGTGCAAGGCAACAGCTGGGTTTGCATGTAGGTTTCTAGGGCATAACAATACAGGGCTCCAGGGCACTGTCTAGAGCTGGAGGCCTTCTCAGTTGTGTTTGCTGCCTTCGGTGCACAATGAAAACTATGGCAAGTCAGAGTGTGCATGTGTTTGCGTGCAGGGCGATATGTTCCGAGGGACTGTTATATTTGTTTGTGCAGGTATTGCTTGTGCTGTCGTGTGCGTTGCCCCTTGGCAGTGCCTGGCTTCGGCTATATTTTAGATCTCCGTGTAAGACACTGTGAGAAACAGTTGCAAAACCAGGAATCGGGTGCAAAGCCAGGAAACCATCCACACATCGTGAGGGGGGAGGGGGGGTGCTCCACGCAGCAGGGGCGGGAAGAGGATATGGGTGGCAGCTGCCTAGTGCAGGCGACGATGACACGTGCTTGAGGATGCCGTGGTCTGCACATGACTCTGCACGTAGACCGACCAGCGCACCCTCCCCTTCCTCCCCCCCCCCCCCCCGGGCCCCAACACTCCCCGTCCCTGCCTCGGTCTTCCCCGCCCCGCCCTTTGCGCATTTCCACTGTAATCATTTTCGCGCGCCCCCCCGCCCACCCCGCCCGTTCCGGAGGGGGCGCCGCGTCTCCGCCTGTGCCACATGCGAGTACGGGCCCAGGCGATGCATGTCTGGTGATGGTGATGGCCTGCAGGTCACCGGCCCGGTTTCGGGCCATGGGTCCCACATTGTCCAGAGGCGGCGCTGTGGAGTGTGCCACCCAGTTGTGCTTGCTTCCCTGAGTGCATCATGCAGATCAAGGTGTTCATCGTGTGTGCATGTTGTGGGCCTTGAGAGGCGACAGATCGCGGGTGAGGCCACTGGTGTGCTCGTGTGTGCTTGCCTACGCATGGCGCCCCCTGGCGATGCCAGGCCTGTGATCCTTTCCCACAGGCCTCGGATACTTCCCACGTGTACCACGGTGCCCGAGGATGTCTAGAATCAGGCCAACGCCAGTATCCGCAGAATTATCATGCCTACGGCGCACGCAGCCGCCTGGGGCTTGTCAGGCGAGTTGCTGCTGTTGTGCTCATGAGTGCCTGCGGTGGTCTTTGTTGCTGGTGTGTGCAACCCCCCCTTGGTGATGCGGACCTTGGTTGCATTATCTGTGTGAAACAGCCGTCTCCTGGGGCATTGCAGGGGTCATAGTCCTGTTGACATACCGGAATCAGGTTTGGGGAAGCGGTTGATCATTGGATTCCCCAAGGGCTCCTTTAGTTATAGCTAAGACCAAGAAACAAAAAAGACACTCACTCCATAGAAGTGTCCAAGGCCCCTATAGCTAGTTATGCCCTATGGGCGTCCCAAACTCTTGTCTGAGGTGCCACGACGTCCGCGCTGCGGCTGGTCACACCATGGACCTGAGTGAACATCCCCCTCTGGAAGCCTACCATGCAGCCTACCATGTGCCCTGTGACCGTGTCATCGAGGCTGAGTTCTGTAAACGCCGCATGCGCACCGCGTCACGCTGGCTACGGCTGTCATCATGTCTATTCATGTTCTGTAGCCTACCCGCCAGCTGGAAAGGCGCCATGCATGCTCGCCATGCATGCTCGCCGGCCATGACTCCACTCCAGGTTGTGTACAGATTTATCCCCACGGGGGGCCAGCTTACATGCCAACAGCAATCGCACTGCGCCGGCGCCTGCGATCGTGGTCAGGAGTGCCTCTCGCAAAGGTGGGAGGCGTCCGCAAGCAGCAGAAACATGGACGCGATACGAGGAGGGCATTCTGGTCAGTTGGACGGGGCGACCGCCACCACACACATAAGTGCCCCACCGGCTCGCACCTGTGACCGTGTGCGTATACAGTTGTTCCAGGAAGATACTGCACATGCAACGTTCATTGCGCATCACCCGTACCCAACAGCGCTAGCGCATGCCTGCGCAACACAAGCAGTGGCGCTGCAGCATCCACGGCCTCCGCGCCGGTGCCTGCGCATATGCACATGCACATGGCTGTTCTGCTTTACATCCGGGGTTAAGAGCCCTCCCTTTAGACAAACCTGGTAAATTTATCACCAGCCTGACACCCCACCCAGCCCCCAAAGTCCGCAGGGAAAACGGATGTCTGCCAGCCCTGTGAGGCTGGGCTTGTGGTTCCAATGTGAGTGCTGATGGCTGCCAGACCAAGTCAGGGCCCGGCCCGAGGGCCACCGCCTCAGCCACCCACATCCACACGGTATGCTGCTTGCGCACCTCCCTGGCCAATCAGACATGGTGTTGCCATCCAAGATACGAGTCCAACGTTCTACACGCCGGGCAGGTTGGCGTATTTTGGTTCCGCCAAGTTCCTTGTGGATCCATTCATCTTCAGTGAAAACATCCAACGATTTGTGAAAACATCTGGCGCTTCCTCGCTTCGTACATCTTCATTGACGAGTTGGCTTATGCACGGGATGCTCCAATTTTGCGCTGTGCCTGCGCCGGTATCGGCGTACTCGAATGGTACGCATGCCGTTGATGCCGGTGAAACCGGTCCCTCGAATCCCATGCCGGTGCAGGCCGTTCTTGTAGTGATGGTTCTCGGCGCGGGCCACGATGCATGCGTATGGATCGGAGCCGGAATCGGCAGCCGCGAATGGAATTCAAACGGACTGATAGCAGCTCCGTGCAGGGTGCCGCGGCCGGTGCACAAGATCGCGGCCTTGTATCAACTCAGCCGCGCATATACACCCACGCCCGTCACGCCATTGTTCTGTCTTGCTTCAATTCCGGGTACATGCACCATCATATGGCAGTGACCGGATCTAAAGCAATCCGGCTCCGGGCGCGCTTCGAATTCGAAGGAGTTCCGCGTCACCATCACCACGCCGGCGCCCTGCGTCGCTCCTCGAATAATTTGGCAGTACATGCTGAGTAGGCAAGCATGCGGTCACCTTCGCGTGCTCTGCGGCGCTGCTGCTGCTTGCGGCCCTGTCAAAGCTGGCGGAAGGTGCGCCTCGCATCATGATATCGATAGCAATGCTAGCGCTGCACAGCATCGTGACACTCATCGGCACGGCCGGTACCGGTTCGCCGCTTTGCGGAGCTGGCCCCGTGGCACCTCGTCCACATCAGACCGCAGTAGTTCATTGTTACGTGCATCTGCGGTGATCATGTAAAGAACGCTGTCGCAGAGCGCGCATGCGTTCGCACGGCCCAATGTGAAGCATGTCAAGCTTGGTCAGAGTCTCGCCGGCAGCTGCGGCGCATCCGGCCACATGCATTCGAGCCTCGCGCTGGGCGCTTGCCATTGGATGGCCAGCCTGCACCACGCGCCTCCAACACTGCCTGTACAGCACTCACCAAACCGCAATGGGGCATAGTCCGCTGCCATCCCGGACAGCGCTCAAACAACACCTCACTCAAGCCTGCACACCTCACTCGAGTGGGTTTGACCCGCTTGAGAGGCGCGCTGTCATGCAGCCCAGCCGGAAGGCAGCCAGAGGTTTGGCGACACGATCCAGCGCCGCTTCGACTTGTAGCCGTGCCTTCCCCCCGACAGCCAGTGCGCCAGCTGCTGCCCGGCAGACCTCATCTGCGTCTGCGGCGGCTGCTTCGCCCCTGACGGCGCCCTGCCATCCTGCCCCCCTCCCGCCCCCCGAAGTCGTGTACACCTGCTGCAACAACAAAGGCGCCGAGTGCAACCGCTGCAACAGTGACTGCTGCCTCGGCACCAACACGTGCTCCTGCAAGGGCACCTGCCTCGCCGAGGGCGACCCCGAGCCAGAGTGCTCCGACGAGGTCTACTACGCAAATGGTAACCCAAGGCGTACCTGCTGCGACAGCCGGCCGTGACTGAGCGTTGCTCCGGCACCCCATCAGACCCCCCGCCGCCTCCCCCGCCGCCACCGCCGGCGGAGCAGAGTGGGGACGACTGCTGCCCCGTTGGCTCGAGCTGCTTCTGCGGGTGGTGCTTCGGGCCAAACGACCAACTGCCGCCGTACACAGTTGATGCCGGGGCCGGGCACCGTCTACAGCTGCCGCAACGACGAGGGCAGGCCATGCAACAAGTGCTGCCTCGGCGATGATGTGTGCTCGTGTGAGGGCTCCTGCATCAGCAAGGATGGACCGAGGCTCGAGCGCAGCAGCGTGCCAGAGCTGTCACCGAGGAATCGCTGCGGACATGAGGACGTGCGTGAGCGCTGCTCGGGCAGCTTGAAGTACCGTGGAGGCAGCCTCTCCTTGTCATTTTTGCTCATGTGCGTCATGTGCGTCACGCCCCTGCCCTAGCCCAGATCTGTTGCTATTGGGTCTTACGCATTCAACCCTGGAGGTGGAAGGCCGCCACAAGTGCATGTCCTGTGCTCCCACGTCTCACAGGCAGACGCCTGTCTGTTCATTCAGGCAGGACATCCTTCTGGTAGCCTCGAGGTATCGTCGCTGAGGTCTGTTGGCATTACTAATCTGATTTTCAGGATGTTCTGTCAGTGTAGAGCAGTGGTGGCTGCTGCCTGGTGGAGTGAGGTTGTGATGATGACTCCCACAGCAAGCCCCCCGGGGTTGGCGATGCAGCCACCGCTGTGTCGCCTGGTCTGACTCAGCCATCTGTATGTCTACATAGCCATATCCATAAGGACATTGCCACCTCCACAGCCTGGACCGATTGGACCGTCAAAGGCACACACGCGGGTGCAAGCCATGATCGTGTGTCAGTTCCTCGTCTCACACATCAGCACGCACCACTCTGCCACCACTCCATGCGAACGTGCTTGTGTTTCTGGAAGTCAGCGGCTGCATTCCACTGCATCTCACAGCTCTGTACTGCTGCTGTGATGGCAATGAGCACCCGCCAGGGCTGTGCACTGGGTTGTCTCGCCCCCTTGGTATGAGAACAGTTTCATGATACCAATGGTGCTTGGCGGTAGAGGCACAGTGTGAGCGGCTTCTCTTCACAGTGGCTGCATATCTTACCATGGGTGACAGCAAGAACACAGCTCGCGGACAAGCTTGTTCCTGGTGGTCTCCTGCCCAGTACGGCAGCAGCCAGGAATATCAGGAAGCAGGCCACGCAGTCAGAGGCATGGATCGTTGGCATCACTGAGCCATGCGGCATTGCAGCGTCATCCTCTGGCACACCTCGGCAACAAAAAATGCTGCGATCCCACGTGAGCGATCTTCCCACAAGATAGGTGTGGAGGCTATCAGATAGTACACGTAGTCCAGAGTTCGCTCCAGCTGGCGTGCGGTAGAGTGGCCGATAGCAAGAGCGGGGACCGTCTCGTTCCGGGCCGCGCGGTGCAGAGTCATTAGGAGGGGGGAAGACGATCAGACGAGAAGCCGGTTCATTGGCCTTGATTCAACGTCTATCGCATGCTTTCCAAACATAACAGTCGATCATACCAAGGAGCTTGAATTCTCAAGAACAGTGACGACGACACGCCATATCCAGATCAACTGCAGCTTAACATGATGATCTGTTCAGCCTACATTCTTGCATTTTTGCTTGTGGGAATTACACCGCCAGCACGAGGTGCGCCATGAACCCGTGCCCAGCTTGCGAACGGGCGCTCTCACACCCGGCGTGGCATCCATCAAAGAAATACGGTTCATGTCAAGCCGCTTCGCTGTAATTTCATGGCATGCGCTTCGGTTGCGACCATACTCGGCAACCGTTGTTTCGGGAGAGAGTTGCCCGTGTCGGTGGCCAGGAGATAAACCATGTTTTATTGCTAGCCATGACCCGAAGCAACAGCTCCACCCCCCGTTACACAGTACACACGATTCTTCTGTTCAGTCTGGCGCGCGATCACAACATTTACATCTCGATTTGCTGTGTTTCATCTGATCATGCGACAGTCACGCTCGGTCCACTCCGCAGAGCCCCGCTGCCTGATACATCAAACTGCATCCATCTGCACTTCCCGTGTCAACTCTCAAGCCAGGCAGCAGTGCTATCTACGCCATTCTGAACCATGTCGATCTAGAATAAGTCCAGCTGAGCCCGCCGCAAACTTGACCCACAGACTACCCACGTGCACAGCTATTCCCACACTGAAGTTCTGTGCCATATTTCGGCGCCGCTGCAACAGTCAGCTTCTTGTAAGAGCCCACATTCCGTGCCGCAAACCTCGTCGTCAACGCCTTCAACTCTGTGCACATGCCCATCGACTGTCGGCCAGGTGACCGCATGGCATCGGCGGTTCTAAGCTGCCACAACAAGCGGCGCAGAGACAGTCGGCGGTTCGTAACAGGTGTAACACGTTGACTCTGACAAGTTCTATCCCTGCACATCTGTTGTATGAAAGATGGCCGTCTTTTCAAGTGGTGAGCCCCCGGCGGTGTTTTCAAGCGGCAGCACCGCGCACCCAACTGCGCCTTACGGGGATTCCACATGGGGTGCCATTTCATCCATTGCCATTGCCACTTTGCCCAAGTGGACGGGGTGCCACGTCTGCCGTGGCGTGTCAACTGCGCTTGTACATGCCGAGGGGCAGTGAGCGACCCTGCCGCTTGATTGTCTGTGCGTCTCGCTTTGTTGTGACATCTACCTTCTCCATACAACCCTCCTCCCACTAGTGCATTGATACCTGCACACATACGGCCATTCCAGGCGTCACTATCGCGCTGCAGGCCAGCACCACAGCATGGATGGATGCACAGACTGCTGCCGCGACGACGAACTCTGCCTCTGCGGCGGCTGCATCACCCCCAGCGAGCGGCTGCCCCATTGCCGCCCGGGCCTCTCCATCGCTGATGCCTCCTGCTGCAACGATGCCGGCGCGGAGTGCACGCTGTGCAACGAAGACTGCTGCCTTGACACCGACAAGTGCTCCTGCAAGGGCACCTGCCTCGCTGAGGACGACCCGGAGCCGGAGTGCGACCCAGACGACTTGACGCCCTCCGGCCGCCCTAAGAACACGTGCTGCGATGCCGGCGCGGCGGAGGACCGCTGTACCGGCAAGCGCACGCCCTCACCGGTGCCGTGCAGGAGCGACTGCTGCCCTCAAGGCTCGACCTGCTCAACCTGCGGCTCCTGCGCCCCGGACGGCATCGTGCCGCCGCTGTGCGGCTTCCCGCCGGGCCTTCAAGTGAGCTGCTGCGACGATGAGAACAACGCGTGCACACGATGCAATGAGGAGTGCTGCCTGGGAGGTGCCACGTGCTCGTGCAAGGGGACGTGTGTCGAAGAAGGCGACGACATGCCGGAGTGCGGCCCGGACGACTACTTTGTGTTTATTGGGCACCCGAAGAGGAACTGCTGTCAGGGTGAGGCGGCGGCGAAGCGGTGCGCGGTGCTGCCGCCGCCGCCGCCGGAGTCATGCAACAGGGAGTGCTGCCCGCGGGGCAGGTTCTGCTCGGGCTGTGGGCGGTGTGAGCCGGAGGGTACGATCCCGCCGCTGTGCGGCTTCCCGCCGGGGGTGCAGGTGAGCTGCTGCGACGATGAGGACAATGCATGCACGCGATGCAACGAGGACTGCTGCCTTGGGCGAGCGGTCTGCTCTTGTAAGGGGACATGCGTTGAGCCGGGCCAGGACATGCCGGAGTGCGGGCCGGAGGATTTCTTTGAGAATGGGCCGAAGAGGAACTGCTGTCAGGGAGATGCAGCGGTGGAGCGGTGCGCGGTGCTGCCACCGCAGCCGCCGCAAGATAATTGCAAGAGTGACTGCTGCCATGAAGGCACGACCTGCTCCGGCTGCGGCCAGTGCATCCCTGACGGCGTCCTGCCGCCGCTGTGCGGCTTCCCGCCGGGGGTGCAGGTGAGCTGCTGCGACGATGAGGACAACGCGTGCACGCGATGCAACGAGGAGTGCTGCCTGGGAGGTGCCACGTGCTCGTGCAAGGGGAAGTGTGTCGAGCAAGGCGACGACATGCCAGAGTGCGGCCCGGACGACTACTTTGACTTCAACGGGCTGCCGAAGAAGAATTGCTGCCAGGGTCCCGCAGGGGCGGAGCGCTGTGCTGCCGTGTAGCGGCAGGGTTGGGTCATCGGGCCGGTCATCGGGCAGGAATCACAAAAACCCTTTTGGCTGCCACTGTCGGCGGCAAGCGACAAAGACCGTCGAATAACTTGAAAGGTCATTTCAAAGTATGTACCAAAAGGCCAAACAGTAAGTACGACATGCGTTGTACATGTGTGTCAGTATTGCGGATGGATGCCAAGAACGTGGGCGCCGACGAGTGCAGCTTGAAGGCACACGGCTATTCGTGAATAACACAAGGAAGGCAAGAGCATGTCCGAAGATCCCAGCAGACTATCGGAACGAGCTGCTTGTTGGCTCATGCAGCGCATCGAGCAGACAGACGCCTTCGACCACAGCTTTCAATTGAAACCAACCAGCCCACGACAGCGCTAGACTTGCGATCGCCAAGTGGATGCGTGTATATAAATGCGCCGATGCAACCAATGTGCGCGGGCAGAGTCATGCATGTGGCCGAGGCGCGCATGCAGTCATGGGCACCGTCCGAGTTGCCAGCGCACAACCGCAGGTGGTCCGGCCGAACGTGCTGCTTACAGGATCAGTACGTTGCCGTCCATGGGGAGTGAGGACACGTCAGGGCCTCAAAGGGTTGGTGTTCGTTGCGGTGACACGTGGCATGCGGGGTTGAGGCATGGCAATGGGAATGGGGCTTGCGGCGGCGGCAGAGCACCGACCCCTGTGCCTCAGGCAGAAGGCGCCGGCCAATCAAGGTCCATGTGACCTTGTGTCTAGCATGGCTTGAGAGCACTGGACCTATTGACTGCATGCCAGCGATGGCGTGTGCATGATGTGAGGGAGGCGCTTGGGCAGACCGAGAGCAATGTGGTGTCCGGGGTGGAGGCACCAGGGAGCCTTGATTCCGGCATAAGCTGTAACTGCAACATCTGCATTCCGTGTGTGCACATGTGATTGCGCTACAGATGGTGCTTGTTGTGCGGACTTGTGTCTGTACCATGCTTTCAGTGTGGGCATGCTGGAAAATGCTGCGGCCCAACATGACATGGGCCAGCTGGTGCACGCGGTGCGGAGGGGGCGCCCACCCTCCCTCCTCCTGCACGTCGACTGCGGCTTTTGACACAACCTGGTCTACTCGTCGTATGTCCCCACATGTACACACCTCTGGTTGCGGGCGCGGCTCAATGGGCGGCCGGTTCTACCTGGGCCGCCTGTTCCGACCGACGGCCTTGCGCTGTGAGTTGCCCCCTGCAAGGGGGCTGCTTCCCGCTCATGAATCCGCAACGAATGGCCTTCACTACCATCACCTCCGTACCAGGCCGGTCCCCCGTCCCCTCCGTGCTGGACAGCTCGCCCTCCCCAGCCCCTCTTCTTCCTCTATTTGCCACCCCTCCTGCTGCCAGCTCCCCCCTCCCTCCCCTTTCCCATCCTACATGATCCCGGACTCTAACCAGCCCGCCCTCACCCGCACTGGCGTTTGACCCCCCTGTCACCCCCGCCCCAGCCACTCCTGTTCGCGGGCCCCCCGGGGGAGGGGGTGCCGCGTGCTCGCCCTCGCCGTCATGGGTGATTGCCTGTGACATGCTTGTTTGGCGACGGTGGGGTGTGCATGCAGGGCTCTGGGGCGAGCTGGATTCCAGGGGCGGCTCTGTTTGGGTCAGGGTGTTCCTGATTTGCAGGTGCTGCATGTGGGGCATTGTGCGTTGTCTGGCGAGTGGTGTTACTCTTGTCTGATGATCATGTATGACATTCGGGTCAGTGGGTGGTTATGGGTGTGACGTCTGTTTGGATTGTGTGGTTGTTCGCTTGTGTTGTTGTTTTGCCGATTGCTTGGGTTGACTTGTGATTTTAACCCTTGGCGCTGCCGGGATTTCGGGTTCATCTCCGTGTAACACACCTCTGGTATGAATTCGTGTTCCCAGCAGAAGTTGATGCACTCGAGGATCATGTTTTGCAATGCTGAGCCTCCCTTCCCTAGCAATTCACAAATGGCGTTGTCATACTGTCCACATCGGCATCGGATTCAGAGAACAACTGAGTCAAAGGAACAGCCCGGCATCGCCAAGGGTCAACGCACAAGTCAGCACACGCAATGCTCCGTGTGACTGCGCGTTAGCATGCAGGCCAATGCGAAATTTGGCAGGCCTCTCAAACACAACAAATCCAAATGATTGGGACTACTATTCAGGGGTGTGGCCCAATGAATGATGGCGGGAATTAAACTGATCCTGGCTGACTCCGCACTGCGCAGGAGCAGACGATCGAAACATATTCCTACAGAGACGAATGGTACGATGTGCAGCCACCACTGCCAGTTTTCACACTGTGCCTCTACCGCCAGCACCATTGAGATCAGAACAGGCTCTGATACATGGGTGTAGCAGAAGGCGAGACACTCCAGCGCAGCATGTTGACGGGTGCTCAGTAACACAGCAGTTTTTGGGGCAGAACTTGTCACCAGAGCAACAGTACAGAGCTGTGCCTCAGATGGATTTGCAGGAGTTGCAGCCCCTGCTTCAGGAAACACAGCAGCAGCCTTGCACACGCGCACATTCACATGGAGTGGTGACAGAGCGGTTCGTGTTGACAGCCGATGAGGAATTGACTCGTGCATGCGCAAGAATGAGCGACAGAGACCGACCTCCGCCTCGAAACGCTGGCGAGAGGGCGGATGGCAGGTCATTGAGCCAACAGATGCCACATCTTCAGTAAAACATTGCAGCATCTTCCTCTGGCACCTCTCTGCCAGAGAGACGCTGTCATCCCACGTGAGCGATCTTCCCACATTACGTGTGGAGGTTATCAGATAACACCCGTAGCCCAGAGTTCGCTCGAGTTGGCATGCCGTACCGGAGTGGCCGGTAGCAAGAGCCGAAATGGCCTCGTCCCATGCCACGCATTTCAGAGTCATGAGGGCATGAGGAGAGCGATGAAACGACAAGTCGATCTTCTGGACTGCATATAACGTCCAGTGCACGCTTTCCAAATGCTACAGTCGATCAAACCACGGGGCTTGAATTCTGAAGAACAGTAAAGGCGACACGCCATATCCGGGATATCTAAAGTTCAACATGATGATCAGTTCATCCTACATTCTTGTACTTTTGCTTGTGGGAATCACAGCCCCAGTACGAGGTGCGCCACGAACCCATGCTTGCGAACGGGCGCTCTCACGCTCGGCGTGCCATCGACCATAGTGTTGCGCTTCTAGCGACTAAAGTAGCTGCGTTGCAACGTCTCGGTATGAGCTTCGGCTACGACCATACTCGGCAACCGTTGTTTCGTGAGGGAGGTGCGCGTCGGAGCGGCCACTGACACCGGGAGACCTTGCCATGGGTGTGTGTTACACGGAGATGAACACGACAGCCTGGCATGCCAGGTACCCCACTTGTAGCAGTGGAACAACCCCATGCAATAAATAGCCCCGGGATCCCGCACGCCCTAGAATCCTGCACGCACACCGCACTGTCGCCCAACAAGCTTGGCATGGGACCTGGGTGTCAGTGACAAGGAGATAAACCATGTGTTATTGCTAGCCATGAGCCGAAGCAACACCTACAGCGCCGTTACTCACTGCACGAGGTTCTGCCATTTTCAGTCACGCATGTAGCACACCGCTGTGTGTTCGTCTGACCTTGTCACACTCTGTCACACTCTGCAGAGCTCCGCTGCCTGATACAACACACAGTAAGCATCTACTCTTCCGTCATCTCTCCAGCCAGAATTCACTCCTTACCACGCCGCCCTGAGCGATCTACATCGCACCAGCCTGCCCTGCAAAGTAAGTCCAGCCAAGCCAACCGCAAAGTTTTCCACTGCCATTCCCTCCCTGATCATGAACGCCTGCGTCCGATGCGCCAACGCGTTCAACTGTGTCCATGCCCATCGACTGTGGCTGTGGTGGCCAGGTGGCTTGTGTTTCCAGGCGGTGGGAAATGAATGCTACTACTACTATGAACACAATCGCGCGCCACCACCTCGCTTAGCACAGGAGGAGGCCCTGTGAGTTGCGTGCGGTTGTCTGAGGGGGGTTTCCAGGTGGTTTACCCCCTTGGCCCATGGTCCCGGTTATCCGGAGATGTCAAGGTCGTTGTAGGATATGGCGAGGTAGTGCCACATTTACATTTACATTTACAATGAGAGGCGCGGAGACAGTCGGCGGTTCGTTAGTGAACTCACTTCGAACAGATGTAATCATGTTGATTTTTACGTTCTCTATCCCTACACATCCAGTGACTGAAGGAGTGATGTGCTGATCTGATTCAAGACGGTGTATGTTGATGCTCAATGCAACACTGTCTCCGCGTCTCATGATATCACTGTGTAATCACATTTGCTACACGAACACCACCCTAGGCCTCACCGACCAGGTGACCAGGCTCATGTACAGCATGATGAACATGATGGCGCTCGTGGTATTTATGTGCATCGGCAGCAGTCTACCATTTCTGTACTGCCCTATGTCACCAGTGCAGTGATGTCAGCATATGGCACAACGGTCAAGGCGCCACTGCCGCGCTGCAGGCCAACAAAGCAGCGCCGACGGATGCACCGACTGCTGCGACGATGACGCACTCTGCCTCTGTGGCACCTGCGTTGCCCCCCGCGAGCGGCTGCCGCTGTGCCGCCCGGGCCTCTCCATCGCCGACGCCAGCTGCTGCAACAATGGCAGCAACGAGTGCACGCTGTGCAACGAAGACTGCTGCCTTGGCACCGACAAGTGCTCCTGCAAGGGCATCTGCCTCGCTGAGGACGTCCCCGTGCCGGAGTGCGACCCAGACGACTTCACCCACACTGGCCAACGGAAAAAGACCTGCTGCGACACGGCGGAGGACCGCTGTACCGGCAAACGCGTTCCCCCTCCGGTGCCGTGCAAGAGTGACTGCTGCCATGAAGGCACGACCTGCTCCGGCTGCGGCCAGTGCATCCCTGACGGCGTCCTGCCGCCGCTGTGCGGCTTCCCGCCGGGGGTGCAGGTGAGCTGCTGCGACGATGAGGACAGCGCGTGCACGCGATGCAACGAGGAGTGCTGCCTGGGAGGTGCCACGTGCTCGTGCAAGGGGACGTGTGTCGAGGACGGCGAGGCCGTGCCGGAGTGCGGCCCGGACGACTACTTTGACTTCAACGGGCTGCCGAAGAAGAACTGCTGCCAGGGTTCCGCAGGGGCGGAGCGCTGTGCTGCCGTGTAGCGCGCGCCGCAGAGCGCTGGCATGGCGGCCGCACAGCGTGCATGAGCGGCCTCCGCCGAGCTGCGTGGCGTATGTGGGTGCGCTGTTGCAACCAATGTGCGTGTGTGGCGAAGGTGCGTATGTGTAGGTGCAGCGTAGTGCACGGTTCGAGTGGCAAGTGCACAGCAGCAGTTGGCCTGGCTGCATGTGCTGGTTTGAGGAATAGTATGTGGCTGTGTATGGTAGTTGAGCAGACGTCAGGGATCCACATTGGTTGGTATGGGCTGCAGTGGGGTTGCGGCATGACCCCCACGAGAGGGCTCCGGGTGGCACCCTTGCATCAGCCAGATCTTCGAAGGCCACGGTCCACGGGAGCTTGTATGTATCCAGCATGGCCTAGCCTGAGAGTACTGGACTGGCACTGGCTGCATCATGATGGCAGCGATGGCATGTGCATGATGTGAGGATCGATGGCAGTTAGGCAGGCTGTGAGCCACGGGGTATATATCCAGAGTGGAGGCAGCAGGGAGACTGGATTCTTACGAATCATAAGCCGCAATTACGACAAGTGCAGTTTGTTACAAGCATGCGACAGGCCTGCAGATGCTGCATAAGCAGACTGAGGCTGTAATGATACTTGTGTCCGCCTCTAGAAAAGCGTTCTGTTGGCATGGCAAACCATGCTGCGGCCTGACGTGACGTGGGCCACATGGGTGGACATGCGGCTGCCGAGCTATCTGGGATCCAGCTGCCCTCATGGTCCTGCAGTCGTTCATGGCGTACTGTCTCCCTTCTCCCTATGTGCAGTCGGGCAGGCGGCTTCTAGGGCGGTCCTTGTGTCTGCTCATCCCGCCCTCCGCCCCGTTCTGAGGCCGACGCCCCCATTTGTTTGGCATGACACCTGTGGCATGGCACCTTAAGCTTGTTGTGGCACAACGTTGCAGCAGATGTTAGAACAAATTTGACAGCTGCTACAATGCAGATGCCACTCGTGTGGGCCGTGAAGCCCTGCCTCCGAGACGCTGCGCAAACAAGCCAGACGCGTACGCGTACGCGCAGGAATCTAAAGTTTGATGTGTGTCATCTAGATCTGCAGATCATGACACCACCGTTGCCGATCACAAACCTCAATTGTTAACATGCTGACACGTGTACTGTTGGCAAGGAGCAACAAAACGTGAAGTGGTACTGTAGCACGCTCGCTGTGTGTGTGCTTTGCAGTTGCAGCTTCTGTGTGTAGGTGAAAGTGGCTAGTGAAGAGCCTGGGCTGCTGTTGTCTGATTCCATGACCTTGGTCCACTTTGTGGGTTTGCCCTTTTACTCTTTTGTAACTACAAAACGTGAACAAAATGTGAAAACGCAAAACCCAAGCACTCACACGTATCCGACCCCGAAACGTGGGCACCAACGAGCACCCTCATCGTATGCATGGCCCTGAGGAACTCCCTCATGCACGAACCTACAAAGCTGTCTAAATGACCAGGAGCCATCCCTTCAAAAAAGGTGTACGCGGCGTTTGGTCACAACCATTGATTTGCTTTTATTTTTTCAGCTGCAGCATGCCATGCGCGCGGAGTGCTTTATAGGCATGTGGTAGTAGGCACTGGTATATCTAAGCAGCATCCTTGATGGTGATCGTCTCGGATACCAGTGACCACGTGTGCACGTCAACATAAAGTCATGGGAGACAACTGCGAAGCCCCAGCAACTTGAATCTGGGGTGCTGTGCGTCGAGGCCGTCCACAGTTTTTGTCTCCACCGCTGCACAACATGTAGCGAGTTGTGTTCATCACTTGATAAAGCAACCCAGGCCACAGCAGGCATGAAGTGCACCAACAGAGTGTCAACGTGTGGCCGTCGTTACCAGTGCACATATATTCGAGCTTACAGCAGCCAGCGCCATATAGCTAGCTAGGTGGGACTGCGCATGCTCTCGCGAAACATCACATCCGGAGACATCTTTAGTTTTCACACCCCACGCTTGTTGACCGACAAACATGCCCGGCCCTGCTATAGGCATAGACCTCGGCACCACTAATTGCTGCGTTGGTGTCTGGCAGGACAATCGCGTCGAGATCATCAGCAATGACGTCGGCAAGCGAGTGACGCCTTCGGTTGTGGCTTTCACCGACGATGAGCGACTCATTGGCGAGACAGCCAAGGAACAGGCCCACAACAACGTCAAGAACACGTGCGGGGCCCGAACTTCTGGACCTGTCGCTGAGTTTGTTTCCTGATTGCTGGAGCCTGCAGCTGTATGGCATGATGGGGTCAGCTTGGCACAGCGTTGCCTCGAGCCCATGATCGCCAAATCATGCAGGATATACGACGCAAAGCGGCTGATTGGACGAGCTTACTCCGAGGACGTTGTGCAAGCCGACATGGAGACATGGCCGTTCACTGTCATTGAGGCACATGGGGGCATGCCCAAGATCAGAGTTTATCATCACGGACAGGCCAAGGACTTTGCGCCCCAAGAGATCTCAGCAGTCATGCTGTCCAAGCTGAAACAGACCGCAGAGGCGTTCCTCGATGGCAAGGTCACGGACGCAGTCGTCACAGTGCCAGCGTACTTCAGCGACGCCCAGCGAGCCGCCACCAAGGATGCCGGCAAAATCGCAGGCCTCAATATCCTGCGCATCATCAACGAGCCAACTTCTGCGGCGCTGGCGTACGGATTTGACAGGTCCAAGAACGTCAAAAGCAAGGTGCTCATGTACGACCTTGGCGGAGGCACCTGCGACGTGTCCATCCTGGAGATCCAGAATGGCAACTTCAAAGTGCTCGCTGTCAAAGGGGATACTCACCTGGGAGGCCAGGACTTCAACATGTGCCTGGTGGACCATCTAATCCAGGTTTGACTTTAGAAATGCCGCATGATCTGCATGCATTTGCTCAACCCCGGCCTGGCTCCCCGGGCCCGTGTGCATGCTATGCTCCAGTCCGTGCAAGGCCAGGCAGGCGGAGTGGACGTCAACCAGTGAGTGAACGTCAACCAAGCCGCTGCGTGTGCCACCAGGCGGCCAGTTTCATGTGTGCACCTGCTTGATTCTTGGGCGGCCAGTTGCAAGTTCAATTGAACTGCAAGCGCAGAACATTCTTGCATGCGCAACACACAGAGTATATATACGTAGTGAGCTTTGCGGCGGTGCACTGCTGTAATGCTGGTGTGAAGTGTGACTGAGGCTGGACTGTCTTGCACGCATGTCTCTGTCTCCATGCACTGTGAAGGCCGCACCTTGCGGCACGCGCGTTCCGCAGACGGCTCCGCGGACGGCTCGTTCTGTATGCAGGAGATAAAGAAACAGCAGTCGATCGATGTTTCTGACGACGCCCGGGCTAGAAGCAAGCTGCAGAAAGCGGCAGAAAGCGCGAAGCACGAGCTCTCTGTGAGAAATCGTGCCGCCGTGGAGGTTGAGAATGTGTGCAATGGCATTGAGCTCAACACCAGCGTCACGCGTGCCAGGTTCGAGCACCTGTGCGCCGACCTCTTTGAGCGCAGCATGCTCCCGGTGGACGAGTGCCTGCAAGATGCGGACCTGCGGCCCGAAGACATCGATGAGGTCGTGCTGGTTGGGGGCTCGACGAGGATCCCCCGCATCCAGGGGTTGCTGCGGCAGCATCTGAACGGCAAGGAGCTCAATAAAAGCGTCAATCCAGACGAGGCCGTTGCGTATGGTGCAGCCATACAAGCTGCCATGCTCACGCAGCAGTACCATCCCAGATTGCAGAGGCTCACGCTGCAAGATGTCACCCCCCTCTCCCTGGGCATCCGGGTGTTCCCATGCTTTGTGGATGTGGTTGTTCCAAGAAACACTCCCATTCCCGCTTGCCTTTCCTGTGGTAATTACTGCAACCTCCATGACGATTGTGAAACCATCGAGTTTAGTGTGCATGAGGGAGAGGGCCTGCTGGCCACACAGAAGAGCCGCATCTGCTCCTTCGAACTGTCTGGCCTGCCCACAGGCCCCAGGGGCTCGCAGCGGTACGAGGCCACATTTGAGATTGACGAGAATGGCATTCTGACAGTGAAGGGGATGCACCAGGGCACTGGCCAGTGGGAGGATGTCACACTGGACTACGGCAGCAGCCGCCTCTCAGACCACGCAGTGCAGGAGATGCAGCAACGAGCTGAAAGCTTTGACCAGACAGACAGAGCAGCAGCCGAGCGTCACCAGGCCAAGAATGTGCTCTTGCAGTATGCCTACGGTGCTCAGCGTGCCCTGGAATCTGGGCTTGCAGGCATGCTGCCAGAGGATGATGCTGACTCTCTGCGTACGACAGCACAGTTGGCCATTCAGAGGCTCAACTCGGAAGCCAGCCTGCAAGACACTCATGAGTATCGTGCCAAGAAAGCAGAGCTTGAGGACTTTGCTGAGGCTTTACTCAAGCGAGGCAAGAACAGTATGCTTCCGGATACCAGCTGCAGACATGTGATGACCACCGGTCGCCATCTCCTGCTGGACAGACACGAGCCGACTGATTTATTGACTGACCGAGCGGTTTTGTTCCATGTGTGTGCATGCAGCCGCTGCAGCATGGTGCCTGGCATTCTGCATGAATTGTGCATCGACACAGTGCATGTTGAAACAGTGAAACTGCGTCAGGGTGGTCAGCAGTGTATCTGTGGGTCGCTGATTCCAAAGGTGCATATTTCTGACATTGATCTGCCAGTCCGCCATGTTGCAATCCATGTGCAGGGCGGGGACGTGCCTTTGACGTCCCGAAGGAGATCTTGTCTGCAGCTGGAGAGGAGTTTGCATCGACCATTCTGACTGTGCTCATGGGCGGACTGTGAGACAGCAGCCAAGGCATGTCGATGTGGTCCGCTGCAGGCAGCAGGAGCATGGCAACGTGGAGCCTGCCGTTGCCATGGGTACTGTTGACGCCACTACCCATGTTGACGCCACTACCCACTTCCTGCAAGAAGTTGAGACGAGCGACCTGATACTTGCACACGGTGTTCTGTGTTTAAATTGTACAGCAATGGCCACCAATGTGCCACTGTAGCATAGGAGATGTCTACGTTGTGAGACGCGGACTGCCAGTGCTCTGTATACTATAGCATGCAGGCTACCTGTAATCCCTTGGGTGCACATGTATGCATGTGGTCTTACGCATCAGTGCCAAGAGACGCAGCCCTCGGTTTGCCATGTGCGTTTGTAGTGAGTGTTTGCGTCCAATTGGAGTTAACTGTCCTATATATATATGCCTGCTTTGCAATTGACAAGCAATGCTCCTGCACCAACTGTCAGCCCAGGTGGTATATCTGTCATCAGCAATTGCGCTCAGGCCAAGCCAGCGCAGTCACTGGCAGCGCAGCCCATGATCAGTATTCAGCATGGCGAGTACTCGATGCACATCGCGCCAGGGTGACAAGATCCGGCAGCAGAACGACGTCATCCGTCATCCGGGAGCTTGCTGCAGAGGTGGTACGACTCAGCCATGCATGATGGGGTACAGTCCGTGCGAGTCGTACCAAGTGGTTCCTGCACCACCTGCCGTACAACCACAAGGTCTAAGTCATCATTTCTGGTGCACTTTGAGCAAGTGTGCATACAGAGCTTGTTCTTTCTGTGTCTCAACATGCAATTTTATTTCCAGACATGAAAGCACAGCTTGACCAAGGCCAGTTTCTGGGTCACCATGCCCATGGTGCACCTTGTCCTAACACCATGACTGCCCAAGGCTTTCTTAGCCAGATCGCGTGGTCGGGCCAACCCGTCTGTGTTGCTATATATAGAAAGCTATGAATAGTTTCAATGTGCTCTGTAATGTGCCAAAGTGACACGGATAAGTAGCAGTGCACATCATACATCATTCAGGTTAACACCAGTCGCTATCATGGAACACTGAGTGGCTGATCACCTCAGTTCTGTGCAATACCCAATCCTACTCCTCACATGCATATGCAGAATATTCTTCCCATGCAAGCGATATCGCGAAACAATTGCTGAAGCTGCAGCAGACTTCTCTCTAGCTGTGCTCACAGCAAACAGCCCATGTAAAGCAGGCTGTCAGCAGACACCAGCACATACACCCACTCTGTACATGCGCGAGTTTGCATCAAGCAGGTCACTGGGACAGTCTGCTTCCACCATGTGATGTATTATGCTGCATGAGCCAAGGCTAAACCATGTCCACGTCATGGCTGTGGTCCAGAGGCACGAGATGACTGTCCGCCACCGCAGGCAGCGTGGGAAAGACAGAGGCCGGCTGGGCATGCACAGGTCTACTCCAGCTGGAAAGGGCTTGTACAGCTTGGTGCCCATGGTAGCTGCTGCAATGCTCATCATGCCTGCTGCGATTATTCCGTAGCTGTACGCCTGTCATCGATATCATATTCACAGGCATCGGTACCTCCATGGTATGGTCTACATCCATCGCCTCTGCCGTGACAGACCCATCTTCCTGACCTCTCACGACCGTGTCCGATCGCGATGAGCTCACTCGTACTATCCGCTGGAAAGTTTTTTTGCAACGACCCATCACACGAGCTGCGGGTCTGCGGATACGCAAGGGGGACAGCCTATCACGCACCGCCGCACCAACGGACTGGACGCGATCAAAAAAGTTATCACATGTCTGCTGTAGCATGCTTGGGCGCTCTACAGCAAGCTCAGGATGGACAGGGTGTGGTCGTTGCTCTGTCTGAGCAAGGCGCTGGCCAGTGGAGTCCCGGCTGCTTGCCTCGCGGGCAGCAGTGACGCCTCTGCTGGTGCTTGCATCTTGCCCATGGAACTGTACACACTGTTCGATCATGGCTGCCTGTTCCTTTAGCTCCGCAAGTGTGCCCTCATACTCCTGCATGCGGACCCCCATCGAGATGCATGACTAGCTCCTGAGCACCATGCAGGCCTGTGCTACAAGTTATGGCCTACACACATAGCTCCATGACTGAGCTGGCAGCAGGAAGATGGAAAGCATGCATCCCGGGAGCAAATAATCGGGTATCATGCCAAACCCATGCGGGCATTGGCCACGGCACCGCTACACGTGCACATAGGGGCGGGCAAAACAGAAGCAGCCCATAATGCAACAGTCAGAGTACGAATCTATCATGCGGGTTGGAGTGCGCCTGCAGCAGCTGTGCAGCAGTATAATCTTAATTGCCATTTTATAGGTTTCCCTGCAGTCTCTGTGGCCTGAACCACACCTCCGTGGCAACACCACCCATGTTTGCCAGCAACTTGTCGGCTTCTTGCAGAACGGCTGACATTGCCTGCAGTGCAGGGAGGTACCCGTCTGCTAGCGTCGCCGCCCAGGCATCCCTCATCTTGCCCTGCAGCTCAAGCATATACTCTTCGAGTGCATTGCAGGCTCTCTCCTTGTCAAGTTGTGCCTGATCTTCACATGTCATCTTGTCTTCTTCAGCTGTCCATGCGGGCAGTGATCTCTGAACGTCCCGCACCCATCGAGAGTACCGCACGCTGTAGGAACCTTGATGCACCTGCGGCGCCACGGTGTCTGTACAAAGCGTGTACGCACTACTTGTAAGAACGTGATTCAATGAACATACAGGTACAGTTGCTGCATTCGATGGTGCAGCAAGTGTGTACCGGTTGATACCTAGGAGCTACACGTGCAGCCTTGGACCGATCTGTGCAGCCTGGCACGCGCATATTCCAACAGCTAGCAAACACCATGCATTCATGTCCATCCATTGGCGTGCACGTGTACCTCAGTCGTGACATTAGAGCAGATGTAGGACACACAACCATGTCACATGGTCCATGTGAACCTCCTGTGATGAGAAATGAGCAAACCCACACCTCTCTCGAATACCTGCATGGCCAGTCACTGAGGTGCGAATCCGCATATGTTGCAACAGCTTCTGCTGATGGTATACTGCTGTACACGTGTTGAATTATAGGGTGCCCGCTTCCAGTCATGCCTAGTATGTCCGTCTGTGTGTTTGGGCTTGTGGCAGCACGTGTAGCTGGGCCTTGAGATGGATTCACATGGTGCAAGACGTCGCAGGTGAAGTCCACTCCCTCTTGCTTGACGAAGACGAGTCCGTCGTGGCTCCTGGAAAACGAAGTTTTCCACTGCACAAACTGCTGAAACCGACCGACAGGTGGCTTGGCCTCTACTGTTGCAATTCTTGTCATGTTCTGCAGACACGAATGGGTGTCCCCATTTTGAAATGTTGGAAACTTTGTACATGTGTACCGCTCAATCGTTCGATGGACCATCACGGACATCTCTACTCCCGAATATGAACTGTATGCCATGTGGATGAGTGATGGCAAGCAACAACCTCTGGTCAAAATCAAGCTGATCCCTGACCCTAGAGCTGTATGCATGTATGCTATACAGCAGTGACACCGACATGGTGATGGCGATACAACTAGTGGTCACCTGGATGCTGTCATCAGCGGAGTCGCTATAAATCTTCAGCCGCAAACCATATCCTCTGGGAACATCTATGGTTTTATTGCGAATCGCTAGAGGCTCGCCCTCAAACAGGGGGGCCGCTAAACGCACGTCCGGTGCCGGTGCGGCCACACAGACGGTGCGGAAGGGGTACACGTCGGCAACCGACACCCGCCTCCCTTGCCACACGCCATGCTCCATTGCAGCATGCAGCGCACATCCACGTGCCACGCCCTCTTTGTGGTTCATCGTACTGCATGCAGGGAGCTGGCGACTATTCTCTGGGCTTGTGTCTGTGCAGCATGTGCAACGTCTGGAACGCACACATCACTCAACTGGAGACAATATGCCTTTCTGCCACACCACATGTTGAATGCATGAATGTTATGGCCTGTAGCATGGCTCAGAACATGTGGTGGACTGTTCCTGCAGACGACTGAGACAGCACTGCCGCTGGCGTGTAACAACAAGAATGAGATTGGCAAAGCTTGTACAGAACAGATTTCGTGCACCAGCCTGTGCATCGCTGTGCAGACAGGTGGGAGGCAGCACCACTTTGGATCTTGATTCAGCTGGAACACACTCCGAATGACTCTCACAACTGCTGGTGTTCGAGATGCGCCGCCCACCCTCTCAACAACATCAATGTTAGCAGCAATACATCCAGCGTTGGCCAGCGCCTGACCGAGTGCCCTCTCTATGCGGCATGTGAGGTCGCCACACAAGCTCTCCAACTTGTTGGTGGACATGGAAGATCTGCATCAGCGCTCTGACCCGATCAAAGCGTTGGCAAAGCTAGATTACAGACAGGCAAAATGGTTGATTACTATTCATAGTAGTCATAGTATGGATCGTAGAGACTGGCCCGGCGCGTATCACCACAGCTCATGGACGATCAGCATTCTCACATATGCATGGAAGACGTGTATTGGTAGGCCATGGTCACTGTGCAGGAGACCGAGGTATGTGATGAGGGCCTACCTGAAGTCGTGATCACCCATGAGGCTGTCAATGTGTATGTGAGTGTTCTTGCTGGCCGTCAGGAGCTCTCTGCACTTGGTCACCTTGAGGAGCAGCTTAGCGTACGCTCTGGGATTGTCCATGAGGTTCAGGCTGCTCTTGTCTTGGAATTCAGCGGCAAAATGGCTCATCAACACCTCGTCCATGTCACGGCCACCAGCATGGCAGTGCCACCCATGGCCCAGGATGGTGACACATGTTCTTGTGATGGCAGCAATGCAGACCTGCAGCAGGCTACGCTCTGCAAGACGCCAGTGCGTGAGCCTTGCGACAGAATTCATGGCCCGCACAGAGCGTGCCCTCAGGTGCGCAGCGCGGTGCTTGCCCAGGAGCACTCTCTTCTTCAGGTGTAAATCTTCCAGCTGCAGGATCAGTGACAGACCATGCCTCCCACAGCTCGTGACAAACAGGGTCCAGCTGCCACTGGAAGCAGGCTGCCCGACCAGCAAGCAATGAGATGGGCAATGGAGATCAGGACAAGCCTGCAGCATGTGATGCATCCACGGAGCTACATGCAATGTCTTGAGAGGTGATGCACGCAGACTGTGTGGTAGGGCAGGGGCTTGCCTGGGTTGCAGAGTGACCCACATCGACGAAAGCAACCCTCCATGGGCGCTGCTCAGGGAGATCAGCCTTCGAGACGCTCCAGGACAACGCCGCAGCAGTGAGGTCGTGCATCAAGGTGACATTGTGGAGGCCTGCCACTTGCGCCGCTGCGAGTACAGTACGTCTCTGATCGTGGCCATAGTAACACGGAATCGCAAGAACACAGTGCTTCAGGTGCGCGCCAGCATTCACTTCGGCTGTGTGCCTGAGGTCCTTCATCACAGTGGCCAAGACTTGCACCGGGCTCAAGTGGAGGGGTTGACCGTTCCTCTCCACCGATACCATGCAGGCACCATTCTGGCTGCCTGTGTCCTCGAGGACGTCGTAGAGCAGCACAGGGGCATCCTTCCGATCTTTGTGGTCCATTACGGCCAGCCGCTTCACGTGAAGTATCGTGCTTTTCGGTTTCGAGGCGCGTCTGCTGCAGGCTTGGAACCCAACCGCACGAGTGCTGCCGCCGTAGCACACGGCCGTCGACGTTTCTCTGAGGCCGTCGGCGTTCATCACGACGTCAACAGCATTCCCCCGCGCTAATCCCACGCAAGACGTAGCGTTTCCGACGTCGATCCCAGCGGTCGCCGTCACGTGCGGTGGTGTGCGCGAAGACATGGCTGGCTTTCAAGCTTTTTCAAGAGCAACGTCAGGATTCCGGATCCTTGCGTCTGGCAGAACAATGAATCGCCACGGGCAGAGCAATAAAATATGTATCACGTGCCTAATAGGTAACGGATCTACTTCCGGAAGCGGACGTACACGCGTGCGTCCACGGCTGTGCTAGACCGGTTCGTCCAATCAAAGCCAACGTTAACGTGCACCGGGCGAACGGAGTGGCCTGGGCCTGTACAAAGTATCCAACAAAAGCTGCTATAGACTCGGAATTCATGCTAGATCATCATCGATGCAGCAAGACTTCGGCACGTGCACGCTGGTGCTGAGAAACTTTTGAAGCTTTGCATGCGTCGACGACTCTCGGAGACAAATGTCGCCGTCAACATCGAGGTGATAGACCGTTGACTGGATGGACGCAGCAGCCAAATCCTGACGGTGGACGGCATATAGACAAGTTTTCTGCAGCTTCAGATACCATTGATACAGTTACGTTGATGTTGATTCTCGCGCGCGAGCTCTGGAGACATGTTGTCGGGTGTGCGCAAGCTTGCACGCGTACGGAAGCCCGCGGCCGTGAAGAGACAAATACGGGATCCTGCCCATATATAAAGATCTTGGCAAAGATCTAGACATGTGCATGGAGACAACTACCATGGCAACCCTGTCAACACGGTCGACCATCCCAGCGTGAATATGCGTTGCAGTTGCATTAACTTGCAACGTTGTTGGATGCCATGTCTTGGTCCACTCTGTGGTTTGCCCTTGTACTCTTTTGTAACTACATGTGCTATGCTGATAAGTTTGAACTGAAACCTATAAACTGAGATCTGCAGGAGCGCCAGGCATATCGTTGCAATCGGACTGCGAAGCTCGAACGATGGCCGCTATTGGCATCGATCTGGGGACGACGCACTGCTGCGCAGCTACATGGATGCACCACGCAGGCACCGACGAGGATGATCGCGTTGAGATAATTATCAACGAAATAGGTAGCCGTACAACGCCGTCGTTTGTGGCCTTCACGGAAACCGACCGACTCCTTGGCGCGGCAGCAAAAGCTGAGGCGCACAACAATCCAAAGAACACGTGCGGCTTCTCCCAGGCCCAACGCCTAGGCTATACTGCAGCCATCTTGAACTACATGCCAGTGTGCGCGGAGACGCTTGTAGAGGCTGCAGCTGCAGTGCTCACTGCTTAAGCCTGGACCGCCAGCAGCTTTTGCTGGCCATCTGCATGTGTGAGCACGAGCGATGTTCAGCCGATGCGGCGGCGCAGGTGCACAATCAGCACCATCATGTGTGCAGTTGTGCTCTTGCAACATACCACTTGCAGCCATGGCCAGCGCTTGGATCAGGCAGTTTGCTTGAATCAGTAGGAGTGTGCGCGAACCGCTATTGCATAAACCCTCAGTCTCCGGGGTTGGGTGACTGTATACCGCAACCTGTGCAACTTGAAGGTGGTTGAGTTGAAGCAAAGGCAACGGGGTGAGCAGAGAACGCATGTGCAGAGGTCAAAGCAGGCTAGCCCTCTGTTGAAACAGCCTAGTGTGGCTGGTCACAAAATGCCCTTCCCTGTCGGTCGCTGTGCCTCGAGGATCCCGCTCTTTGCTTTGTGCATCAGCAACCACGATTGGAACCACAAAGCCTGGAGCGATGGCCAATCGCGTCAGCGTGACTGTTCAGCACGTGGACGTGAATGTTGACAGCCATGTGATGACCTACCAGACATCGTGTCTGTGCACTGAGACTGGCTGCCTGGCTGCAGAGTGTACAACGTCAAGCGTTTGATAGGCTTGAGGTACTCGGACAAAGCCGTGCAAGACGACATCAAACACTGGGCATTTGATGTGACCCAGGGTCCTGAAGACATGCCTCAGTTGAGTGTCAAGCATGGCGGCATCGCGATGGAGCTTGCACCCCAGCAAGTGTCGGCAATGCTGCTGCGGAACATGAAGAAGTGTGCAGAGGATTTTCTGGATAAAGAGGTCACACAGGCAGTCATCACGGTACCCGCCTACTTCACAGACAGCCAGCGTGCGGCCACTAAGGACGCTGGTGAAATTGCCGGACTGAAAGTTTTACGAATCATCAATGAGCCGACCGCTGCCGCGCTGACGTATGGGCTCCAGAGCTCCAGGCGAGACAAGGCTAAGGTGTTAATCTATGACCTTGGTGGGGGCACATGTGACGTCTCGATCCTAGAGATTGGACAGGGCTCGTTCAGAACACTAGTAGTGACGGGTGACAGGCACCTGGGCGGGGAAGACTTCAATAACTGCCTCGTCGAGCACTTGCTCCAGGTACGTTCACCCGGTGGGCTCATTGAATGGGTCAGCATCGGTGTGACCATCACCGGCCGCTCCATGTACTGTCTTGAGTGTCCCTTGGTACAGCCGGATCGTCACTCAATCTAGGCATGCTGTTGGTGCTGCTTCCTGCAGCTTGCTGGGCGACCATGACGTGTCCACCCTGCAAGCGCTTAAGAGGTCGTAGAGTCAGATACAATTGACCGGAGACTTTTAGGCTCCACTGTCCAGGGGTTCCTACATGGGATTCATCTGTAGGTTGCCACACACAAATGAGATGACAGTAATCGATGTTTCGCATGTAGAGCTGGCAGAATGCATGGCCAGATACTGGTACAGTCATGTTGCAGGAGATCAACAAAAATGATGGAGTGGACCTCTCCCATGATGCTGGCGCAAAGAGGCGCCTGCATGACCATGTGGAGGCTGCAAAGCTCCGGTTGTCAACGAAGGAACAGACTGACATCGACATCGATGGCCTGCTGGGCCAACAGGATTTTCACACCCGCATCACACGAGCCAAGCTGGAGCATTTGTGCACGCCCCACTTCCGGCGCTCCATGCTGCTTGTCCAAGAGTGCCTGCATGATGCTGCGCTCGCGCCTGACGAGATTGATGACGTGGTGCTGGTGGGAGGCTCAACACGTATTCCAAAGATCCAGTCCCTCCTACAGCAGATATTCCCTGGGAAAGCACTCAACAAACGAATCAACCCAGATGAAGCTGTCGCCTATGGTGCCGCCGTGCAAGCAGCAATGCTGGCAGAGAGCTGCCCGATGCAGCTGCAGCGAGTGCAACTGCAGGACGTGATCCCCCTGTCTCTTGGAATTGGTCTGCATAATGACACTGTTGCTGTCCTGCTCCGGAAGAACACACGAATTCCAACAGCAGTGACTCGCCGGAACTTTGCCACGCCGACAGATGACTGCACAGCTGTCAGCATCCCTGTGTTTGAGGGGGAGTTAAGGGCTGCAAGCAACAACAACATGCTGGGTGAGTTTGCGTTGCTGGGTCTACCCAGGTCAAGCACAGGCTCGCGGCAGGTGGAGGTCACGTTCTCCATCGATGCCAATGGGATCCTCGCGGTGAAAGCGACGCACAGAGGCAGTGGCAAGTGGAGGCAAATCAGAGCTGACTACAGGAATGGTGCCCTTACGAGCGAAGACGTCGAAAGGATGAAACAGGCAGCCGAGCAAAGTCAGCCAACCGGGCGGCTGTGAGGAGTCAACTGACCAGCTGAAAGCCAACAGTTTTGGACTTGATGCTTCCCCACTGTGAGGTCAGTGTTGAGGCTGAGGGCATCTGCAGTGGCATGTGTTGTGGTCTACCATCGAAAATGCAACATCCGATGTCCAACCTGCCCTGTCTACTCATCCAATTGCAATGTAATGCATGTGAACAAAGGCTGCTGTATCACAGCTCCCGATGAACGCACCATATCCCAATCAGCACAAACGTCAGTTGTCAAGAAGGTGCAGAGATGATGCGTTGCAGACAACAGCTGTGCCCTCTTAAGTAATGCAAACGGCCATGCCTGAAGCATGTGTAGCAACACGTGTGGATAATGTTGCATTCTGAATGACTGCAGCCAGTCTTTGCCAGCCTAGGCCTCCTGCTTCCTGAGGCAGCTCGTCTAGAGCTGTGCCGCTGCTGCTGTGTCCTGAGCACACGGCAGCTGATCGCCACAGTTGGTGATGCAACATTCATCGCGAATGGTGACCATCTGCCAAGAGGGCTTTATGATATGCTCTGTATCGTAACACATGCAAATTTGCGCTCAACTCAGAACGCATGAAACAGAGTGCCTACGCTCTGCATCGCGGCGGGTGCAGCTGGACGGTGACCCAATGTGTGTTGGTGCTGAATGATTATATCCTATCTGTCACCGCAGCCCCACGTATCTCAGCATAGACCCTGAGAGAAGCTGCCCCATACGCCCCCACCCCACTTGCTCCTTTCCCCCGGCGGTGTTTCATCTACCCTTGCCTCAAATGCCTTCCCGTGCCTTCATTCCCCAGGTTACTTCCCCTTCATGCGGGACACCGCATGAGCTCGGCGGCTCGTGCCTCCGACAACCGCACAAACGATACCATAGGCAATAATGCCTGGCTGATGCATGTATGATTATGTGTGGAGTCCTGCTGTCGCTAGTATGAGGTGATGCTTGACCTCGGGCGAGCTGATGCAACATTTGGTACCCCAGATTTACGTGCTTTCGTACACGAGGCAGCTGGAGTATATGTTCACTTATCAGTCTAGCAATAGGAACACGTTGGGAACTTCACTGTTGCTCTGTTCCTCACTCCCAAGCATGTTGTCTGATTCCTGTTTTGAGACATAGAGCTGATGGGCCGTTGTCGTATTCAACGTGCGTTGCAGTGAAGGAAACATCCACACCTGCAGCGGTGTGTGACGACAAGCGGCGGCGACAAGAAACGATGATGTGAGACCCGGTAAAAGTTTGGAACGTCACGCACTTGAAGGTACCTCAGAAACAAGACCTTCACATCAAGCCTGCACGCGAGTTGAAACAAGCCTCCAGCATACCTCGAGGCTTGTCGCGCCAACATGGTTGCGGACGTGTACATGTCTAGATCTGTTGCGCAACCATGCGTGTCTAGATCTGTTGCAACATCTGCTGCCCTTTGCCCCACCATCACACGTCCATAATATCCCAGCTCCAGGCGTCAAATGAACACATGAAGACGTAATGCCATTCTAACCATGAGACCACCACAAAGGCTCCTGATCAGAGGCAAGTACCCGTCAACGTGTCTACAGGTTCGTTTCCTGCACATTGTGCGTGTCCTGGGCATTGTGCGTGTCCTGGGCATAGAATGGAAATCAGGTCCGATGCCAGTCTCTATCTCTGGTAGTTATTGCGGTGTGAGAGGAGTCGCCAGAGAGCTGCAGCGCTGTTGGCTTTCACCCATCGGACGAATGTCATGACACGACGTGCATGGCGATGTTTGAGCAGGCGGCAAAGTAGAGAACCACCCAGAGGACCGCAAAGTACGATCCAGACATTACAGCTCATGCTACAGCAGCTCGCGCCGGGCTGGTGATGCCGGGCTGGTGATGCGGGGCTGTCGCTTAATTCTACGTGTAACACTAGTACTTGCTCGCTCTGGCTGCTTCGACACTGCTACACACACCGTCTTGCCTGTGCGATTCTCATCTGACATGATCAAGCCATGACAGAGCCTTTTCTTCGGCAAATTATGTTGAGTTTGTGGCGCGGGATGCGAACTCGTGCTTGCAGCAGCTGTGTCTTGGGGCGCCCTGCAGCGTCGCGAGGACGGTCCGCATCCCGAGCCATGAAGTTGAGTCTTGCGGGTGGATTAATCCACCATCAATTTGCAGCTACCTCCACTTCTTCCTGTGTGCCTACCTCAGTACGTATTCATCCACCTACCCGCGTTGATGTGCTTGAACAACCAGCCAGATCTAGAGTGTGTGCAGTGACTTGAGGGTGCCAGCATGGCCAAGCTGTACGATTTCGATCCTTTACTGACAGAAAATGTGATGTTGAAGGAATGCATAGTGGGTAATAATAGGTTGGTGAAAGATCTGCAATCTGTGAATGGATGTGTAGAGCGTATAGCTCAAGCCAATCACCGCTGGCCAAACAAAGCGTGACCACAGCATGTGTTGCCCATGGCACGTGTATGATAGAGGTACGAAGCTCTTCCAGCGAACTCTCAAAAAGTGTCGCTCGCTGCACACACTCTATGTGTATGGCCAGCATGCTGCAGTCATTCCGGAGCTGCGTAGGAGCTGCGTAGGAGAGGAGGAATATATATGCTCACCTCTGGCTATGCCCACGAGTGAATTGCTACTGGCTCAGCAAGCCATGACGCAGCTGCAGAATCACTGCAACGACCCAGCACCCCCCTTGTGTTTCAAAAAGCTGGCCTTTCTGCTTCGCCTACGCTGGCATACAAGCTGCACCGGAGTTTTGCCTTGTGCGCCATGAAACGGAATCAGATAAAAACTTGGGGCTTGTGATGATTTAAGCGGGCCCTTGTCACACAGTGCGATCAGTAATTGACTGTGTAATTGAAATCAAGCTGCAAGCTGCTATTTTTACTGTGGACGTGTGCAAGCCCACTCTGCCGCAGTGTGATTGATTCTACAAGCACGCCAAGTCATCCCGTCGCTTTCGATGGCCATTTCTTGCAGGAGAGTCTCCTTAACTGTGATGAGATCTCATCTAGACATCGATGACGGAAAATACCACGGCCAGACTGCTGAAAGAGCTTACACCAGTTCTGAAATTATGCTCTCTAGCTGATACCGGGTTGTTTGACAACACCGTTGCCGTTGCAGCAGCGCTTCTGCCACGCTTGAAATGCATCCATGCGAACCTCAAGGTCCCTATATGTACCTGCAAGACAACTCTACTGATGCAGTTGCTGGGATATCACCTCACACCCTTGCGTCAACAGCAACTTGACCCTGCCTGGCCGAGAAATTGAACCGCTGTGAGCGATGGCGCAACCGAGTGCAAGAGATGTGGCGATGGATTATCATTGAGGTGTGTTAATGCATCACAGCGGAGCTGCATGGGGCTGCCACCAACACAAACAACGCTGGGAAGAGATGCTGCTTCTGATTCAATGATGGGATCGCGAAGAAATGGGCAACTGTCGCTGGCACGCCACACGATGCAAGGGCGCAAGACGAACAGGTTGGCAGGGATGCCGGCGTCATGCACACTTCTTGATGATGATGATAGCTGGCATGTGCGGCGTTGACAGGCCAGGGCTGCTGCACAGAAGGCATCCTGGGGTGCACGCGCCACGCGACCATGGGAGAAGGTGGGCAGCCTGTGGTGCCGTATGCCCCACCTGCGCTACCCCCCTGCGAGATTTACATCAAGTAGGATCACACCAGATTCCTGCAAGGTCATGCTCGCTGCTTCATGCAGTTCTTCCGCAGAGTAGCCATGTGCCTCTGCATGCAGGTGCCGGGTGGGTGCCCCTGGCGACACTGGCACAATGCTGACAGCCATTCCAACGGTATCCTCAGCAGGCAAGCTCCTATGGTGGGATGGCACCGTGGCCCTGTCCATGCAGAGCTTGGCTGAGGATTCTCCTGGAGACTGGCGTTGCTGTGTCAGCCAGCGGGCAACTGCATGTACGACAGCCAGAACATCCTCTGCATCAAAGCATGCCACATGCACACCCCGCTGATCCTGACCATGCTGAGATGGCCGTGGTTGTGATAGCTGGACGTGGCTGCGGGGCTGTCCGGGCTGTACATGGTTCTGTGTATGGGTGTCATGCGCATGGGCTGCAGAGGTGCCGCATCGCTCGTGATGGCTCGTATCTTGGGCTTTGTAGCGCGAGGTGGACACGAACAAGAACGGGAAGGTCACTGATGTGAATATCTGCAGGTCCACAAGCTGGCGGCCACGGTGGAAAGTGAGCACAGGGCCGGGCCGGAAGCCATGTGCAGACGGGTCGCCATGAAGACACACTGTGTGTTTGTTTGATACGGTCCTGCATGGATGTATGCCTCATCAACAGACGCCTGTCGTGGATACGTCACAAGCCGCGGACGTTGTATGAGATAGGCGTTCCCTTGAAAAGGTGCACGAGCTGGCACGAAGGGGTGCATGCACTGTTTCAATGCTCATGCAGCCACTGAATCCACGCAGGGTCACCTCTGTGCGAGGCCCACACAAGTGGAATGAAGCGCAGATGGCGGACCTGCTGATAGAGTCATGGGCACACAGGTGGGGCAGATTCAGCAGCCATCGTGCCCGGTATAGCCAGTCTGGATCGTCGGAGAATGGCACGGCTGCTTCATGCCCTCGGCCGTGATCTTGCAGGATACTTTTATAAGCCGCAGGTGGCACAAATGTCTTCATCGTTACTTTTCGCAGCTGCCGCTTGAAGCTGCCTAGGCTCATCTGGGTAACGACTGTACTACACGCAGGCTGCAAAGTGCCATCTGACTGGCTCGTAGCTGCACCAGCTGGTGACCGACCGTCTGGGCCTGTGGTAGGTGCGTTCTGCTCAAGCGACTGGTGGACTTGGAGGCCTGCGTCGGTGACCGCTTGGAGACTGTGTGCGAGGCTTGCTGCATCCAGACGGCTTGGGCAGCTTTCTCCCAGGTACAGCCGAGAGATTGTGCCCTGCAGCTTCCATGAACACTGTCACGAGCAGATGAGGAGCTGCTTCTTAAGAAATTTATCAGGGGCAGGAGGCGGTGATGGCACCGCCCTGCTGAATAGGCTTGGCACGTGCCGACAGCTTTTCGTGGATCCGAGTTTCGATATACTACAGTGAGCTAGCCATGGTTTCTGGTCGGCCTGTGAGCATGGTCTGCTGATCTGGAACATGTGGCGACGTGGGCTGGCACATAGAGCCGTGATCAGTACAGCAGGATGCCATGCTCAGCTCCAGCTCTGGTCCGCCCCGATGTTGACATTGGATGCACTGTCAGCCTTGCCATTGAATGTGATGCACTCGAAGAATAGATGATGGAAAATTCGTCCGTGTGTGCAAGGATGTGCTCACTCGCAGCATCGCACGAAGGCCGCACCAGTGCAATCAGCGCCGGCCGGTGCTGACGGTCGAGCTGCGCGTCCGTCCCGACTCTCACATCAAAGTCCCGCCTCTGTCTACCCTTGTCTTGCTTTTGCATGTGCGGCTGGTACCGGTACACTCGGAGACCTTTGGAAGTCACAGGCAGGCCTGGATCAGACTCTACTGTTGCATATGTTCCCTGTTTCCACAACGGATGCTCACCAAAGATGGCCTGAAAGTCGCTCGAGTCGAGCACGAAGCCAATGCTAAACTTTTGGAGCGGCTGTTGACCTGGTGGACCATCGTGAGGATGCATTTGATCTATACCAGCCACGCTTGCTGGGCGCTTACGGGCGGACGGCCCAGCCCAAGCAGATGAGCCATCCATGGATCTGGATGTGACAACGTGACACAGGAGGTGGCTGTGGTGTCTCACTGCTGCAGCATAGGCCTTGTGGTGGCTGTGCTAGCAGCACCCCTGCCTGGCGTGCATGGGATCTTCGTGATGCTGCTGCCGTGCTTGCTCCGGAGTCCCGACCCAACTGGGTGCTGTGCGCATGTGCGTAGACAACCGTAGTCTGCCCCTCTACATCTAGAGGCAGATCTGCCCTGCAGCAGGGTGCTTCCATGCTGATGTTACGGCGCGTCACATGTACAGGGAAATCGAAACATGTATGCAGTACTAGTATACGTAACGATCTGGTCTGCAACTTCACGTTAAAAGCATACCTGCATGCAGTCTTGCACCACCGAGCTGCCCTATGCTCAGATGCAATGCATGCCGCGCGCAGATGCAATCTGCAGGCCTGGGTTTGCATTCAAGACTGGCAAGAGTACGCCAATGTTCACGCATCCGAACGTTATACGACTTACAACCTGTACTAGTTTCAGCGTGCTTGGTTCGAGGCGGCTTCGTAGATCACGCTAATCATGGGAAGTTGTCTCCGGATCCGGCGCAACTGCCGCGGCGTGTGGCTGCAGGGGCTTCGTCTCCGGTAGACGCACATCACCTTCAGGAGGCTATTAACGATCATAGGACATCACATGGCATTGCACACTGAAACGTTAAAATTGCCGTGTCGCCCCCTGTGTGCACATCTACGGCACACTTTCTACGTGGTGATGGCGATGACCTCCTAGCGACTCTGGTGACACCATGCATACAGCCCGAGGTTGCAAGGAATGCAATGCCCGGCCGGACATCGATGTCGGGGTCCTTGAGATACCTCGAGCTCAAGGCGGGTGCGTCCTCCAACCGTAGGTATCGCGGTTATACACCGTGCCAATGTACCAATGAGCTCAAGGCGGGTGCGCATGCGTCCTCCAGCCATGGACGCTCTCGGGCGGCCATCGTTCTGTCGGCAAGTTTTGCTCAGGGCTTCATCACCAGTAGCTACGTACAGTAGCAGCTCCCACAACACACGAGCATCAATTTCGGGTCGTTGTGAATTCAAACTCTTGAACACGAGCGGAAGCAATCTGTTCCGTTTTTTCCACAACCACGCGCCTTTGCCATCGGACGCGGCCCGATTGGGCGCAGGTAGCCATAACTGCATCACAGATCTGGAACGTATACATGCAACCGTTAATCAACGGTTCGCAGTTTGCGTCTGGCCAAGTTACCATCGAATCTCAGTTTCTTGCATCGTGTGATTACTCATGACCGGTGGCTGCATAGCGCTAGTCAGCCTCTAGTCCTTGCTGTGCCTGAACTAATCTCCAGGAAACTCTGCAGGTGGGAAGGCCGCCACCGTCCTTGGAGTGCCAGTCCTCAAACAACAGCATCGCCTGTACCTGGCCCATCAGCGACGGCACCATCCGCTGCCGCCTGCAGCTGCTGCGGATTGCCGCCACGATATCGATGGCCACTGCGCGGGGCAGAATCTGATGCGGAGGCGGCGTGGCACTGGGCAGACGCACAGGGCAGAGTGGGAGATTGGCTGGAAGTGCCGCCTCGCTGTGGATGAATGTGCCGGCGGAGGGTATATAGAGAGCGCTGGTATGTTTGTATGGCTATCCGGTGCCGAGAAGCGCTGAGAAGGCGGTGTACATGCCAGGGCTGCGTGTGCGGTTGCAGCAGCACCGGCAGCTGCAATAACAGGGGAGAGTTCCTTGCAGCCACAGGCCGCTTGCGTCTGTGCACGGTGATTGTCACAACGGCGCCACGACGGTGCACCGTCGCTTGAGAGAGCGTCCATGTCATTAGGACATGCAGTGGCGTGCTATTTTGCACCTGAAACGTTGCTTACACGGCAGATGTGCGGCAGGCACTGTACGCAGCGGCCGGTGTGACAGGCCCTGCTGGCACTACTGGTCAGATGCAGGGCTCTTTCTTTGCTTTGGCAGCTCAGATGTCACACCATCTGACGAGGCCAAGGTAGATGAAGCAGGCTGAAAACTGCTACCTGTAGTGTGATGATTGTACAAAGAGGTCGGCAAGTGGAAGCATCTATGGCTGTCAACACACAACTAAAGACTCGGTATTTTGCATTGCCGGGTGACTCCTCCTTACACTGTGTCAAAATCGTTTGTTCAAAGCCCGATACAGTGATCTGTGGTGTTTTACATGGCCAGTTACCCGCACAAGCATACAGATGCGGAAGGAATGGCTCCAGGTGCGGGCAGCTGCGGCTGGTCTCGGCATGAAGTGGCCAGGATCCGCAAACCTGGTGCCAGGAGGTGCTCGTGGATGCACGGAGATCACATCATTTGATTCGTACTGTTAATGACACCAGGCGTGTTTCTGGTATCCCAACGTATCCTGCGCTTCTTGTGACTGTACTCCATGACGAGTCTATAGAATACAGCTCCATGTGAATCGACGCCACGTCTACGCCTAATCTGCGACGCATGAACACATTTGGGGTCTGAAATCGTTGCAGTGGGCAGATACTGCGACCCATCTGCATTGCTAATCTTATCTGTATCTACTCATGATCAGCGCGTGTTGGACGGTGTACAGGCGCACGCTCGTGGCCTCTAGATTCAGGACTGGCTGACGGCTGTGCAGCTCCACATCGCTAACATATTATGCAGTGTGGAAGGGCACACATGCTACATTGCTGTGTGCCCTTCATCTCACTGGAAGGCTGTTGCTACCCGTGCTCCATTGCTCATGCATGCAGAAACACTGGCCAGCCTCGGCGGTGTACATGCTAGCCCCATCACATGCGCCGAGCAAGAATGATACGGAAGATAGCTGTCGTGCATGTGTGTTTGGTCTTTTCGTATCTCGCGAGTGAAGCTTGATGAAGTGGTGTTCAGCTGCTGCGCACGTGGTGTGTACACCGATCCTGGTTGGTTAGCTCGCGCAATTCCACGACGCCGAGCATCTAATGTGAGATGATAAATGAGACTCTTGCGCTGTATACTGACCGCTGTTCTGAATCTAAGCCGTGCCTTATGCACGCCAGGGTGATTTGCTTCTGCTCGCACACCCCCACGCGTGACACGGAATCACAGGCCCGGATAGCCTGACTCAAGCAACAAACTGATAGGTTAGTCTCCGTCGCCCTGAGCGCTGGCACTGCTGGATCGTGTATCGCCTGTTCCCCATTGGCCACGCTGCGCTGCATGCACAGCCTTCGTGGAGCGGTGCTGCGCACACGGCCCGGGATACCCCCAGCATGGCACAGACACCTCAGAGACGTTCCGGGCGCCAACAGCAATACATCTTGTTTTGCTTTGAAGACATCCGAAGACGCAAGCAGCGTAACATTCAAGTCGAGTAACATGGGCAAAACAATCGGTCGCAAGTGGTGCGACGACCTCTTTCTCTTGCCTCTTCTACAAAGATTATTCGCCACGATTTATGCCAGTACGCATGCTGTGCAGACTGGGCCGTGCCCCAAAATCGTCAGTTCTTGTCTCCTGCTTTCCATGGCCTTGTGATCAGCGGGCGTGTTCAGGCAATTTATGTCAACAAGGTAGTAGTTTGGTCACTTGTTGCAGGTATGCCGTCGCATGTGGCAAGAATCCAGGCATCTACGACTCTTGGGCTCAGTGCCAGGACCAGGTCAAGGGGTTCAAAGGTGCAGTATTCAAGTCGTTCCCGTCCAAGCAGGAAGCACAGGAATTCTGCGGGCAGCGAAAAGGGCGCACACAGCACGGTGGCGTCAGCGTGGCCCCTGCTCGGTTCAAAAGCACTGGGCTCAAGTGCACATCGAGCAAGCTGCGGAGCACCCCCCATCCTGGACACCACAGCATTCAGGCCCATAGCGGCAAAGCAACCGGCGACCGCAGCCTTGACAGTGGCAGTAACGACATGGTTATGGTATGCAGTCCCAGCGCGCGTCGTTGCACCAGCGTCTGCCGCAATGCCTCCAGCGTAAGCACTGCCATTCCAACCAGAAGAGCATTCTGTTTTTTTTTTTTTTCTGTGATCCACAGCAGTCTTGCCATTCTGGTCCCACTCACAACCGCAGGCATACGCACCCAGTGAGTGGAATTGTCCGGGATGGGTGGTCACACTCGACCCTGTTGTCCACCGACAGTCCGACTCTGCTAAGCACACTCGACCGTGCAGTACTTTGACGGCGGCTCTCGAGGTAATCCGGGACCAGCAGGCTGTGGTGCTGCAGTCTATGCGAGGGATGGCGACAGCACCCCCATCGCCACAGACTATGCTTTCGTAGGCCATGCCACAAACAATCAGGCCGAGTACGAGGGCCTGATACTCGGCCTTGGCCTCGCACTGCAGCATGGAGCCCAGTCTATCACCATTCGCGGGGACTCCATGCTGGTTGTCAATCAGGTCAAGAAGACGTGGAAGGCGCATCATGCTGGCATGCGGCGCCTGCTTGATGTCGTACTAGAGAAGATGCTCCCACGATTTGGCGGGTGGCAGATTGAGCACGTGTACCGCAATAGCAATGGCGAGGCTGACCGGTTGGCCAACCAGGCCATGGACAACCACATCTCAGGGCCTTTGCCCAGTGAGCGACACTGGTGAAGCCATCGAGTCACTCAGGACCGAGCCAGGTCCACAGTTTTCCATTCACTTAAGCTTGCCACGTTGCCGTAGTTGTCTGCATATCATGACATGTGTTCTTCGACATTTCCAGTCAACCTCGTGACCGACACGAGTCACCTTACCAGCCCCTCACCCTCAGAACTTAAGAATTGGATGCGAGAGCTGCATGTACTGAGATGATCGAGTCTCCTGTTAGGTGTAGACTTCTGATACTCGGCAAAGGCAAGTCATGCCATACGTGATGAGGAGTGTAGAGATGATTCAGTAGAGGCAGCCTGCCCAAGCCACCTGAGTTGCGCCACTCATGACTCCTTCCTGGAGTCTTTTTAGAGAGCCTCGTTGCGGGCAGCCTGCAGCGTGCACTGTATTCTAGTCTATCATGCTGCTTGTCAGTAGGTTCCGTGTTGTGCATGTCTTTGAATGCAGTCTCGGCACACCCTGCAATTTTCGGAGGCTGCTGCATGCCTGCTCCCACTCTTTGGCAAAGGTGTACGTCTGCCGTGGGCAGGCACCCCTCTAGACTGCCACTTTATCATGCCGCAGGGTGTGATGTTGTGTTGGAGACACTTCGCACAGGTCTCGGTGGTGCTAGAGATATGTACTTGCTCCATGTAACCCAACCCTGCCTGGTGTACCTTGGGCTGGCTGTGAACAGTTTGTGGCTCACTACCTCGTTGGCTGACCACGGCGACATCATCTACAGGCCTAGGACAGGTGATGCAGTCCTCAGCAGTCCAGGCTGGTAACATTCCAGGACATGTCAACACACGCATTTCGTGTGCGTGTGGCGATGTACAGACTGCACCTTGCGGGAACATGAAGGCATGAAAGTGTTGCAGATCAAAGTGCCGTACTTGCCCTTTTACTACTGTGCCATCCACAACGACTGGGCAGCGACGCCATTTTACATACATTTCAGCATCAGCACGTGTTGTTGACATCATTCACTCACATCAGTCAGGACAGCTTTCACTCGTGTCGCATGCTGTACTACATCATTTCAGCAGCTCCAGAATTCGTGTTGCCTCTTGCACAAGGCTTGGCTCGAGTCCCTGCAGTTCATGCCGCCATGAGATCACTGATGGCGCTGTGCCATGACTCACAGAGTGGATCCACAAACACGCGATGAACGATGCTGTTCACATAGATGTACCTGTGCATGGCACAAGCTGCTGTGCGACGCCGGTGAGACACCCAGCCCCATCTGGGATGCGCCACAGTATCCCACAGCGAGGCCAGAGCTGCAGGTGGCGAATTCACGCTCCCAGATCACTGTACCACCGGATCACTGCAATTCCAACAAAGCCCTGGGCAAATTAACCAGACACAGATCGCAGGCACCACACGTACAAGTGGCTCCCCCCAGCATCGCAGCGACATGGAATGGTGGGGGAGGATGAGCGCCGGGAGGCGCACCTCTTGGAGCGCCACCTGGAAGGCAAGGCTCTCTGTGGACACCCCGGGAGCCAGGCGGAACGTGCGCCGCAGCCAGGGGAGGCCAACCAGGCTGGCCCCAGGAGCATCTGGTGGTACAGAGGATGGCGTGACATGCATGTGGCAGCAGAAGCAGCGGTGGAGCTTGGGCAGCAAGCCGAGCCGTTCATCAAACAGGTCGTGCTGATGCGTGCCAAAGATGCCCACAAAGTTACTCTGCAAGCAGCCGCAAGCACTCGGAAGTCCTTCCTATTCACACAGCGGCTGTGCCTGTGTCTGTGTCAACCACTCGGCATGTCCGATGAGCATGAGCAGAGCTACCGGACTGAGCACTGCCGCGATGCTAGTGTTCAGCTATGGTGGGCACATTATCTGCTCCGATGGCCAGCTACACGGAACGGCAGCATGACCACGACAAGAGAGGCGATTGCTTAAGATGTGATTGTACTGGACAGACCTTCCATTGTGTACTGGCATCTGCGGTCCTTGGCCAAGAGTCAAGATGAGACGATGCAGTCACATAGGCCTGTTCAATCCAGCATGCCTGTCACAGCTCAGCAACCAAGCCGTTTGGTGCAGGTGCTGCCTCTCAAATCGGGGGTTTTACACACAGCAGAGCCTGCTCCTACTCAAGGCAGGGGCAAACGCAAACGCACCGCCTGTGCCTGGACAAACTACATGCACGTCCTTGGACTTGGAGCGGGTCACACCGTGTCAAAGAGTTGCAGGGCAGAACAGCACAGCGCCGTGGCACTCAGATCGTCGGTGCCTTTGCCGAGCTCGTCGACGCACATGAAGTGCTTCGCCTCTTCCGCAGCAAAGGGCTGGGCCAGCGAATACAGCTGCTGCATCTGGAAGCACTCGTACGCATGCCCCGAGAGTCCTGCCAGCGGACTGTCCCCATCAAAGCAGCGGTAGAAGAACGACTTGTACTGCAGCTTACGAAGCACGACTGTGAACTGGTATGCAGTCCTTGCAGTGCTGGCCCTGTGCCACCCGCGCAGATGCCTGATGTGTTGTTGACCACAGCGGGTCAACTCACCCCCAACACTCTCCCTTTGACAAGGCTGTGCACTCTACACACGCTGCTGCAAGACTGCACCATCGAGACCGCGAGGGGGTGCTGCTGCCAGTGTGCAAAAGAGATGGCAAAGACCGCAAAAGGCGTGAGCCGTCAGCGACTGCTCCATGGCTCCAGAACGACGCAATGACATGCTCTCACCACACAGGCTTCCCGCGGCCGCAAGCCCAACACAGCTGCTGCCCGCTCCTGCAGCACGAGTCAAACACGGGGGACGGCGTACCTGCGGCACGGCCGCATGAGCGCACGGCACGGGGAGGCCGACGTTTCCCAGGAGGGCCACGGCCATCACCGACCGCATCAGAGTGCTCTTGCCGGCCATGTTGGCACCTGTCAGCAGCATCAGGCGCTGCCCTAGATGCACGTCGTTCACGACTGTGCCGCCCCCGGGCAGATCCATCGCCCGCTTGCCCGCGAGGCTCTCCGCCTCTGACTGTGAGCCCTGCTGCGCGCCCTGGCCGGTGCTGGGCACTGATAGGTGTGGGCTCTCTGGGCACGTCATCCAGTACGGCCACATGCCATCCACAGCAAGCTGTCCACGCGGCCCTGCAGAGCATCAGTTGATGATCACAGGACATAGCACCACCTGGTGTTTTCCAGCGCTACAACTGACACGGTCCCGCTGCCCGTTGCGCAGCCCACTTCCCTGACAGGCCAGTTCACCATGGTGAACAACGAGGCAGTTCATCGAGTGATACACCGAACCAGGCACCGGGTGTGGTTCAGTCGCAGAGGGTGATTCAAGGGACTGATGGACATGACGGGGCCGCGATGTAGGAGGAGGGGGCAGCGGCACACCGGCGAGCTCCGGAAGGGTCCAACAGCACGACATGGCGTTGAGGGCGACCTGGCAGAGGGTGCTGCCCCACTCGTTGAGCTGCTGCGCCGTCTGCAGAGTCGCCATGTGCTCGTCGCTGCTGTGCAGCTCGATGCTTACCTCCTGTAGCATCTGCTTCGCGAGCTCGTGCATGCCTCCGACAGTCTCCCGATATCCATCCTGCGCACGCACAGCATGTGTACGTGTGCAAGGACATGTGTGCACTCTCATGCTGCCTGTGCGACACGCCTGCCCATGCCACGCTGTGCCCACCAGCGCAGCCACACAGTGCATGGCCTCGCAGCATCCAAGCCCACAACAGGCCGCTCCCAGGCAATCAGGCTCTCTAGCTCTGCCGCCGGCAGACCAGGGCATTCTGCAGTCAACACGAGCCGCTGGGGCCTGCCACCACACAGGCAGCCCCCAGACATGCACGCAGATCACGCGATGCCAGGTGGCGTGGCAACGCCGCGCACCAGCGCTTCCATCAGCGCGTCGCACACAAACTCCCGCCTGGTCCCAGGCTGCCTCGCAGTCCGGAGCGCTGCAGTGCGCATGAATCCCGCAGCTGGGCGGCTGCCCCCACCCTCTGCATCTTTCCTCGCCTGCTGAGCCTCCTGCAACCACTTCCCGGCGATCGCCAGCGACTGCGTGCCTTCCAGCGGCACCATCCGGAACATCCGGTTCCGCGCCGTGCTCTTGCGCAGCTGTGCAGCCGCTGCGCCCGCCTCCGCACCCGTGCTGAGCTCATGCACTTGCGCGGCTTCGTGCACCAGCGCCGCGATGACGGCCACGACTCTGCGCCGCGCTTGTGAGAGCTTCTGTGCCCATGCATCTGCATCCGGCAGCGCCCAGACGTCCACCAACTCGTTCACCTTCTTGTCCTCCCACACCCTGCAGAAGGAAGTGCCCTCAGGCAGTCCACCAGATGACTGCCAGTGGCTCGGTGTTACCACGATGCGAAGCTGCAGCCGCTGCTCACGGCCTTTCGAGGCAGCGTACGCAGCCGGCAAGACCTCGCAGCCGGGTACAGTCGTGGCTGCGGCACGCCATGGCAGTGGCATGCGATCGCACGTGCCCGGGTGCTTGTCAGCTGGCAGTGCACTGTGATGGAGGCGCCTCTGCTGCAAGGGGGCTGGACATGGCTGTGACACGGCTGTAAAACGGGCTCATGCTGAACACAGGCTCGACAAGCCTCGGCACTGGCCAAAGTGTGGGTCAAGGAGCAGCTGAAGGTGCAGCTGTAGGTGCCAGACATGTGGGGCTGGCTGGTGTGCACCGGGCGCCCCGTCGCACCTGAAAAAGGCTACCAACGCGTCGATGTTGACAGGCATCTCCTCGACATCAAGCCCGCAGCTGCGCAGCTGCTCTTCCACCCTGCGGGTCTCGGCCTGCTCCCCGGACTCCTCATCCGCCATCGGCGCCACAGCCGGCGGCAACAGGGGCTCCAGGCGGCCGACCATCCACTCGCAACGCCGCAGGAGGTCCTCGAGCGACACCGCCGGTGCGGACGGCCGGCCGCCGAGCGTCCATGTGGCCACGTCGAGCAGGTGCTGCATCATGGCCGCGCCGGCGGGCAGCTGCAGGGCGCGGACGGCCGCGGTGACGCAGCGCAGCACAGCATGCAGGTCGGCGGTGCGGGCGCGGCCAGCTTGCATGCGCGCCCAGATGGCGTTGCTTGAGGGCAGGAGGGGGAACTCGGGCATGACGTCCAGAGTCAACATCTCCCTGCACAGCATCCCTGGCTGATGGAGTCGTCTACCCAAGTGCTCCGAGGCAGCCGCAAGCGGACCTGTGAGCCAGCCGGATGGCGTGAGCATACCGCTGACTCATCGCGGCTTTGTGGCATGGTGCACCGGACTGCGCTAGGCAAGGTGTTAGCTGCGCTGCTGTGTGATCCGCATGCAGTACACATCAGCAGACAGGTGATGCCCCCCGAGTAACGCAGGGCTGGCTGGTGTGCAGAGCGCTTCACAGGCAGATGCTCAAAGGTGACGGTGAAGATGTGGCTGACACGGTACAGCCAAGAGGGCCATCACTGCGTTCATGCATCAGCACACGGTGGTGCGCTCCTGTGCCATGGTCAAACGGTCGCATGCGGCCGGCGCGACACACACCGTCGCGGTCCGTCCCCTCTCCACCGAACGGCACCCGCGAATCCACTCCACACCCGGCTACGAAGGCGCCCTGCGCCGCCTGCTGCGGCACATGTGCAGTCCACCCACACCAGCATCGAACGGAGCGCACCGAACAGCCGAAGCCACGTGCGCTGCGACGGCGGGCGGCGGCGGCCGCATGAGCAACGACCGCACCTTCCGCCGCTGCGCCTGGAGCTGCCCCGGGCCCAGCACCGCGTCCGCGAGGTCTGGCACATCCCCCGGCTTCAGGCCGAGAGCGCGCGCCGTCGACTCGTGCAGGAACAGCGGCTGAGCCGCGGTATCGCGCGCGGCGTGCCACACGTGCGGCCTGCTGCGCGCGCCCCCCTCGCTCACCGGCGGCGGTGACAGGTGCTCGTCCTGCACCCTGGCCACAAAGTCCTCCGGCTCCATCACACTGATCTGCACCGCGGGGAGTCTGTTGGCTGCTAGCATCCGTCCACACGAGCTCAAGGGAGACTGCGATGAAGCTAGAGTGCGACCGGATGGTATGGAACCGTGTTGCGGGTGGATCAACACCGCATCTGTGGCACGGTTCGCGACCGCAGTCTCAGTGCAGGGGGGTTGACAGTTGTGATCACAGGTAGAACGAACCGATGCCAGCACAGGCGTTCGCAGCCGCGTGTGGATGCAAGGACACCGCTGACAGAGAACAGCGTAGAGGGGCTGCGCGGCGCTGTGCTGATGGATGCTGTCACCAAGCCTCGACTTTTGCACCTCTCCCATCCTGCGGGCACCCGGATAACAGGCTGCGCGTTGCTGCGGTCGGCATCGCAGCGACGGCACCTCCAGCTGCCGATGCTGCTCGACAGGGCTGCTGCTGCTGTCCTTCAACGCTTGACAGCTGCTTCTCAATGCGCTGCGGCGTGGATTGCGTGGCAACTACAGGCTGGCATGTTGTTCGCGGTTCTGCGCGCTTCCCTCGGGTGCAGCAGCACGACACGGAGTGGCAGCACGACACGGAGTGGCAGCACGACACGGAGTGGCCGCATGCGTAGGCCCTAGCCACACAAAAGAAGCACAGACGGCACAGCCGAGGATGCTGCAGCAGGAGACGGAAGGGCACCGTTTGCACAATGCGCGGAGCGTCCGGGAAGCGGCGCTGGAAGTGTTTCTTCAGATTCTCCTCGTTCCGCCGCAGCTCATCCAGGGCCCCGGCGCCGCCAGAGACGCCTCCGGAGAGCGCGGGGCGCAGCGCGGCCGCAGACTGGAAGTAGACCGGCAGCGCAAGCCACTCGGCGCGGCTTCGCGAAGCGTCCAGCAGCTCCAGCACGTCCTGCTGGCCCTTTGCCTGTACACTGCGGCGCACGAGCTCCCCCCGCTGCCAGATGTGCACCGTCCACAGCCCCGGCTGCTGTGCGCTCTGCTGCAGCCCTGCATGGAGTCTACACTATCGGACAGCACACAGGCAGACACGTCTCAACGCGGCTGCAACCGAGTGCAGCACTCCAGAGCGGCACACGCATGCAACGGCACCCGGGGCCTGGACGTCACATCTCATGGCGGCAGGGGAGGCATGCCACCAGAGGCGCACCCCACACGGGCCGGTCTTCTTCTGCTGTTGTTGGCAGCCCGTTCCCGGCGACCGCCAGTTCGCAGTAGGGGCTGTGTGGAGTGCAGATCTGCGCCACGTATCGGGTGACGGGGGCGCCCTCGTGTGGCGGCCGCCGCTGCAGGACGACAGCAACCTGGTGCCCCGCATGGCACAGGCGAGCGACGTCGACCTTCCCCGTCCGCAGAGGAAAGCCCGCCCGCGGCACCTTGTCCGAGAACTGGCCGCTGCTCGCAGCGCTGCTGTGCGTCGCAGAGGCAGATGCAGCAGCGTGCTGCTGCACTGTCGAGGCGTCCCTGCTGATTGCCCCTGCAGGCTATGCAGCAAGACGGTGAGAACAGGATGGCACAGCACGTGCAGGCCTGGCAAGGAGGGGGTGTTGGCGGTATGCCTGAGCATGCGACGTGAATGCAAGGTGCTGACAGAATTGAAGCGCAATGGCCACAGCCATACGCATGATCACTTGGTCTGAGCCGCAGGTGTACCCAACTAGTTGTTTGATAGCTAGGCAAGCAACTGGTCAGCTGCGATATCTGGTGCGTGTGCATACCCAGCCCCATGCCCTTCAGCCCCAGTGCCTCAATGACCATGACCGTGTCCCAGCCAGCAAACTCGAAGAAGTCTCCAACTTGCATCGCGATGAGCTTGTCCGGGTGTTTCCGTTTTACCTGCATCACTGCGCATTTCGCAGCCTTCAAACAAACCAAATCCATGGCAAAGGTGACCTTGGTGTACATGCAGACGTGCAGTGTTACGTGGACCTCTGTTCTGTTGACACAGCGTGCTAGGATCATGTGGAGATGACGAGAACACTGTCGAGGTTGGCTGACCTTGACGTACTCAGCATAACACGGAGGCTTCTTGGGTCGATGAGGAGCCCATCCGAGAATGTGGTCGTGATCCAGATTATCATAGAATATTCGCGCATGTACTTGCCTGATGGAGCTGCCATTTGGCCCCAAGAACCCCTGCCAGATGTCATGTACCTGCAGTTCTGCTCCACCAGAGTTGCTACATTGCAAGGGATGTTATCACACATGCCAAATCACGATCAAAGGTTTGAGCTGCGCAGGGTCTACCTGCCCAACACATTGTGTTGGCCCCGGTCAGGGTGTCTGATTGCCCTGCCGACATTGGCATGACCTGACAAGAGCGAGAGTTCAAAATTTGAGAGATGATCGAACAGCACAGAAACTTCCTTGAAATTCAGCGTGCTAGGTTGTGAAAATACCTCTGGGGGCAGTGCATCGCGTTCGGGATCCTCGGCTTGCTTCTCCGAAACGACCCGCTTCCTGCGGGACGGCTGATACGCTCGGCGTCCCACACGGGAAACGCACGGTCTCCGTGAGATGTCAATGTGTCGATGCGATAGCTTGATGTACTGTGATCGCACTGCAGGCGTACTTGCAATTCTGAAAGCTTGCATTACACTAGATGGATTCCTGGGCGAACGGTACAACGGGCGAATGCGTGCCACGTGAGACACCACATGAGCAGCAAGTCACGTTAGATGTGTGCGCAAGCTTTGTCCTTCTGCAGTACCTGCGGCGACCCGGACAGTGGCTGTGTGTGCCACATTTATGTTGGTGCCGCATGTCCATGGATCCATGCCCAGCTCAACAATGATCCTGGAGTCAGACTGTACCGGAAAATTTTCCCGTAGTCAGCTGATGTGTTCAGCTTTCTTCGATCATCCATGAGAACTCATTAAACGGTCCGATTGAAGTGCAAGCGGAGAGCCTTCCGCGTGTGACTCGAGTTACACCTGTAGCCACGGGCGTGCATGGATTGCCAGTACTTTCCTTGGATAGAAATCTAATATCGTGAATCACGCAGAACACAGGTGGGTATCGCGTACTGTGCCCATATCGGTAGGGGTGAGAAGCGGGGAAGGGGAGCGCACGGCCAATGGGTCGTAACAAGCCGGTGGACACTAGGATACTCGATCGCCGTGGAGCAAGGAGCGTGTGAGGCCTGCACGAGGGAGGGACGGACCCGGCAGGCAGATGCGACACGTAACGTCAGGACCCGGCACATCTGAGGAGGCAGGCAGGGAGGTCAGGCAGCGACACGTACAGACGCAGCAATCAGGCATCGACAAGGGAGCTGCACAAGCGACGGACCCGCGCTGTTGCAACACCCTCAAGGGCCAGGATAGGGTCAAAGAGGAGAGGGACCTTGCTGCCATGATGGAGGGTTGTGTGCAGCACAAAGCCATTCAGTGACGTAGCCAGGATATGCAGTGCCCCAGGCAGCCTCCTGATATCGATCAGGCCGTGAGTCGCTCAGGCACTGGTAGACTGATGTTCACCGAGAGCTCTCAGCAGAGAGAGGCACAGGTGCAGCGGCATCGAGCATTGGGTTTCTTGTCTCATTTCCGACTGCACAAGAAAATGATGTTCTACACGCACGCATGCCTGCAGGAGCACACTCTAGCAGCATGAATATTTGGTGGTTTCCCATGAACCACAGTGGAAGCTTCCCCAGATGAGGGATGCATATGATGCTACCAGCATGGCTGCAAAGTAGCGCTCGGTTAACAGCGTGTCGAAATTGGCATGCTGTGCATGGGGTGAAGCCACGTGCGGTAGTGCGGTAGAAAGGAATCAAGGGCTGGCAGCGGAGAGGGAGCAAAGCAGGGATGAAGCACGAGCCACATGCCAGCGTTCACCTTGGCTGCCATGCACGTCTCAAGTATATCCCTAAACGCACACGGAAGCAGACAACAACGAAACTGCAACCCCAGTGACAGTACGCGCCACATGCTGTGGGGTTCGCCACAGAAGCGGGTGCACAGACACTGAGAGCTGGGCGCGAGGTCCCACATAACCAAAGTCCACGAATGCCATCGGGCGAGTGTCAGTGTGGGATGCAATCGTGGTCTTGCAAGGCAGATGGTTGAGTCGCTGCATGTCTTTCATATCAGACACACACCAGTCACTTGAAGATGAGTCGTAGCGTGCTGACTGGATCCAATGTGTGTCCCAGTGCCTGATGCGACTGCCCTCGCACCTCTATGTGGAGCTATTACCACAAAGAACATACCAGTGCCTGGGTGATGCGGGATGTGTTGATCGGATACAAGATGTGAACGCCGCTGATCACAAGCTTGATGCGACTGTGTATGGACCTCAGTTTGTACTACTACATACCAGTACCTGCGCATGCCAGGCTCGTCTCTCTCTTCAGATGCATCGCAAGTGCACATGCCGCTGGCGAAATTTCTGTATGCTTTTGCAATCAGAACCAGCCACCAAGGCTGGCGGGGACAACGTGTACGTTTTTGTGGTTCATCTTGCAATGGAATAGGTTGCATGTGCGTGATGCTCGACAAACAGCCATCAAGGTCAAGCATTCTGTGTACTCCTCACTGCGCTCTCGCAGGTCGTGACTTCCAGGACTGCACGAAATCATACATGCCCACTGCAGGAAGTGGCGAGGAGGACATCAAATGGCTACAAGGAGCAAAGAGAGCATCGTTATGGCGAGTTGCGGGCCTGGAAAACGGGCTATTGCGCTGTTTACGTCGTTTCGGGGCTGCTACGAGCACTTTGTTGAAAAACAAGTTCATGCTCCTGGGCCAGATTGTGTAGTCTGCCGATTTGCTCGTTTACCGAACTTGTGAGCCACAGCAGCCTCGTGATCGCACATCCAGTGTCACCACTGCAGCTGACGCTTACTACTTCGCGGAAAATTACTAGCCCATGCATGCTATGTCAATGAATACTGATTCTGTGGATCACCTCCTGGCCGGATCTGTGCCTCGGTCACTGTCAACACGACGGAGTCAGTCTGCCGGCAAGCCACCCCTCGCGCAAAGCTACGGCACAGCAAAGCGCCCTGCCACGGTGGGAACTATATCAGGCCGTTGCGGGAGGAATGGCAATGATCTTCAGGTATTTCCTTGCTCGGGCCTGGTCCAGTCGGTGGCATTGCCGTCCACTGAAGCACCTGGATGCAGACGTATACGAGCATGTTGGAGCATCATCTGCACGATAGGAGGCGCGAGCTGATCGCTCTTGCAGCGGAGAAGCGTCAGCTAGAGATACTTCTGATGAAGCAGAAGCGCAAGACGCATGAACAGCCAAAGTATGGCGACCTTTTCGATGGCAAGGAATCGCTGGACGTTCCGGCGAAATTGAGAGCGATAGTAGAGGACAATCGTGCCCTCAAGGACAAAGTTAGGAGACTCAAAACGGACTGTGCCCATTGGCACAGGTTGAGCTCGGACTTGAGCAAACAGAATCAGTTGATGCAGGCTCAAGTGAAACAGGCGAAACAGCAGGTTACAAAATGCTCTGTAACCGTGGAAGAAATGCGACAGATACAGGTTTGGCTGTCATTTGTATTTGCTCACCACTGTGTTGTCCGTATGTGTGGCCTCATCGCCACCACTTCCGCAGGATCAAATTAATCGAATGCACGAGATGGAACGGCAAGTCCGCCTGCTCACCAGCGAGAATCAGATCTTGCGTCACAAGATGGATGCCGATGCTTTGCGTTTGCGGCAGGAGAGGTCTTCTGCCAGGAGAGACCAGCAAAAGCTGTCTGCAGAAATCAGGAAGCTGAACAGTGAATCACATACCCAAGCGTTGCAGGTTCGCTTCAAGGCATGCATGCTAAACTACGCTTGGAACACGCTCTAAGAAACATTCGGCGGCAGTGCAGATTCAGTATTTACGCTCTCAGATCAAGGAGGAACAAAGACGCGTGAAAGACTTGCGTAAACAGCCACACAGGGCCAATGTTCCAGTGGAAGCCACCCTGCTTACGCAACCTCAGTATCCGCCAGGGACTTATCAGCGTGGCTGCAAGCCACAGGTACACGTGATGCTGTGTGTCATCACACAAGCCACAGCTGCCCCTGACACGAGCGCTCCGAGTTCTGGGCTTGTCACTGTGCAACAAGATTCCGCAGAGGTGCAGGCAGCTGTGCGGATACAGGCAGTGTATAGAGGCCATCGTGTAAGGACATATCATGGCCAGGTGCATGCTTCCTATTGTGGACGCAATTGGAATGCCGGCTTCGCCTGCTGCCTTGCAACGTCTGGACACAGGAGTGCTGCACACCCTGGCGAATCGTTTCTGGACACCTCGACTTGCTTCCGTCCAGTCTGTCATCAACTAGGTTTCTGCTGGTTTCTGTGATGTTCCAGGGCACAAGTTGCAAAGAAAATTCAAGGCCCACGTTCGGGTCTGGGTGTTATGGCAGCGTGTTGGACCAGGCCAAGTGCACATCGTGTGACGGGGATCAGCCGCCCCGAGTGATGTCGGTGTGTTGTTGGACATATTGTGAGTGCGCAGGTGAGGCGGTCGAGTCATTTGGTGGGGCCACCAGCTCAAGATGCCCTGCGGTCAAGGCACAGCCTGCCCGTCACTCATGATGAAAACAGGGCCATTCGAATTGAGACGGGAGGTAGCTTCAGAGGTTTTAATTCGTTGGAGGACCATAATGGAGCCCTACCGCGCAGCGGCAGCACCAAAGAGACTGGAAATGGCGAGTGTGGCAAGACCTTGGAAGACATACACAGGACAACCGACATGGCGAACAGAAGCATATTTGCCGCAGGCTCGAGCTCAGCCAGTGTTGACGGTCATGAGCCAGTAGCCGTTAACGCACTGACCGAGTCTGTCGCCCAAGAAGCTTGCTGCGAGCAGGGGAGCTGCAGTGTATCAATAGGGGGAAACACAATTGAAAGCGATCTGCATGACTGTTTCCAACCAAGCAAGCCGTTGCTGCTTCTTGCTGAAGATACTGAACGTGCAAGCATGGCAGATTTACGTGGCAAGGAGTCCACTGATGACAAGTGGGACATCCATGCTTGCATGTTGGCTGCTAGCACATCGCGCGAGGACGAACGCGTGACATCTACGCACAGTGTAAAAGATGCACGATAAAGTTTGTGTGACTGTGAGGTTGCCATCTAAAGTGAAGAGCACGATGATGTTGCAAGTGCATGCTGATTTAGCTGCTGCCGAAGAAAATCATGACCTGCACAAAGTTATACCACTCCAAAACCGCCATTTAGGGACAAATTTCACAATTTATACCCGCTCTGCATTCTCGCGGCAAGAGGTGCGCAAGCACCAGATTCAAAGCGGCCGTGCAAGACCGTAAACACAGCTGTCTCTGCGACTCGCCAAAACGTGAAGCAGTGCAGCAATATTTAATCGTCCCATGTGCAAATACAGTGCGACTAGAAGGGACAAGCCAGCGCGGGCCGAGATTGGACGTACGCGCGTGTACGCGGCACGGCACTCAACAAACCACACATTTGCAATGCTCGCTGATCCGGTCTGACACAACTCCCAGGTACGCAGCATTAGCCCCCTCCACCGCTTATTAGCTGCTTTCACACGTCCACGCTAATCTTCACTCACGTCGCGCAAAAGCTGGCAGGGTATTGAATTCAGTTGACTCAACCAAGTCCAGCACAGCGCCGATCTGACCATGGCACTTCGCAAACTCGCATCGGAAACGACTTCTCGTCTTGGAGTGTCCTTCGCTTCATCGATGCAGCAGCCCACGTTGACCCTGGGGGGTGCATGGACACGTGCGTATGCCAAAGGTGCGTTCCGGCGACTCAACTGCGCCATGTTAGACAGCTTCGCGTGAGCATTAGCATTTAGAAAGCATCTGAGCTGCTGATCAGTTCTTGTGCATTTTTGTTGGCGTGTGTGTGCCCTTTTGCGATCATCACACCTGCCGAGTACCAGGTCCGTACGCGCCGCAAGTGGACAATTCGATGGTGGCAGCCAGCGTATATGTTGTCCCTTGATACATCCTACTGGCGTGTCGTAGTTACAGTGCATTAGAGCGAGCGTTCTGCTGCCTTCATACTGTTGGACTCACAGAGGCCTCGGCTCCTTCATGCACCACCATGGGCACACAGCTCATGCCCTGGCACCAGACCCTCAGCACACCTGAAATCCCGTTATGCTGCAGTGATGGAGGGATATAAGTACGCGGAATCACATGAATGGGTGAGCACTGATGGGGATGTGGCCACCGTTGGCATCAGCGACTTTGCTCAGGCATGTCCTAGCCGGACCTCAGTCCACATGGAATCTACAGGCATTCCTGCTCCCAACTTGATTTCATCTCTCGCTGCTACATGTAGGCTCGGGTGCCTCGCATGTCTGTGCAGCCGGGATCCTTCCGCAGTCGTTTCCAGCAGTACACCATGTATTTGCACCAAATGCGGGGCTTTGCCAAAGCTCGGCTGCCTGATACTGAGCATCTAAGGTCTTTACTACTGGCGTGGTGCATGTCCAGACTGGGCTGACTTGACGGTGTCGTGCAGGGAGAGCTAGGTGATGTTGTGTACGTGGAGCTCCCTGAGGTTGGCAAGGAGCTGCAGCAGCAGAACACGTTCGGAGTTGTGGAGTCTGTTAAGACCGCGTCAGACGTGTATTCACCTATCAGCGGGAAGGTAGTAGAGATCAATTCTTCGCTCGAGGATGAGCCTGACAAGGTGTGTTCAGCATCAGTACAGAACTCTGAGCAGGGGCCTTGGTGCGTGTGGCGGCGGGTAATCGCCCCGACCAAAGCCATATCTGATACGTATCTGCGTGCTGCTGGGTTGCAGGCGCACACCTCGATGTTTGGGCCGACTGGTTTGTATGTGAATGCGTCACCTCGAGCCAAGTCGTGACTGCAGCAGGTAGTGTCCACATTGGTGAATGCAACAGTCCATGAGCACGCATGCAGGTCAACCAGGGGCCGCATGATAGTGGCTGGTTGATCAAGGTTAAGATGTCTAACCCGTCAGAGTTGGATAGCCTTCTGGACAGCGGGGCTTATTCCAAGAAGATTGAGTGAGGTTTTGACAACGAAGGACACTTGGCGCCATGACAACGCCCTCGCAAGCATGTTTGCAGCACCTACATCGTAGCATAGATGCCCAGTGGCCAACGGCTCTACTGCAACCTTCATTGTGCACGCACCGCACAGTTGTAGTGAGGGATGATGAGTGTGGTTCAGCATGAACGGAGTTCAGGCAGAGCATTCTGTTCACCCATACACAAGAATCGGACATTTCTGTAACACAGCCAAGCGCTGCATCTCGAACCGCCTTGATACTCAACACGGCCACAGCTACGATCTTTGACCGTAATAAGTAGTGGCTCGTATTACACATGACAGAGACGCAATAGATGAAAAACTGCCGCACTGAGCAAGATGATCCCGCGTCATGTCTTAGAACTTGTTCACGACCGGTTGATTCATCATGCAATGTTCAGCATGCTTGGAAGACCCCCAGGTAAAGGTCAGCAGCGGCCACCCACACTTGCTTGAGCCTTGCAGCAGCTGCTGCGATGTGAAGCTCGGGTTTCCTGTACCCGTGCATTCAGTCACTCCGGGGGCACATACGGGTGCAACTGCACTGCCGCTTCCCGCCGCCGCTGTGAGCGCTGCGCCACGCCCGCCCCGTTGCGCAAGTCCTCCTGCCCCGCAAACAGGTGGCCATCCCGGGGGGGTGTCATCAACGGCTGCTCTTCATCGATCCTCTCAACCGCACCTGGGGGTGGCGTCACCACCTCAGCCACGGGCCGGGCCCACGCCGGCAGCATGATGCCGATGTTACGCGTGTCCGCGGCCGGCACGACCGACGGAGTCTCTGCAGCGAGGTTCAGCTGCGTGGACATGTTGTCCGCGATCTGCTTCCACTGCTGCAGGATCTGCCGCGCGTCCATGGCAAAGACGTGTGGCAGCGTCACGATGTACTGCTGCGCCGTGTTTGTCGCCGAGTTCTCGGTGTGAACGCCGACCTCTGAGAAGAAGCGGTTCGAGGTGACCATCGCTCGACCAGGCCTGCATGTTGCTCCCACGTCGTTGCGGCTGAGGGCCGTTGTGCGCCGCCCCTGGCATGCCTCTCATGCAGGCAGTGCATGCGTAGGGCATCGCGACGCACTGCATGAGCTGTGGCAGCTACGATGGCATTCACCCGTGTGACCATCATCGGAGACGCCTCTGTGAGAGTGCATACCAGGCAGTCATGCATGGTGATGCCACTCCGGGGTCCTGGACAAAAGGTGGCGCACGGTAGTGCTTCGCCGGAGGATGTGCGCGTCGGAGGCCATGGTGAGTGCAACTTGCATGCACTGTGCCGGAAGCCTCAGGAGTCGTCCGGGGGCACGCGGCGTTCTGAGCGCGCCTCCTGATGTCAATGACACGGCAGGGGCAGCGAATGCATGCGAGTGCAGTCATGCGCGCAGCCGTCCAGACCGCGACGTGCGTGCGGTTGCTGTGGTGGGTGCGATCATACGAGGCTAGCATGCACGACGCCACTCAGACAGACGCCTGCGCTAGGCCGATGCATGCATTCAGGAACGAGGGGCAACATCAAGGCGGAGTGGCGCACATGCACGTGTCGACGACGAGCTGCGTTGCACGGAAGAAGCGGGTGTTGACGAAGTTGAGGACGATCACGAAAATAAGGGATATCAGTCCAAAAGCCAGCACGACGAGAACGTTGTTCCGCATGGTCTCCTGCCGGTCCGACTTGGGGTCGGCACGGTAGACGTACCCCCACGCGGACGCCCCGAAGATGAACGTGATGACCTCAAAAACCAGTTCCGTTGTTTCCCAGGCATCTGACATCTCGACCTGGATGATATGCCTGCAACCACGGCGAGCTTGAGACAGATGCAGCCATAGCGGCACAGGGAGACTGGTGGCTCACTCTCGTCTGACAAGGCGTGGTCCGTCCTTGCGCCCTGCCACATCGACCTTGCACGGCATGTGGCACCGCCATGAACAGTGCACGCCCGTAGAGCAGTGCGCACGTCCACCACACCACTGTTGCAGGGCATGCCCTAGTGCATTCGGCTATGGCAGCCAGCAGTCACGCTGCTCTGCTTGCCAGAAGAGTGTACAGCGTCGTCTGCAGTGGCAATATGGCACTCAGGGGTGTGGACCCTGCACAGGTGCCTTCACATACATACAGAGCATGCCATGTCTGCTGCACTGGTTTAGGGACCAGATACAGGTGGCTGCTTTTTTGTGTGGATCTTGCTTGCAAGTGGCAGTCAGGAGCCGGCAGGGAGAGGACCTTGCATCAAAGCTAACGCGCCGAACTGACGTCTGACAGCTGCTGGACTTGCTGACTCGCAAGATGGAGACAGTAGTGAGTTTTGTGCCACCATCAGCTATGGGGTCACATGCGATCATGTAGTTGCTCTCGCCGCAAAAACGCCGCCGCCGGAATATCCTCAGGGAGTTTGCGGTGACCTGAGTGCGGTCGCTTTCTGTCAATCCTGCATCAAGGGATGGTTGCTTGGTCCCCATACTGTCAGCCTTGTCTGTGCACTCGTGAGGGTGGTGTGACATGTGATGAAGACAAACAGGACCAGTTGGCTTTTCCAGGCAGCTCAGTTCCACATGCTAGCAACGCCAGGTGCCGCTATACATGATATCCGTCGACGTGAGTTGTACGCAGCGTCGAGTTGCGGACCGGCCGTTAACATGTCCACCTCCTCCTGACATTCCTTGAATCCAAACCTGCAGGGCACAGGATCACTCCAAGACGATCACAAGCTTCACTGGGTACAGCAAAAAATTAGGAGACTTTTTATTCACGCTGTGGCCTAGCGATGTGTGTCTCACCGTGTGTTGTACAGCTTCAGCACTCCTGCGCAGCCTGCACAGCAGCAAACGGTTCTGAAACATCCCACGCCTTCCGCATCTATCTTCGCCCGCCGCTGATCTTCAGACATCATTTGTGTCAACGCGTTATTAGCACTGCCGCCTGGCAGGCGACTCCTGCAATCCGCGGTGGACAAACTGAGCGAGAACGCCTTAATGCGTTGCAGACATCATACACGCACACCAAGGCAAGCAAACAGCCAAAACTCCAATTTTATAGTCACTTGGCCGTGAAAACAGTTGATGTGGCTCAGCTGTGACTCCGCAACAGGAGGTGTCGATACCTCACGTATTGAACCATCTGCGCCATGGTCTTGAGAATGAATAGTTAGGGCCTCCAACTTACTCTACATGAATTTAAACTGCTGGGGTCGTATGTATGTATGTTTGCCGTGTCCGGCTTGAGACGTTAAACACCGATTGCAAGAGCACGCGTTGCCATCGCTAGGCATGGCTAGAAACAAGATGCAGAATGACTGGAATGCCTGACACCTCCTTTGACATGATGCACGAGTGTCCTCTGGCCATGTGTGTGCAGGATTGAAGGTAGCTCTGGTCGACGTTGGATAGGTGTGATCTGGCCTAGATATGTCGACGCTGAGTGCGACGCTCGCTGAATTCATGAACCATGTGTGCACAACTTTGGCGCCATGGGCATTGAAAACATGTCTCTCGCCCGGAGCTGTCTTGAGAGCTGCAGCATGGACACATTTTTGGCACAGCTCGTTGATGCGGGGGCAATACTTTGATTTAGCGGAGAGACAGCTGCTTGCCAGATCTCTTCCAAATTCCCTGATCGCCCTGCTTGTGCACGTGCGACTTGCACAAGCGCCCATGCGAGTATCGACTACAGCAGTGCTTTCGAGCATGGGTGCTCGTGATGTTTGACGCGTGTTGTGCGCAGCCTGAGCAGGTGGCAAACGCGCGCTCAGCGACGTAGGATGTTGCTAGCGCTGCACATATATATCCCATGCTCCAGGGCAGCTCCAGAATGCCCGGGCATCCCAGCTGGCGATGAGGCAGCCGTTACGCGCTTCCCTTCCATGCTGCAGCTGGACACGGGTGTGGGTGTTCTGCGTGTTCTGCCACAAAATTAATGTGCATAAGTATACATTTGATCATCACGGAGGTGGAACACTGCCAGTACTGTGATGTGGATGGTTAACCATCCAATGTGGCATTCTCCGTGGCATATCAAGGGATGCGTTACACGGAGATCAAAGCAACAGCCTGGCCTCGCCTATGGGTAAGCGCACAAGCCAGCACAGGCAAAACAGGCACATAAACCATGCCCCCGCTGCCCTGAATGCTACACACAAACACACACATCAATCCAACCGCTAGACCGCTCACAATGCCCCAAATGTAGCAGCAGCCAAGCCGAAACGAGACAGAAACACTCCGACACACTACAGAGCCGTGGAATCTTGCACGCTCCAGAATCCTGAAGGCACACCCCACCATCGCCCAACAAGCATGTCATGGGCAATCGCCCATGGCGGCAAAGGCGGGCACGTGGCACCCCCCTCCACGGGGAGCCCGCGATCAGGAAGAGCTGGGGCCGGGGGTGACTGGAAGGCAAATGCCTGGGACAGGGCGGAGGGGCAGGCAGGTGGGGGTCGGTCGTGTGGGGAGGGGGGGAAGGCGTGGTTCATGTAGTGTGTGCCCAGGTGGGGCTGCGGGGGATGTATGATGGGCTGGTCTGATTCGAGACGTCTCATGAGCGCCGATTGCTTCGGCGAAAATGGGGACAGAATGGGGACAGGCCCACAGTGCCATGCCCAGTGAGGCTGCAGCACAGATGGATCCAGCCTAGGGGACTGTACCCCCGGAACAACCAGCGCCGGCCAGCACCGGCATGCATGACGTCGGTACCCTGCAACCTACTCGCAGCGTACGTACTTTGCGATTGACAGTGAGGCTGGTTGCACAGACCCTCGTACACGTGCTCAGGGGCAGCCTGTGCGGTGGGGAACCTGTGTCAGAGTAGCCGCTGCTCATGCACCATGCAGAGAAGGCGCATGAAGCTTGATGTGGAGGCGTCTATCGAGGCCATGTCGAATCCCAGTACGATGCCACACGAGCAGGAGACGCTGCGCATCTGGGCGATGCAGCGCCGCGCACCCGCATGCATTCACTCCTGTCACTCCCATTGGATATGCGGTGAAAAGGCGAGACGGCCCGTCGGGCCATGTGCCCGTGGGGCTGCAGTCAGGGGGCATGCATGCGGTAGGCACCGGGTCGCTCCGCAGGGACCCGGTGCCGTGTGTGGCAGGGGGCGGACTGGAGATGGGGTCAGGTGGGATATGGGGTGCACGAAGCTGGAGGTCGAATGGAGAGGGAGAGAGACGGGAGATGGGGGGGCGAGGAGGAGTCATGTAGGTGACGCGCCGAGCGTACCGACGTGGCGGGTGCCTGCAGCCGGGGACGGGCGAGAGCGTGTAGGTTGCACGGGGGGAGCCCACGCGGTCGACTGCAGTTAGTGCCACTTCTCTTGGAGCCAGGATTGCAGACAACTGTGGGTGCCGTGCAGGCACCCGCTACGCCTGAAGGGCCAAACTGTGCGGTTACGTCGGAGCGGGAGGCAAGCCATGGTGGCCACCGGGGTGCTGACAAGGCTCACTTGTGACGCTCCTGCCCGGCCCTATATGTATGTGCACAGCCTGGGTTTCTAAACGCCCCCCAAGGACTGGTGCGGGAAGAGACTTTCTCTTTTCACATGATAGCAGACAGATGGCTATGGGGGGCGAAACGCGTGCGTACGGTCTCGAGCAGCACCGTGAGCCGCGAAAGGATCACGGACGCGGAACTCGCACTGCGATCATGCATTGGTCAGGTACATGACGGACGCCCCACCAACAAACATCGCTGATAAGTTGGACAGTGTTACATTGCAGTCGTCGGCATTTGTGGCGAAGCTCTACATGCTGTCGTTGCACTCGCGCTGTTAATTTACTGATTGCATGCCGACTACTGAAGCTGCGGGCGGTCATGGAGGGATGTTGCAAGCTTTTGTGTAGGATTTGCGTAGGTTGGCTTGTGATTGCTCAAGCTCCGCTTGGGCAAGCACAGCCGCTGGCGAGCACCCCACCCGATGTTGCCATTCTTGATGGCTCAGAGCCAGCTGCTTCGATACCGCAAGCTACCCAGCCTATTCTCGAAAGCGATACAGATTTTCCCGTGGATGCGGTGCCTTCACCGCCCGCTGCTGGTGTAGCAGGCGCTGCACCCACGTTGACACTTGACACCGGTGCGGTCGCACATGTTATCCAAAACGCTGGACTCGACGACTATCGAATCTTCTGCTTTTGAGCGGCTGTTGTATCCCACAGCCGCTGTGAATCCGTGGCAAGCCAGCCTCAAAATTCAACACAGAGCTGGTGCAGAGCTTACCGGCATCATGCAAGAGTGCGCAATCTTTATGGGAAATCAGAAGCCTGCTGAAGTATCTGAGGAGCCCGAGGATGAGGAGATCGAGGCCACGGGCCGAAACCAATGCAGGAAGCAACGGGGGCAACTGCCCATTGTATGGCAGCCAGGAAGGCAGGGGAGTGCCAGGGAGCGTGTGAAAGACACAGACTGCTACACAAGCTATCAAGATATTGACGTCGAAGAGCCTGTTGAGACGACTCTCTTGAGCTGTGTTGCCAGTTGCACGGTTGCCCGGCAATGCAATTTCATCACATTCACTCCTCTCTCCGAGAACAGCCAACAGGGCTCGTACGTTCCATGCCTGAGAATCTGGGACTCGAATATCGTCAGCTGACTGAGAGTTGTGTGGACGTGCCGTTCTGTGTGCAGGTGTACAAGCTTCCACATCAATGCCGACTGCTTTTCTGTGAATGACGATCCACGATGCTACGCCATGACTGAGGGCCGACAGACCGTCGGCTTCAGCCTCGGAGACTGCCCCTTCGCAGCGGAACCGTCAGGCGACATCATATCACGGAGCTTTGGACTGTTTCGGGCCATGAGGCAGGATGCAGCAAACGGTCTTGCAATAGCTGCAAGCGCACTCACCATCATGGTAGCTGTTGCAGGAGCCCCCTTCAGCTTCCTCAGCAAGGTGTTCAAACTCTGACCTCCCCTCTTCTGCCGCATGGGGCTCAACCCCGTGGCTTAAACGTAAGCACCAAGACCTGGGAAGGCTTCCAGTCCAACTACCAAGAGGGGCACCGCTTTCTGACCCATCAGCCCCCAGTCCACACTGTGGGGGCAACTCGGCGACTCAGACGTCCACAGTATTGCAGACGCGGATGCTGCTGTTCCTCTACGAAACGCCCAGAGCTGCTCTGCCCGGGATTGTGCCTGATGTCATGTTGCGGCCATCAGCACGGCAGGAGCAGCTAGGCTGTGATGGCACGCAAGTGGCCCCTGGTTGTGGAACTGCCGATAAGACCTACAAACTGCCCCTCTGCCACAGCAAGCTGCACATAAGGGCCTCGTGTGGCAACGGCTGATTTATCCATCGCTCCGTTTGTCACGGATTACATCATGCCGATTGATCTTCAAAGACGAGAACTGTATTTGGTGCCTCGTGTGCGGTGGTGGCACATGCTTCCCACTTCTGTGTTTTGGTTTAATTTTCCCACTGGCATGCATATGTGCTGTGCTGATACCATGTCGCTCCTGGCACAGATTGCAGGGACTAGTTTCGAACCGGCGGTGTGCCCGAGTGACGTATGAGGAGGGTGAATTATTAAGTGGTCTGATTTGAGACCTGTACGGTGTTGCATGATGCACCTGTGACCGTGCCTCTCTTCGAAGTAATGTATATGTGGCGGTCCGTTTGTTATTTTTGTCATGAGCAGGGATGTTAACAACGCAGATGCATCAAGATATTGTTGTAAATGTTGTCCGTTGCACAACGCTTGGTGCAGACACCACGCACGCTCTGGAGAGCTAGCGACTGAACGATGCATCTTCTGTAGCTCAACAGCTGTCCGTGAGCAGTATCATGAACCAGAGTGTGTCAGCTTGCTTGTGTCACATAACTGGCAACGGTATCCATTCGAATGCGGTGCCATGGTTGAACAATGCAAGCCATTACAATATTGAGCATTCCTGCTCCCAGTGCCTACCTTGCCATGGCTTCTAGGCATCATGTGCTGCCACGTCACATGTCCCAGGCAACATATCTGCCAGCCCGGGCGGCCGAAGCACCGGAGTTTCCCAGTCCTGGGAACCATCATCACTGCAACCCGGGCCGTCACACAGTTCCCCTTGGAGCTCCTGCCAGAAATCCAGGAGCTCCTGCCGAACTGCAGCCAGCTGGCTCACAACCTCCCTCAGGATGTGCCTGCTCTGCAGCCCGCCTACCCCTACACCTCCAGGAAGGCTGCCGGATGCAGTGGAGACAGGCAGCAGCCGCGCCTCGCAGGTGCGCACCGCAGCCTCGTGCTGTTGCAGGGCAGGCACCAGCCGCCTGCGCTCCCACGCTGCGCCCTGCTCCCAGGCCCCCTTTGCACTCTTCAGCGCCTCAGACGTCTCTGCCAGCGCCTCTCGGAGATGCGCGTTCTCCTGCGCCACCCTCTCCAGCTCCCTGCACCACGGCTCTGCCTCACATGCACCAAAGCACGGGCACTGCACCCGAGCCTCGAGTTAGGGCCTAATCCACAAACGCGCCTTCTGATCCGCTCACATAGACGGGGGACGCTCATACAGATGTCCGCACCAGGTCACAAGGAACAGCGACCGAAGCACGCACAGAGGAATGCAACTGAGCGTTCGTGCTTCGACGTCTACGCAGAGAGTCCACCAGAGGATCAATCTGAAAGGGGTTGCGCCGATCTGAGCCCCGCAGCTGGATGCACCAGCAGGGTGCGACAAGAAACAAGCAGCACATCAGACTGTGGACCATCCAGTCCCAGAGCCACTCATCCGCTACATGGATTACCACAAGACGCACAGGCACAGCATCGGCCACAATAGCTGCAGCCACATGCACCGGATGGTTAACGTGCTGGCACAATCTGCTCCACCAGGCACTGGACCGCACCGTGCTGCAGCAAACGACTTTCCCATGCTGGCAGCCAGCGCGCCTTCGCACCCGGCCTTTGGCAGCCGCTTCGAGCGCTTCCGCTCGGCCCATGCGCCCCGCTGCGCCGCCACGCACTCCTCGTACCCCCTCTGCTGCTCTAGCCGCCGGCGGAGCTCCTTCACCCGCTGCTGGTGCCGCACCTTGAGCGGCTGGAGGCGGGATGCCTCCCGCTCCAGGAACACGCGGTCAAGCATCACCACCAACGCGTCTGCGGCACGCAGGCGAGCGAGGCAGTCCTCACCCGCCCCCTGCTGGCCTGATGCCCCCGGCTTGCCCTGTCTGGCGCCATACAACGACACCCAGTCGTGGAGGAACTCCTGCACAAGCCTGGACGCCTCCTTCGGCACCCACGCCGCGGCACCCAACAACACAGCAGGCCTGAAGCCAGGCTCGTGTTGCTCAGCAGCCGCTTGCCGATGAGTCGTCGCTTGTGGCGTTTCCACGCTGGGTGCCTGAAGGCGCTGCCTACCCTTTGGAGCAGATGCAGGTCTGCCAGCCTGGCGAGCGTTCAGCCCCATGTCCATCCGGCCATCGTCAGAAACCTGCAGCACGCATGTGTGGCTGTCTGTAACCAACATTGTCAGTCCGAGACTGGCGAGACTCTCAGTGGGCAGCCAACTCGCCACCGCATAGAATGATGTAAACGATGATCTTGCAAAGGAAACAAGCCACGGCAGCGATGATTTGGCATGTGTCACTTCTCAACCTTTGACACACGAACCGGACGGGGATCCCGAATCCTGTTGCTACTGATTGAGCTTGAGTCACACCGTCACTAGGTGCACTCCCGACATGTCCTGTGAGTGTGTGAGACCTTGCAGGCGGGCTCGTGGGGATGACGACCGCCATGGTGCTAGTACGGTGCCTGTACCTGCAGCCTGCTGCTGCCCGAGCTCAACCAGCAGCCTCCGCAGGTCTGCATTTTCTGCCGCCAGTTGATCTGAACTGTGGCGTGCTGCTGCACACTGCTGTTGCACATTCACTGCCTGCACTTCCCGCAATGAGATTAACAAGATGATGGACCGTTCCTCTGTAAACAAGAATCATGCCCAGGCTCGCAAAAACCGCAGCATCTGTGCTTTCACAGTGTGGGCAAAGATTCACGGATATACTGCTCCGGCCAGATAAGGGGTTGAATTGGCCAGATCGAATGGGGTGGGGAATTGCTAGACTGCTGACTTACCTTTGCAATAGCATCTTTTTGCACTGCCAGCTCAGTGACCATTTCGCTTCGGATGTTTTGCTCACGGATTTGCTCGTTTCGCAAGGATGTGACACACTGCTCCATGTGTTGATGTGCCAGCACCAAAGACTGTGCATGCTCTTGTGACGCTCGAAGCTTTGACGCATGTTCATCCCGCTCAGCCTGCAAACCCGATAAATGAACAGCCTGCTGGGGAGTGTGATATCTGCGCACTGCGAAGGCGCGAGTCATTGGTTGAAGCTGTCAGCGGCTGCAGGTGGGAAACAGCATGAACATTGAAACATGGTCGTGACCCGCACCTTCAGAGCATTGCACCTTTGCTGCAGCTGACCAATTGTTTCACGGGCTTCAGCATCACTGGACTGCAATGCGCCTTGAAGACGCTTCAGTGTTTGGGTGCTGCTGCTCTCTGCAACCCTCTGCCGATGAATCACCCTGGCTTGTTCGGCAGCACGGCTTTGCAAGTCCTGCGATCCAGCACCCCATCACAGTTTGAAGTTTTCAGCCATGCTGGCTGAACGTATTGCATCTCTGCTGGAGCATCACCGCAGCGTTGGTCTTGAGGAAAGCGAGTTCCTTGCGTGCTCCTGACAGTCTTTGGCAGCAGAACCACAACTGGTCCCTCAGATGGTAAGCTAGGCGACGCAGCCCGACGCAACTGTCCCATAACGCGACGGCAGCTTGACTCCGATCATCATGGTCTGGCGCTGTTGTACATGCTTGCTTGAGCTGGCGATCCCAGTCCTGCCACTGGTAATGCTCCTGTGGGCATCACCATGCTTGTTGGAACTGACAACGTCCCACAGTCCAAGCAACAGCAGCATCGTGACACAATTCGAGTGCTTTTGGCGTGTGAATGCTTCAATGGCAGCTCTGCCGCACCTGCTCTTCGATGAGCATTTTGCATGGCCATACTGGTGAGCAACTTCCTCCGTCGCTCTGAGAGGTTGCAGAAGGTGATGATAAGGTCGCGTACAAGTGAATATTTCGATAACGAATTCTACGCTGAGAACGTAGTCTACGCTGCCCGGACCTTGCGCATTCCAGCAGGGGCGCACTGGACATGCATGGTGATATCAGGTGCTGCTCAGGTGCGAACAGCCCCAAGGGACATGCCATACATCTCTGTCGCATGATAAGCAAGCGAAACCTACCAAACACTATGGGACACTGTATTTAGATGGAAATGTTTCGTATGGCCGCCTCCTGATCATTCTGAACGAACGAGAAGTGGAGGGGTTTCTCCGGTTGACGTTCGATAGTATTCTTCTTTCTCATATTCTAGGGTCGAGGCATTATGCCGCTATTCTCCTGAGCGCATCATACCTGTTAAGGCAATGATGTTTCCACGGGCAGCATGACCACCACAACAGCAGAGGCCTTGCTTGTGAAACACCGAGCCAGTGGCAGCAGCACTCGCGAGCCACATGCTCGGCAAAACTTTGGCAACGCTGCATACGAAATGCCATGCAGTCCAAGTACGTTGTCTGTGTTGTTGCTGCCTTGGTCGTGCCGCTTGCGAGTGATCTGCATCGCGCAGTGCAAGCAGGTGTCACATGGCAGCGCATCAAACTAAATCTGTCAGGGAGCCTCACCGTGATCCAGGTCTGCCTGCTCCCAAGGCAAACCCTTCACCATCCAGGCGCTACCACTATGCAGCCAGTGCCAATGGGACACGGAAGTCGCCCAGCATTCCTTCTACCCCCACACATCTGCACCTGCGACCACACTTGCTCACTCAGGCTCTCCAAACCAGCTGCAATAGCAGCCAAATCAAAACAATGCAGCCAGTCCCATACCAGATTGTTAGCTTGGCCTATCATACTGTGCTGGCCCAGGTGCCTACCTTCATCAGCACGCGCCGCCTCCCTCTGCTGCAACTTTGCAATGCAACCACACGGCCCCGCCGACACGCACCACACTGTGATGTGCACCTTCACATGGACGGCTCTGTCGGCTGGCCTCGCCCGGCCGGACGCGGTCCCGGCTTTGGCACTCGAGGACATCGCGACGAGCACAGCACACCGTTCATGTCCTGCATAACCCCCCCCAAATATGGTCCCAAATATGAGGACCAGGTGTCGTGGTCCTTAAAAGAACCATTTGGTCCATCGCTACAAGCTGTCCTTACCCAAGCGTCACTGCCTCCCGTAACTATGGGAGCGTGGGTCCTTGCATGGGAACCGTTCAGTCCCAAATCCGAGGGCCGAATGCATATGAAGCGGGCCTTAACTAAGCATGAGCTGTGTCCTCACCTGAGGGGCTTCACAGCAGCCTTACTGCATCCTAAGGGTGTGGCAACCTAGATCCTCGCCTAGGTCTTCTTACATCCCCACTTCGAAGGCTGCATTAGGAGTCCTTACCGCGCTGGGACTGGTCCAGTAAGGACATCCCAACTGCCAGGGACAACACAAGGATACTGCTATGATTCCTCACTCGTCCCTACAGTAAGGACTGGATGTTGACCTGCTAATGCCAACTCCGTGCCACTAGTAGATCTTCCGCCTGTGTGCACCCAGCACAAGCCACGGTCCTTGCGCAGGACGCCAACACCAAGGTTGCCGTCCGAGCAAGAGACAAATGGACACGCGAAGAGCCAGTGTTCAATGTGCCGCCATCTATGCTCCCATCGAGCCTGATCGGCAGGCGCCGAACCAAAGTCCGGGCAGGAGGGGAACACACAGCCACCAGAGGTGACACGACGAGTTTCTGGCTGTCGACCCAAAGGAGACAAGGTGGTCATTAGGTAAATGCGAGGAGCGCAGGGACATGATAGGATGGACGACTGCGGGTGACGCACACGTATAAACTGGCCTGGAGGCAGGGTGCCAGCAATGCAGCCGCGTGGATGGGTTACAACAGCCATGTCCCCCCTGGACCGTTTACTATAGTATGCGGCCACACGCACCGCTGCCTACCGTGCAAGCCCTGCGCGGGTTTCACAACCCATCTGTCGGCGAGTGCTAACCAGCTCAAACCCTCTCTGATGTCCTTGCTGAACAGATGCGACTGGGGATGCGACTGGGGATCCAGCGGCCGACGCCGTAGACCGCTCGGCCGTGGCGCCTGTTTATGCTGGAGAAGCTGCCGCCGTGCTGTGTCATGTGAAGAGGAAAACAAAATCGGATCTCACGCCAAACCCAAACGGGCATCGGCCACAGTGCCCCTACTAGTAGGAGCAGGGAGGGGGGATGCGGCAACCACATCCAACAGGTCAGAACAGGACAGGGGAAACTCATCGGTAAGCAGGGATTGCGGGAGACACGTGAGCCACGAGCGAAGAAAGGACTAGTCCGGCCGGCAGATGCCACACGCGCCAGCAAGACCCTGTAAGTCAGATGTTGACGGCAGGGAACCCAGACAGGTGGCCACACGAAATGACAACGCAAGAAGGCGGCAAGGGAGCCACAGAGGCAGCGGACCCGTAATAATGTATGCCAATATTGACGCAACACCATCAAGCGCCAAGACAGGGTCAAGGAGGAAGGGCACTGTACACACCGTGGCAACGCCGCATCAGGTTCCACAGGGCGGGAGCGCGCGTTCGACAACCGAAAGCGCATCAGGGTTCGCCCCGGTGGCCCGCAGAAGGTCAAGGCGCAGGCGTTGTAGTGCCAACAGGCCGGCATGCAGCGTAACGCACGGGCATGCCCTGAGGAGGTGTTCGATGTGGCGCCAGCGATACTCAACAGGGTGATCCGCATAAAAGTCAACCGGGAGGTCATATACACGAGCATCGCACAGCGGACACAAATCGCGGGAGGCAACGGCGCCGAAAGAGAAGCAGTGGTCATGTAGGAGGGTGCGATGACCGCAACGACATAATCAGATGGACAACGGAGGAGACAGCATCAGTGTAGGGCGCACAGAGTGAGTCCGTGCGGAGGAGGCCGCGAGCGACCGGGTTCCGCAATGTAGTGGCCGATCAGCGGCATTTACGAAGACGACCAGAGAACGGAAGGTGGCCGTCAGGACGGGATCCCAGGCCCACGCCCCTTTGTACGAGGGGCGCACTACAGATACCAGCGCGAATGGCAGCATGGCCAGAGGGGCGGCGGTCCTGCTCCGCCGTGGCGTGGCGTCCCAGACCCGAGCCGGGCAAGAGGACGGGGGCTGCATGGTCAATTACGGTGGACATCGCAGCTTGTGCATAGGACAGCCAGGCATCCGACGTGGCGAGGGAGTCGTGCAAGGCCGCTCCCATAACGCCCGGTGAGCGGGCAGCAGGCCTACATACTATGTGGTCCTCAAAACCCCCGGCGCAAGGGTCGTGGGCCCGTAGCATGGCCGTGGTAGCATGGCGGCCGCCGGCCGCCGGCCGCAGACCGGGCTAGCTAACGCGCATGCGGATGAGCAATGCGACAATGGTCGCTTGCTGTGAATACCCCAACGTCCGAGAGCATGACAGCACCGGAGATGCTCCTGTCCCGCACCCATGGAGGCACATTGTGCATGGGTCGAATCCCTGCCACAATTTTGGCCGCCCTGGAGACCACACGGTCCACAGGTGACGGGCTCCGAGGGGTCCGCCAGAGCTACATGCCGTATAGCATGCATGGCGCAATGCGGGGTTTTAGTATCATGCATTTTGTCCGGGCCGAGAGGATCATGGTTTATAAGCGCGGGCAGCACGGCGACCAGGGCTCCCAGCGTTTTTGCCGTCGCTGCGGACAGCTGACCGCCCCAGGCGCTAGGCGCTTGGAGATGGAGGCCAAGGTATCTGGCCGTACCAGTAGTTGGGAGTAGTCGGTCGCCCCAACGGAAGCTGCACGATGAGTGTCGGTCCCGCACCCGAGGCGCCTCGAGGTTTTGGCAACGTTGAGGGACCAGCCCCATGTCAGACTGTGACTGTGCACTGTGCCAATGACACGCTGCAGAACTGACTTGACTACACATACACAGACTTTTGTGGTGAATCTAGCTTTCAACAGAGCTGTGGAGCACTCGGCGGTACCAGTCAGGCCCCGCCGAGGACACAGAGTTGTGCGCAGGCCAGTGACACACAGATGTGGCAGGTCTGTTAGTTGCAGAAGAGGGCACGGGCAAACCCACCAAGTGCACCAAGTGGACCAAGTCATGGAGACAAACAACAGCAGCGTACGCTTACAACTACGCGTATGGTTAGCACTAGCCACTTTTGCCCACACACCGAAGCTTCAACTGCAAAGCACACACACAGCGAGCGTGCTACAGGGACACTAGTAGTCGTACAGTCCACCAACTCACGTCGGCAGAACAGGCACATCCAGTCCGGCATCGTAGTGCCTGCCCTGCTCCCGTGTGGCAGGTCTGTTCCATTGACATTACAGATTTGGCCTTTCCCGTCTTGACATAGTGTGAAGCATGGCTGTAGGTGTGTGTTGCACGGGTCAGGCTGGTGGAGAGGAGGCACTGGGCTCAGCTTTCATGGTTTGGATATTCCACTCTTCTGCCCCATGCATATGGTGACCCGCCAGGTGTGATCAGATGCAACGCTGTCGCGGCAATGCGTGGCTTTCGTTCGTACACTATAGCTACAAGCTCAGGAGCTGAGATCTTGTCGATCTTTGAGCTTGACATATGCTAGCGGTGGCCGCCGGTACAATAGTACGGATTTGCACTGAAACACCATCAACATGTAGCACGATAACAGGGCAAGCTGCAGGCCAAAGCAGCATGCCAGCAAGAGAGTTGTGCATGCATGCACCATGTGGCGACGCCCT